>CM051256.1:57602613-58195113 GCA_027921565.1 Artemia sinica | reverse complement strand
CCAGTTGATTATTCAAAGCAGTTCATATATTAATTAACTTTCAGAACATTTAAATGGAAAATTTTATTTGTTTAAAAGCAAACCCACAAGTCCTTTAATTGTTGGAACATTGTGGAAAGAAGTTATCACACTGCTCTTGTGTTATAGCAATTGTTTTTGAAATTATTTGGAGAAAATATCCAACTTTCAAGTAAAAAGTAGCATTGGCAGCCACTCACATGTTGGACAATATCTGTTAATTTTAAGTTGTAATGTCAGTACTTACTTTTATTAAATAAAAAAAAAATTTTTAACTGAAAGTAAGGAGGAACATAAAAACTTAAGATGAACAGAAATTATTACGTATATGAGGAGGTCCACCCCCCTCCTCAATACCTTGCTCTTTACGTTAAAGTTCATAAAGTTCGTAAATTTTCAAAACAGCCCTAGCATCATTACTTCAAGGAAGTTCCTGGTTGAACTTACTTGAAGTAATGATGCTAGGGCTGTTTTGAAAATATTTTAGTTTTAAAGATTGAATTTTAATGTGAGTTCTTTTATGTTTGTTTTCCTTCATTTGTTTTGCTGAGGATGACCCTTGGATATAGGGTCAAAATATTCATTTAAAGTTGCATTCTGCTGTCCTAGATAAAAAAAATTTCCCTATTGTTCTACTTGTTGTTTATTGCAATAACCAATACTATATGTAAACAATGGGCAAAGTTCACAACTTGCAGCCCTTCCCCCAGAGACTGTGGGAGATTAAGTCATCCTTAAAGACATAGTTATTAGATTTTTCGACTATGCTGAACAAAATGGCTATCTCAAAATTTTGATCAGGTGACTTTGGGAAAAAATGAATGTGCGAGGGGGCCTAGTTGCCCTTCAATTTTTTGGTCATTTAAAAAGGGCACTAGAACTTTTAATTTCTATTGGAATGAGCCCTCTTGTGATATTCTACAACCACTGGATTGATCAGGGCCGTATCCAGGATTTTTTTTCAGGGGGATTTTTACTAATTTTTGACTGTTTTTTTTTTGGGGGGGGGGGGGGGGTTACTAATTTTTGACTCAGTTTTCGACTAATTTTACTGATTTTTACCTAGGTTTTACTAATTTTCGACTTATTTTCGAGTCGGTCAAAAATTTCGGGGGGGGGGAGGTTCAAACCGGGTAACCCCCCCCCCCTGGATATGGCATTGGGATTGATACAATCACCCCTAAAAAAAAACAAAAAAACATGCATACATGATCTTTCTTCTGGCAAAAAATATTTAAATTCCACATTTTTGCAGATAGGAGCTTGAAACTTCTACAGCAGGGTTCTCTGATATGCTGAATCTGATGGTATAATTTTGATTATAATTCAATGACTTTTAGGGGGCATTTACTTTTGTTAAATAAGGCAAACTTTCTCAGGCTTATAACTTTTGATGCATAAGACTAAATTTGACAAAACATATATATTTGAAAGCAGCATAAAAATCCTATTCTTTTGATGTATCTATTGGTATCAAAATTCTTTTTTTAGAGTTTTGGTTACTATTGAGCGGGGTTGCTCCTTACTTACAGTTCATTACCACAAACTGTTTGATTTGAAAAACCTGTTATCTTTAATCTAATTCACGTTTGCTTTTAATACAATATTTTGGGTGCTCCCAAACTTGAGGGGGGTTACCACCCACAACAACACCCTGCTCTTTACACAAAAGCAGAGGTGGTTTTAGGGGAGGTATAGAGGGGACTTGCCCCAGGCACAGAAATTTTAGGGGAGTAAAATTTCAAATAAACAATCTAATGGTTATTATGATTTTATAATTTCTCAAATTTTATTTTTATTAAAATTAAGTAGAGAATTCAGTTAATAAATGAAAATTATCAAATAATTATTAATTAATTAATAAAATAAATTAAAACAATTGAATAATATTAATTAAAATAATTAATCAATTTAAATTATAAACTAAGAATTAACTAAAACAGAAATTATTCATTTATTAACAAATAGAAAATAATTTTATTAATAGATGAACATTTTGTGGGAAACAGGGTGGGGGGTGCTAATCAGGATTTTGCCTTGGGTGCAACAGAGGCTAGAACAGCCGCTGCACTAAAGCTTAAATTTTAAATAGAAACTCTTTGAGAAAATGGGAAGATCATCTGACCAAAAGGCAATATATGCACCCTACTACTAACACTACTACCACTGCTACATTTACTACTACCACTACTACTTCTATTGCAACTACTTGTAAGGCTAAGAGCATTAAGATGGAAATTTCAAGAAGAATATGAATATACAGGTTATCAAAAGGACATATCAGCAATATCATAGCAATGGCTAATTATTATGTTGCAACTTCCAGAACTTGATGAGAGGGGTGTTCAACTGACCAAAAGGCAGTATGTTAATACTGCTGCTGCAACTAGTAGCCTACTACTGGTATTACTATTAATACTACTAAAGTAATACCAATACTACTATTGTGACTAATATTACAACTATGGCCAAGGGTTTGAAAATAATCTTTTGAGGGAATTTGGGAGGGGGGGCTTGTTGTTGTGGATGTTGAACTAACCAAAAGATAAAATATTTGCATCTTAATGCTACTTCTTCTAACTATACTACTACTACTGCTGCTATTACTACTACTGCCACAAAATCTAGGGCTACTACTATTAATTCTACTGTTACTGCTGGTACTAATACTGCTGCTACTAAAATAGGGGTATTAAGCCAAATTTGGGAAATATTGAAACTGTATGGAAGTTAATTGATACACACTATGCCCACACAGGTTGTCAAGAGGACATATCAGAAATACTTCAGGAACAGTAGATGGTATTAAGTTGAAACTTTCAGCATGTGTTGAAGAAACCAAAGGCTCTATGTGCATACTGCTCCTAATGCTAACTATTGCTACTATACAAGCTAAGAGTATGAAGGTGAAGCTTTCAAGGAATATTTAGGTGGATGATGAGCTAAATTAAAATGAACTATGAGGATGTAGATTTTCAAAAAGGTGACAAAGCAATATCTCAAGAACAGCTTACATTATTAAGTTAAACCTTTGAGGGTAAGTTGTATCAGATTTTGAACTAGCCAGAAGGCAATAGTGTATGCTACTAATACTACCATTACAATTACTGTAACAAATATCATTGAAACTTTACAAGGAGCTACTTTAATTGGAAATTAAAAGTTCTAGTGCCATTTTTAAGAGTTGCAAGGAATTGGATGGGAAGCAACCCTCCTCTCAAGCTCATTCATTTTCTAAACACATCAGGTCAAAATTTCGTGGTAGCCATTTTATTCAGCATAGCATAATGATCCAGTAACTATGTCTTGGATATTGGGCATGCCCCCCCCCCACAATTGGCCCAACATGCTTTAAAATTAAATGTTACTTTAAAACTAAATCAAGGGCACTGTGTGGATGGTTGTCAATAAGACAACTTGGTAATATATTAAGAATCCACTGGGGTTATTTTTTTAGAAAATTTTTGGGGCTACTACTATTAATATTTCTGCTCTTACAATTCAAATAAATCAAAAGAGTGTAAGTGTATCCAAGTTCTCAAAAGGCAAAGACAGAATTTTTTGGGGAATGATATATGTTTTATTTTTCAGGTCAACTTGAGGAGGTATAAAATTAAACTAAACAAAACTCCTGACACAAAATTTATGTCAGGATTAAACATTGGTGAAAAAGTTTCTCCAGTATACAAATAGCAAGCCAAACTGTGGATTCTTACAGAAAAAAAGAATGTAAGATATAAAAAAAACAATTTCAAGAAAAGACTATGTCAATAAAAAATGAATAAAGATTAATTTTCTGAGCTAAATAACCCTATGCCTTCTCAAGATCAGAACCTAATTTCCACTTTACAGAAAAAAAAATGACCACAGATTGTGAGTTTAATATATATATAGTGATATTTATTCCTTAAAGTTTCAAGAATTTTTATTTATTAAAATAAAAAAAGTGAAAACATTTAAAATGTATTTTGTTTTCTGTCAAGTGCAAATTATGTTCTAGTTTTAAGAGGTATTCAGGTATTTGGTATTTATGGGGGTATTCAGCACTACTCATTTTAATTTTGCTTGTTTTGAGTTTGACTTGGTTAATTATTGTGATTTCTGTTTGTTCTGGGTTTCATTTATTTATTGAGTGTGATTTGTATTACTTTTACTCTTGGATGATTATTACTACTTCTTACTTGGATTATTAATACTGTTACTTGGATAAAGATTGCTGAAAAGGTTTCTCCAACATACTAATAACAAGCCAAACTATGGATTCTTATAGAAAAAAACAAAAAGATATAGAATATTTTTTCCCATGAAAAAGACTATGTCCATGAAAAAAAAACAGAAATTAATATATTTTTTTTTCCACAAAACAAATTTCTCAACAAAAGTGTAGACCTCCATTAAACCAAAAATGAGCAGATATAAAGTCAAATAATCTTCCAAGCATCACCATCTTCCTACCACACAATCATCTTCCCACTACAAATCACCATCAAAAGATAAATGAAACCCAAAAGAAACAGAAATACCATAAATAACCAACTCAAACTCAAAACAAGCAGAAATTACCATAAGTAAGGCTGACAACCCCCATGCCTTCTTAAGACCAGGATATAATTTGCACTTTACTGAAAAAACAAAAAACAAAAACGAATAACCACAGATTGTCATACTTATACTGATATTTATTCCTTAGTTTTAATGATTTTTATTCATTAAAGTAAAAAGGTGAAAACATTCTTTATGCATGTTCTTTTTAAATTTTGTCATTTTAATAAGGTACTTTACTAGCTACTGGAATGCTACTATTTCACCAACACTATCATATCAGAGTTCTTAGCATGGTTCAAATAAACATTTGCAATTGTAATACAAAACTTACAGTCAAAATGTATTTCATGCCATGGGCACCCATAAGGGGGGGGGGGCACCTGCCCCTCCATGGCTGAATAATGTTGCCTTATTTTTATATTTTTGTTCTGAGATTTCTATTATATAGCATTAAAAGTGCCAATTAGACAAGGTTTGCCCCCCCCTGGAATTCAGCTTATGGGCACCCATGTTTCAGGATATTCACTCCTTGACTATTGGATAAAATTAGTTTATAAGCTTATATAGAATGGTACTACCCAATCTCCTTATAATTAAAAACATTTTAATCATCTAGTTGTAAAATTTGGCCCATCTGTATAGGAAAAATCTAAGTTTGCCAACTAGTTGACAATAAATGTTGCCCTAGCAAAACTTTCATTTTCCAACTAGTTGACTAATAGCTTCTCCCCAGCAAAACTTAATTTTCCCAACTAGTTGACTAATAACTTATCACCAGCAACACTTAAAGTTGCCAACTAGTTAACAATAAATGTTACCCCAGCAAAACTTTCCTTTTCCAACTATTCAACTAATAACTTCTCCCCAGCAAAACTTAATTTTTCCATCTAGTTGACTCATAACTTTTCCCCAACAAAACTTAATTTTGCCAACTAGTTGGAAAGAAACATTGCCCCAGAAAACAATTCATTTTCCAACCAGTTGACTAATAATAGTTAGAATTTATTCTGAATAGCATAAAATAGGTTAATATTATAGGGTTCTTTCAAATTTAATTATCACTATTGTTACTATTGTGTTACAGCTTCTGTCTCTCTCCCTGTCTCCTTCTTAATGGGAGATTTATTTTGAGTTATATATTGGGCTTTAAAGCCAGGGATTTTTTGCTTTAATTCCCAGGAAAAATTAGTCTTATACCTGGTCCCAAAACTGAGATTGAATTTGTCAAAGCTTGGAGGATTATTCCTCCTGTCTGCTTAAAGAAAACAAATGCATATTTGAAGTTTTGTTCATTTCTATCTTGCATTTATTGGACATAAATTGTGTATGTTCCTTTATTTATCTGTCTTTGCTTCTTTTCTGGAGGAATATTTTTGTCTCATTTTTAGAACTTTTAATTAATTTTCCCAACTAGTTTACTAATAACTTCTCCCCAGCAACACATAAATTTGCCAGCTAGTTGACAATAAATGTTGCCCCAGCAAAACTTTCCTTTTCCAACTAGTTGACTAATAACTTCTCCCCAGCAAAACTTAATTTTTCCATCTAGTTGACTAATAACTTCTCCCCAGCAAAACTTATTTTTGCAAACTAGCTGGAAAGAAACATTGCCCCAGAAAACAATTCATTTTCCAACTAGTTGGCTAATAACTTCTCCCCAGCAACACTTAATTTTGCCAACTAGCTGGAAACAAACATTGCCCCAGAAAAAAAATTTATTTTTGAACTAGTTGACTAGCAACTTTTCCCCAGCAATACTTTCTTTGTCCAACTAGCAAGAAACAAACATACCTTATAAACACTTTTGTTAGCCATCTATTTGGCAAGTAACTTTTCCTCAGAATAATTTTTTTATCTAACAACATGATGTAAAGAGAAAACAAAAAACATACTATTCCCAGTCCAACAAAAATTGGCAGTATGTGATTTTAACAAATGCACTACAGCTAAGGTAAATCAAACAAACTGAATTCAGGAGTAAATAGTCTTGAAGCCACAAAACTAAAAGTCTTCTTCTAAAAGTCTTTCCAGCTAGTTGGCAAGATTAAGTTTTGCTGGGGAGAAGTTATTAGTCAACTAGATGGAAAAATTAAGTTTTGCTGGGGAAAAGTTATTAGTCAACTAGTGGGAAAAGGAAAGTTTTGTAGGGGCAACATTTATTGTCAACTAGTTGGCAAATTTAAGTGTTGCTGGAGAGAAGTCATTAGTCAAATAGTTGGGAAAATTAATTAAAAATTATAAAAATGAGACAAATATATTCCTCCAGAAAAGAAACAAAGACAGATAAATGAAGGAACATACACAATTTATGTCCAATAAATGCAAGATAGAAATGAACAAAACTTCAAATATGCATTCGTTTTCTTTAAACAGACAGGAGGAATAATCCTCCAAGCTTTGACAAATTCAATCTCACTTTTGGGACCAGGTATAAGACTAATTATCCTGGGAATTAGAACAAAAAATCCCTGGCTTCAAATCCTAATATATAACTCAAAATAAATCTCCCATTAAGAAGGAGACAGGGAGAGAGACGGAAGTTGTAACACAATAGTGATAATTAAATTTGAAAGAACCCTATAATATTAACATATTTTATGCTATTCAGAATAAATTCTAACTATTATTAGTCAACTAGTTGGAAAATGAATTGTTTTCTGGGGCAATGTTTCTTTCCAGCTAGTTGGCAAAATTAAGTTTTGCTGGGGAAAAGTTATTAGTCAACTAGTTGGAAAAATTAACTTTTGCTGGGGAGAAGTTATTAGTCAACTAGTTGGCAAATTTAGATTTTTCCTATACAGATGGGCCTAATTTTCCAACAAGATGACTAAAATGTTTTTAATTATAAGGAGATTGGATAGTACCATTCTGTATAAGCTTATAAACAAATTTTTTTCCAATAGTCAAATGGTGGAGTCCCCATGTTTCATGCAGTACCAGAATTCTTTATCCCAAATTTGCATTTCCATTTTTTGTTTAACCATAGATGGAAATACCAATTATCCTATTTTGATGTATCCTTTTAGTTTTTCAGTTTTATTCATATATTAACAGAAAGCTGATTTTCTTCTGGTTCTAAAAATATAAGAGGGAGACAGGGAGAGAGACAGAAGTTGTAACACAATAGTAACAACAGTGATAATTAAATTTGAAAGAACCCTATAATATTAGCATATTTTATGCTATTCAGAATAAATTCTAACTATTATTAGTCAACTAGTTCAAAAATGAATTGTTTTCTGGGGCAATGTTTCTTTCCAGCTAGTTGGCAAAATTAAGTTTTGCTGGGGAAAAGTTATTAGTCAACTAGTTGGAAAAATCAAGTTTTGCTGGGGAGAAGTTATTAGTCAACTAGTTGGCAAATTTAGATTTTTCCTATACAGATGGGCCAAATTTTCCAACTAGAAGACTAAAATGTTTTTAATTATAAGGAGATTGGATAGTACCATTCAGACATCCACCACATGGCTAAAATGGGAGCAAATTTCATTTGTGATGCAAATGGATGTTATATTTAGATTGAGCATGCAATTCTAGGTATATATTTACACATTAGGGGGGTGGGGGTATATATTCTGTGAATATATAGCTCTAAGAAATTCATGAATTTCTTAGAAAAAACCAGAAAAACAAGGAAAGAAGTGAAGATAAAGGCTCTCCCCCTGCAAAATGTGTTAACTAGGATTATTCTACATATTAAGGAATAAGAATTGTTTTCTTTTGTCCAGCTGGACTCTTAGGCTTAAAATACTGGTTGGCTAATTTAAAGATTTGTATATATATACACTGTCAAGTTAGCCATCTGGTGGTATTCTGTACCAGAATCTTTTATCCCAAATTTGCAATTCCATTTTTTGTTTAACCATAGATGGAAATGCCAATTATCCTATTTTGATGTATGTATCCTTTTAGTTTTTCAGTTTTATTCATATATTAACAGAAAGCTGATTTTCTTCTGGTTCTAAAAATATAAAAATATAAGAGGGAGACAGGGAGAGAGACAGAAGTTGTAACACAATAGTAACAATAGTGATAATTAAATTTGAAAGAACCCTATAATATTAACATATTTTATGCTATTCAGAATAAATTCTAACTATTATTAGTCAACTGGTTCAAATATGAATTGTTTTCTGGGGCAATGTTTCTTTCCAGCTAGTTGGCAAAATTAAGTTTTGCTGGGGAAAAGTTATTAGTCAACTAGTTGGAAAAATCAGGTTTCACAGGGGAGAAGTTATTAGTCAACTAGTTGGCAAATTTAGATTTTTCCTATACAGATGGGCCAAATTTTCCAACTAGAAGACTAAAATGTTTTTAATTATAAGGAGATTGGATAGTACCATTCAGACATCCACCACATGGCTAAAATGGGAGTAAAATCCATTTGTGATGCAAATGGCTGTTATATTTAGATTGAGCATGCAATTCTAGGTATATATTTACACATTAGGGGGGTGGGGGTATATATTCTGTGAATATATAGCTCTAAGAAATTCATGAATTTCTTAGAAAAAAACCAGAAAAACAAGGAAAGAAGTGAAGATAAAGGCTTTCCCCCTGCAAAATGTGTTAACTAGGATTATTTTACATATTAAGGAATAAGAATTGTTTTCTTAATATGTTTTCTTTTGTCCAGCTGGACTCCTAGGCTTAAAATACTGGTTGGCTAATTTAAAGATTTGTATATATATACACTGTCAAGTTAGCCATCTGGTGGTATTCTGTACCAGAATCCGTGATCCCAAATTTGCATTTCTATTTTTGTTTAACCATAGATGGAAATACCAATTATCCTATTTTGATCTATGTATCCTTTTAGTTTTTCAGTTTTATTCATATATTAACAAAAAGCTGATTTTCTTCTGATTCTAAAAATATAACTTTTATTGCTTGACATTTAGACCTATTCTATAAATCACAAATATTTAATATAATATTTTCTTTTCAATTGCTTGTCAGAACAAAGAACACATTTTTTATTTTTGTTGACAAATTATTGTTGAAAACTTGACCAAGAAGGTGGAGTTCTTCATGTTTCTACCCTCACACTGCATCATGCTGTAGTAAAATAAGGATGGTCCAAAAGCCCATTGCTACTTTTCTGGAATGCCACAGAAAAGTGGTCTTTCCCAAAAAGAGGTCTTTTACCCTACCCTGAATTGTCAACAGCTAAATTTTGAATCAAAAAATTCAGTGCTGTTTTTGTCAATGGCATTTGAAAAACTTGAAACAGTAGGAAAATCATTTATATAGCCTATGAGTTGCCTAATAGGCTAGCTTAAATGAGATTTGAATTATTATAAATAAGTATTTTTGGAATATATTACTCTTGAACAACTTCTGTACAAACTAATGATATGTTTTAACCACTTTTCAATAGCTTAAATAGTGTTGATAACTTCTTTGTGTGGTTACAAAAATGAAATACCTTTGGGGCCCCTTTAATTGCTCAAGATGCAACTAGCCCCAGAAGTGATTACTGAATTACAAAAGAGCATAAAAAAAGACATCAAATGATGTTTTCACTTTCATCTTAGCTAAATTATATGGCCCACTAGAAATTTACCTAGAGGGGAGGGGGTGCATTGTCACAGATGGAAATGTGATTTAGAATCATTCCTGAAAGTTCATTCACCTAGCTTATTTTCAAACGGAAGATTTTGCGTAGTTTATACGCAGCTTAAATATTGATTTAGCTTAGCTGGCATAATCTACCTCATTGTAAAACTGCTGAAAATTGGGCTCTCCAGCCATTGTTGTTAAAATTCAGATTTTCGTCTGTTTCTTCTAATTTGCTCGTTGGTAGTTTGCAGATAGTGAATGAGCAAAATTACAAATTGCTTTTATGTGACGAAATCTACCTAATATTTTAAAGGAAGAAAATGAAATCTAGCTTTGTGCAATGCTAAAGGGAGACCAGAACGTCATTTGCACGTTATTGAAAACAGTTCTTTTATCGAGATGGCATTTTTTATGTGTAATAACATCTACAACAAAAAGAGAATCCTCATATCAACGAAGACCAATGAATTGAGTTTGAAAAAGCTCAAAACGATCGGCTGGTTTCAGCTCATAATCATTAATCCCTCGTTCACGATTAAGTGTACTAAATTAAATGCCCTCCAAAGACAGTAAAAAAAATTATAAGTAAAATCAGCATAGTTTTAAGTAAAATCAGCATGGTCCTTTCATTCATTCTCGTTTAAGCGAGTTATTTAATCCCTCTCTCTATCACCCACCGCTCCGTCAATCTGGAGCCTAATGATCTTTGGCTGTACATTGAAAAATACTAAGCAGAATCTTCATAATTTAAATTTTTATCCTGTCTTCAGATCTTTTTTATGTCAGTTGAATATTACTATTCTGTAATGTTATCGTTCAGTCTTACTAACTCGTTATCCATTCCAAGGGGCTGCTTACCTAGCGTTCATTTTGGACAACCACGTTTACTGCATAGTTCTACCATGCTTGGCAGACTTATGCCACGCTTGGCACAGTTCCACTCCTTTTGGCAGAACTCCAACGTGCTTGGCACAGTTCCACCACACCTGGCAAACTTATGCCACGCTCGACACTTTTCCGCCATATAAATGTTCGAGTGTTGTGTCAAATACTCCTAAAAAGTATTTAAGTATAAGTACCAAGTACTCAACCAAAATTGTAATTAAGTATCAGTACTAAGTACTCAAAGTAAATCGTACTTAAGTACTAAGTATTTGAAGTAAATTGTAATTAAGTACTTGGTACTTAAGTACGGAAGTACATGGCTTGAATGCTTTTTTTGGCATGGTAAAGAATATGGTTAGATCGTCAGGAGAGAAACTTAAATTAGTTGTTCCATTATTCCCAGTAGAGACGGGAAAAGGAAATCTATTCTAGCACCACCAGGGTCGTATCGAGGGGTAGGGGGGGGGGGTATTGGTTTTGAACCCCCTCCCCCCCCCCTAAAAAAACGCTTCTCCTACTTGCAAATTCGTCTAAAAATGCCCTAATCATACTCGAGGCTGTTAGAAAAAGTTTATAGTGTTTGGTAAACGACCCTCCCAAAAATTTTTGGAAGGGTTTTACCCAAAAATTTTTTTTGGGTAAAACCCTTCCCGGCTGAGAATCCTGGATGTGGTCCTGAGTACGGATCACCCACAACAACTCAACTTCAACCATATTAGAACTTTTATAGCAAATAAAAAAACAAAAAATTGACTTCTCATTCATTATAACAGCATAAACTGTTTAAAAACTATACTAGTATAGACTTTCATAGCGGCTTCATAGGGTGAACAAGACAGGTTACGTAACAAGCACGGCATATCCAATTGTTATGTCAAATATACTTTTTACGCTTTCCAGAATTTATTTTCTTATGTCGCCCGTCCGAAAGCGGCATTAAGCATGGTTCACATTGGTGTGATAAGAGGAATAAGGAAAATGAACAGTTTTCCAACTTTCGGATACTCTTCCAGAGAATCGAAGGTCCTCCTCTTGTCTTGAAGAAATTTTAAGAATTCAGCTTTGAGACTTGTGTCTATAATTAATTCTTGATCAGTGACAGTATCATCATCTTCCATAAACAAAGATGAATCATTAGTCTCATTTTTACCAAATTTCTAAGCACCTTCAGCCAGCTCATCACTGGAGACAAGCATGGCTACTTTTTTTCATTTCTAAGTTTACTATGTCTATAATTTGGTTTTTACCCTTGCAAAGCTGGAGTCAACCATCTTAGTTTGAAACTCGGGTAAGAGCAATTAGCTATGACTAGTTCACTGACGGCCTTTTCTTCCAACTCCATTGAGAAAAGATGCGAGAAGTGTTCATGCAGACCACCTAAAATGACCTCTACTAATGGCAAAGCATGCTTGAGAATACGGATATATTGAAGTCCTCTTAGTTTAGTCTCCAAACCATAAAGTACTGGCAAAACAGCACCAAGTTAGCAATGTTTTTCGCCTTGCAAAAAATCTAAGGCTTGGCACAATGGATTGTAATGAGCACACACTCTTTAAGCGGTTCCCTCTCCGCCAGAATTAACGTTGGAAGTTTCAGTTCTTCACAGGCACGAAAAATTAAGCAAGAAAAACGGGTTTTAATTTTTATAAAGCAGTGAATACAAAAAAATAAACACTTAATTAAACAAAAATACTCCGAATATTTCGGCCCCACGTCCAGGAGCCTTTCTCAACGGAAAAAAAAGAAAAGAAAAAAATGAAACAAAAAATGTTCTTTTTAAAAACCTTAACTTACATCAAAAAATAAAAAAAAATAAATAGGAAACAAAACTCACATACTAAATAAACACTTCCATTCACTGGCGTATAAACAAAATCGAATGTCTGTATTGATTCAAACACGCCACCTCACAGTATATAAATGGAAATCTATCAAAAAATGAAGAATGTATTTATACTTAAACCAAAACAATAAAGGTCAGATAACCCCCGGCCCATAATGGGCCGTAGGATTAGCATCATCCATTAGGAGTCTTTCCCTTTCAGAAGACAGTTTTTCTGCTTCCCTCCTGTATTTGAAAAATGCCTCATGCAAGCGAGGGTGGACACGCTACAAAAAAAACTAACATTTTTTAAGTACAAAAACGGAAGACATTGCAGATACATTGAAATAGCATAGGTTTATGGTGGGATTTAAAGAATATAAAGATTAGAGGATTTAAGATGGTAAAAAAAAAAAATGGACCAAGCATGATTATATAGCCTACAGTCTGCTCAAAAAATTAAATATATGACAGTAGTAGCTCATCTAAAGCCTCTTGCTCATATACCTATTTTCGTCAAGCTATTGAAAGATTTGGCATCGGTTTTAGTTTTCGTGATTTAGGTGCCTGGTAACCATAATTTTTAATTTGGTGCCTTAGACCTAAGAGTAAAGATAGTTTCTTAAACCTAAGACCTAAGAGTAGTGGCGTAAATACAAAAGAATCCTAGTGGTAGGGGGGGGGGGGAACTTCCAAAACTTTCGCTACTTCGTGGCGGAAAATTATTCAAGTTTTCAACCTAAAAGTTTATTTTTTCTAACACTTACCAAATAGATAAAGTGGCAAATCCAGGATTCCGAAAAGGGTGAGGGGCTTGGTTACGATATAAAATTACACTCTTGTCTAAAGTACTTATAGTTATAGGCAAAGGTGTCACTACCCCTTTTCCTTTGGGAGAGGGCTGCAAAAATGTGAGATAAAATAAAAAACGTGACAACTATATTATATTTAAAGAAAGGTTTAAAGTGGCGAAAGTTTTCATTTAAAGAGCGAGTGAACGGTTTGAAAACAGTATTTTGCTGCTGCGATGCGGCGGAAACTGTAAAAATATATTGTTAGAAAATGTAATATTCCTTGTATATTCCTTTTAAACATTTATTTTAGAGAAAGTATAACTTAAAGATAAAAATTGTGGAGCAAGAGGGAGGGGCAACTGCTACCCTGCCCCACAGCAATTTTCACAACTGCCTGGGAGAAGAAACAGAACGCCCTACATATTGATAGGAATCCTAACCCGAAGTCTGTTTGGTAACATAACATACAGCTAACTTCAGCAATTTACTTATTCTCTTCTTGAAGATGGCAATTCTGAAAATACTCGAACAAGTATAAGTAATTATCTTCTTTGTCCCTGGTGTGATTGAGCTTCAAAGCCATGCTGCAGTCCATCTCTTTCTGAATTCTGTCTAACTCTCAGCAACTGTGCTTCTGAAGTTTAAATGAAGTTGTGCATAATTGCTGGATAGTTAGGACTGTTGAAAGATCATATCAATTACATAATAGTTTCCAAACAGAAGCCTATTTTTAGAAGCCTGACGTGTCCATTAATTTGGAAGACTAAAAATATTTGTTTTTTTCACCATACACTTACCTTCAGATGCTTGTGAAAGTTAGTAGTGACCTTCATGGATCCTTTGATAGTCTTGTTTGGGCAACTCTTGTATGCTGCCAAGATCAAATCTTGCTCATGTTCCAAATTGATGATCTTAAAACACTTTCCATCAAGAATCAAGGGGATCTGTCGACCTTTCAGATCATCCATCTTTAATTTTGCCTTGTGACTGTTGAACCTGCAAAGTACAAAAAGTTTATTATTTACAAAATTTATTATACATACTTGTAAATTTATTTATATATATTTGCCACTACTGACTGACTTTGAGGATTATTTTGTTTAGCTTTTTATTCAAAGGTGATGAAGGGCCACCCAAACTGGGTTAAGGCTTTGCCCTTAAAGGCTTATTGCCTTTTATACCCCAAGAACTACCAGCTTTAGAGTCCAATAGACTGAAAAATATACAGTAATAAATCAGTTATTATATATCAGGGAGAGCTTCTCTGCAGATCGTCAGTAGCTGTCGACAAATAATGCTAATTGGACAAGGCTAAGATGCTGTCCAGTAGAAGCAGGATATAAACAAGTCACTTTTAACTGTATATCCTGGTTTTATTGGTAGTACCTCTTCACACTTCTGCACCATACACTACAGGAAGAACTAATGTGCACCTTTACCATATTTAGCTCATTATGATTACCAGATTCATTCTTGACATGCTGATATAGCCGATAAATCATTCTGATAGGTCATGCGTAAGAGGATATAGAACTGCTAAGGTCTATTTTATTATTTGCCTTATTACACCGTACATGTCTCACTGCAAGAATGTGAAATGGCTTACCCAATCCCAACTACAAGGACGACAAATCCAATTTCCAATTTCAAAAATTTTATGAGGTATTTCGTATTTGGACTAGACTATCACGCATTCAGCAGGCCAGTGTTGAAATATCAGCATTACTTTACATTCAGATTCACCGCCTCAAAAATGGCCGCTTCGCAATTATACATAAAATCCTGTTCTTCATTTGTAATGAGCCCAACATGTTGAAATGTTGTTATGAAAATTTGTTCAAATTTTTAGACGCTTTTAGAGAAGTTCAAGACAAAAATGTACTTGGCACTTAAGTACCAATAAGTACACGAAAAATATATTTAAGTATGATTTTAAAGTACTCTTAAAAAATGCCTTTAAGTATGTATTTAAGTACTTGGAACTGTACCTAAGTACATGTATTCAAGTACCAACCCGACACTGGAATGTTGACAATCATTTTTCCGTCGTTTCAAGTTTTGTTTTATCGGGACTGATCCGGATATTTTAAGGTCTTTATTCAGGTTATTTGTACACAGGGCTAAATATCACTAGCCACACTTAGTTTTTCCGGTTTTTTTATATGACTTAGTTGACTTTATAATTGCTGGTAAAACTTTGAACTATCTTTAACGTTTTCAAAAATGAAAACAGTTTAGCAAAGACCGAGCCATGGCCCATTGTAACCAAAAGCTGCCTAGTGAGGAAAAATTGCTTCTTGCATTTAATTCAGTAATTGCACCAGTTATTTTGATTGGTCTTGATAGTAAATTTTTATTTTGAGAACCAATTTATGAATATTTGTAAAAATAGCCCGAAACCCATTGAAGATGGTATCGAAAATGGTTCAGTTTTCGTTTGAAATGAAAGAATCTATTTGTGTTCAGTTTTTCGGAGAATCAACATGAAAATAAATCACAACAATAAATAAGGAGACTGGAAAGAACTATCCAAAATAAACTGAATGTTGAAGAAATAATCATACTTAACAACACAAGATTTTCTTTAGCGATATTTTCTGATTTTTCAATGTTATATTTAAAAATATTCAATTTAAAATATATTTTGTTTCCAATAAAGCACAAGTGACATAACATATCTAAGAAGATTTAGAGCTAGGGGAAGAACAGTAACCAAACTCCTATGTGTAGTAGTCTCTCTTCGGTTTAAGTTTAACATTCATTTTATTTTTACTCGTTTTAGGATTTTATAATTTGCATATATTGGTATCCAATACCTTTATGTTTTTAGTGATTATTTATTTTAATTTCTGTTAATTTTGTGTTTTAATTATTCGTTGACAAAATATCTAATGGTTTTGAATTGGAATTATTATAGGACTTATTTGCATTCGTCTTAAATTCTAAATGGCTCTTTACTTTTCCTTGAAACATTTTTGTTCGGCAAGTTTTTAAAAAATTAACTTCTTATAATTTTTGATCGTTGAAGTTTTATTGTTAGCTAATATGATGAATGTTTTTCTAGTTTTCATGTTTTCAGCTTAAAAAAAATATTGAATTCAAATATAAACTCTTAAGTTGCATAAGATGATCTGAGCGTTGTCTATGATTTGATTCAATTTAGTTAATGTGTATATTTCGTTCAGTTCAAGATCAAAATTTTGAGCGGTTCTTGAATTCAACAGATATTTACAGGTAATAAACTCGAGAGAACCTTTGAAGGAACGTCCGAAAGATTATATATGAACAAAAGAATGAATATTCTTTATATGAATAAAAGTATACTGATGAATAAAGTTAATAATATTTCTATATGAATAAAAGTGAAAATAAATTATAGAGGAATCACTCAGCTTTCATTATTTCTGACTCGTTCATGTGTGACTTTGACTTGAGCGTTGCCTAGGTACGGTGTAGAAAAACTGTTATTCTGACACCCTGGATGGACATAAATACGGCTTAATACCCTTCTCCTTCAAGAGACATTGCACACCATATGAAAACCCGAATTTAAATGGTGTCTTTTGTTCAACATTTATCTCTAAATCACGCTCGGTATTCCATAAATTTTTCAACCAAGTACTTTTGGTCGTTCCTGAGATATTGCAAATACACGCTTTCAATAGTAGGGATGCATAGTGCCATTTGATTATGTTCATCAATCCCCTCAACATTCTCTTAAAGTTTCAACTTAATACCCTGGACTGCCCTTAATACCCTTAATTGTAGATATTCAATTTTGACAACCTGAATGCAAATGTTTGGTTTTGATTTAGTTCATCCCCCCAACCAATATTTCCTGAAAATTTCTACTTGATAATTTGGCCTACCCGGAGATTTTGCAGACACGTTCTTTCGACAATCAGGTACACATGGCGTCCTTATGTTAACATTCCCCTCAAAATTCTATTAAGGTTTCAACTTTTAAGATTTTAATGTTTTTGAGATGTTGAAGATATGTTGTTTTCACGATCTGGATGCATAATTTATTTTCATTTAGTTTAATCCTTCCCTTAAAAGTCTCTGAAAGTTTCAACTCAATATCCGTAGTCGTTTGTAAGATCAATTTAGATACGCCCAGATACCCCTTTTTGACTACCTAAATGAACCTAATGTGTTTTCATTCTTTTCATCACTTCCCTCAATATTCCCTAAAATTTTCAACTTAAAAACCTTAGCCATCCCCAAGATATTACAGGTAAGCCCATTGGACAACCTGAATACATTTATACTCTCCTGGTTCAGTTCGATAGTAGTAGTGGTAGATGTATTCGTAGTAATAGTAGTGGTAGTAGTAGTATTAGTAGTAGCAGTATTAGTAGCAGTTGCAGTTAAAATCAAAGCAGCAGTAGTAGTAGTCACACTCACAAATAGTTGTGATCGTAGTCGTTAGTAGCTGCAATAACAATTAGTCCCCATTGCAATTACAAGCAGCTGTAGTTGCAAGTAGTAGTATTCGCAAATAATTACCTTCACGGTTTCGAGTAGTCCTAGTCATAGTCAAAAGTAGTTGTAGTCGCTGTCGAAAGATGGTGCAAGCACGAGTAGTCACAGTCACAAGTAATTACTATTACAATAAGTCACAACAATAAATTACAATAAGTCAATCGCAAGTTTGCGCAGTCACAGGTCGTCAGAGTCACAAGTAGCCTCAGTCACAAGCAGTTGAAGTCGTGAGTAGTCATAGTCTTAGTCCGAGTCAGAGTAATAGTAGTAGTCGGTGTAACCCCAAAGTTGCACAGTGACATCCTTAACCTTTTGGGATTCACATAAAATCAAACATTTCGTAATAATAAAAGCTTTGTTTAAACAATGAGCAGATTTCCTAATCACCCTAGTAGTATAGGCCCTTCGAATACAAGCAGAGTCCAGGTGTACTATTGGAGTTATTAACCCCTCTGATAGGCCAATTGGATACAAACAGAGCCCTATCCCAATGGCCTATTCGAGTTTCTAGTCCCTCGTATCAAGCAAAAACTTCTAAGGAGAGTCTTAACATTTTACGGAAACAATATATGCCTATTTTCTCGGTGAAACTCTTCAATGGCTATACAAGCACACATTTAGTGCTATCGCAATTTCCGGTGCGATAAAAAATTCTTGAAAAGGCATATCAAATATTCTTTCTGAAACAATGCCGTCATTCCGAGCGTAAAACACCGCACATTGTCTAAGATATATCAGCCAAATATTTTGATATAAAAAAATGACCGTCCAACTTATTTTCATTAGATGAAGTGAGGTTGATTCAACAGGATGTTTACTAAAAGGAATCTTATCAAGGACTCCTAATATACAGGAGGATTTGTGATGTATATACTTTTGTTGTATGCTTAGCAGATGTGAACTGTTTCTTATATAGTTTCGGTTTATCAAAGGACATTTATAGTCGACTTTAGTTACCGAATTGTATGCATACTATCAACAGTTTTAAAATCCCCACTCCCTACTAGCTATTCTTGAGCTATTGAATTCAGTCCGTGGAATTTTTTAAACCTGAACCTTCAGGGGAAGTTAAAGAGCAATATGAAGTCTAAAAAAGATTATTTACTGAATTTTATGTGTTTTTACATCATATATAATCTTTAGTTTAAAAAAACACCCATCCAAATAGTTATTGTTAAACTTTTGTATTCGATCCATGGATTATTATTTTACCCAAGCCTTAACAAAAATATTAGTAGAATGTGTATTATGAGTACGACAGGGTCTATCTCCCCATTAAAATATGTTTTCTAGTTTTGAACGAGAAATCAATAGACATAGCATCGTAGTGAACATGACAGGGCTCCATACCCTCAGAGGGAAGTGGGTCAAATATTTAAGGGGGTAAATTTTTTTAATTAGAAATTTAGTCAACTTTTTTACATGTCTTAAAATGACAATAAATATACTTAAAACAAAAAGAAATTAACTTGTGATATTTTCGAAATACGAAATGAAGGTGATATAGATATGTTAGTCCTGATTTTTTCTATTAGAAATATAAAGTGTGTAGTGACATTTTTTTTTACTTAGAATTTTTCGTTCAAAAGTATTGCTTATTATCGGGGTATGCATAAAGCCAAATTAATCAAATCGTGTATATTTAAATGTTGATACAACATTCCTGTGAGGGAAATGATACAATAAAGCCTTTTAAAAAATATTTCTTATAATTGGGGTGTGTATAAAGTCAAAATTAATAAAGTCGTATATTTTTTAAGCGGTGATACGACATCCCTATGAGGGAAATGCTTCAATAAAGCCTTTTGAAAAGTATTGCTTAGTATTAGGGTATGCGTAAAGTCGAAATTAATGAAGTCGTATATATCTTAAGCGAAGATACGACAGCCCTATAAGGGAAATGTAAGAATGAAGCATACTGAAAAGAATTGCTTAGTATTGGGGTAAACAATACATCCTAAAAGATCAAAAATTCTTATTACAAAATAGAAAACACTTCTTAAAAAACAAAGAACAATTCTTACAAAACAAAAACATCCCAAGAAACTACAAAATCTTATTACAAAACAAAAATAATTCTTACAAAACAAAAATATATCCTAAACAATAACAAATTCTTCTTAAAAAATGCAAAATACTTCTTACAAAACAAAAAATAATTCTTAAAAAACAAAAATATATCGCAAAAAATCAGAGATTGCTCTTACAAAATACAAAAATACTTCTTACAATCAAAAAATTTTTTTTACAAAAAATAAATACATCGTGAGAAATCACAATTGTTATTACAAAATACAAATTACTTATAACGAAATAAAAATAGTTCTTACAAAACGAAAATACACCCTAAACAATCACAAACGGTTCTTATAGGATACAAAATACTTGTTACAAAACAAAAAATACGGCTTACAAAATTCCGTGTGATAAGAATTTGTGATTTCTTATAATGTACTTATGTTTTGTAAAAATTATTTTTTTGATTTGTAAGAAGTATTTTTCGTTTTGTATGAACTGTTTTTGTATTTTAAGAGAACTATCTCTGATTTTTTTGCATGTATTTTTCTTATCGCCACGGCAATTGCGATAAAAACTATATGTGCGCTTGCATAACCATTAAAGAGTTTCAAGGAGAAAAAAAACCATACATTGTTTCTGGAGAATGTTAAGACTCTTCTTAGAATTTCTTAGCTGGATACAAGGGACTAGCAACTCCAATATTACATTTGGATAGGGCTCTACTGGTGTCCAAAGTACCTATACTACTAACTCTTGTCCCTGGGGCGTTGGGAGGTCATCTCATCCCCGACGTCCTATATATTTGACCTTTTGACTATTCTGAACAAAATAGTTACCTCAAAATTTTGACCAGTGATGGGTGTTTCATGAAGGGACAAGGAAAAAACGGGGACTAGCTGCCCTTCAATCCCTCTTCAACATCCTTCTCAACATCCCTGAAAGTCTCAAAATAACACCCTAATCTGTTTCTAAGATATTACAACCATAATTTCTTATAGGCTAGACTCATATATTGTCTTTTGATTTAGTTCAACATATCCGTCAATATTCCCTGCTGCCTTAATACCCTTAGCCTTTTCGGACCCACCTAGGATCAAACATTCCTCCTTTCTCTATGATTAATCTTAAATGCAAACAACTGGCAAAGGGCATAATTTGCAACCCTTGCCCGAGGGTTCTGAAGGGTCATGTCATCCCTGGAGGCCTAGTTTTTGAGTTTTTTCAAAAATCAAAATAGAATTTGATTTTTCTAGAGTGAGGATCTAAAAAGACAAAAAGCGTTGGGCTGTCCTCGGATCACTTTTCAACATAACCCCTCAACATGCCCTGGAAGCTTCAGCTTAACACCCTTAGCTGTTCCTGAGATGCTGTTGATTGGCCCTTTCGACGACCACTATTTACTTAGTGTCCTTTGATTTTGTTCAACATCCCTTAATATTTTCAGAAAGTTTCACCTTAATTACCTAAACCTCTTTGGAGACCTATGATTCAACATGTCACCCTTTCCTAAAACATAACCCGATGTGTAAATAATGGTCAAATTACATAACTTAAAGCCCTTGTCCCAGGGGCTTTGAGAGTTCAAGTAATCCCCTAAGACATAGTTTTTTAACCTCTAGACTATTTTGAGCAAAACGAATCTCAAAATTTTGATTGGATGTGTTCGGGATGGGCAACTAAAAACGCCATTTGAGGGAGGAGGGAGCTGGCCACTCTCCGGTTACTTTTTAGCATATTCCTTGACAATCCCGAGCAATTAACATTAATGACCTCAGCCGTTCCTGAGGAACTGCAAATATGCCGTTTTGATAACCTGGATTCGAATAGTGTCTTTTAGTTTAACTCAATATACCCCTCAAAATTAGTAGTAATGCTATAACAGACACTGAAATAGATACTGAACTAGACTATATAAAGTGAGCAGAAAACGATCTAGTTCACACCAAAATGATATACAATACGGAACTTACAGCCTGTGGGACTAGACCATGTCAATAGAGATGATTGCACATAATTTATGCATATTTAGACAGATAGCAAAAGGTATCTGATTTGCATAATTCTTACCTGGACATGAATATCATGATAAAACCGATTAACAATAATATGATTGGTATATTTTCAACCTTTCAGAAGTCAATTGATTTAAGTACACTCATAGGGTTGAAGTTTTAATCGCTTACCAACTAAAAACTTACCTTTAGTTGAACTTTAACGTTTTTTCTCCAAAACACCCACAGACAAGAAAACATCCGCTTAGACTCACATGCAAAAAGAGTGAAACAAACAAAAACACATACAAATACAAAATTCAGACATAAAAACAAAGACAGACACTGGGGCAAGCGAACACCCGCCCAGAAAAACAGGCACAAAGAGTGGGAGAGACAAAAATGCATACAAACACATAAATTGAGACATGCAAACCGACAAAGAGAACCCTGGGACAATTAAAACACCCACCAAGACACACAGGCAAAAAGAGTGAGAGAGAAGAAACACATACAAACAGACAAAGACAGACACTGGGCTAAGCAAATACCCGCACAGACACACATGCATAGAGAGTGAGAGAGACAAAAACGCATACAAACACATAAATTCAGACATGCAAACCAACAAAGACAGGCACTGGGACATGCATACACCCACCCAGACTCACGGGCAAAGAGAGTGAGAGATACAAAACCACATGCAAATACATAAATTCCGACGTACAAACAGACAAAGACAGACACTGGGACAAGCCAACAAAACTGGGACAAGAGACAAAAACACATACAAATACGCAATTCAGACATATAAACAGACAAAGACTGACACTGGGACAAGCAAACACCCGACCACACACGCACACAGGCAAAGAGAGTGAGAGAGACAAAAACACATACAGGCACTGGGACAAGAAAACAACTGTCCAGACACACAGGCTTAGAGATTGAGAGAGAAAAAAAACACATACAAATACACAATTAAGACATACAAACAGACAAACACTGGGGCAAGCAAACACCCGTCCAGACACACAGACACAAAGAGCAAGAGAGAGACAAAGCACTGGGACAAGCAAACACCCATCCAGACACACAGGCAAAGAGAGATAGAGAGAAAAAACACATGCAAATACATAGATTTAGACATACAAACAGACAAAGAGAAGCACTGGGAGAAGAAAACACCCGTCCAGAAACACAGGTTTAGAGAGTTAGAGACAAAAATGCATACAAACACATAAATTCAGACATGCATACAGACAAAGACATGCACTGGGACTTGCAAACACCACCTCGTAAACATAGGAAAAGAGAGTGAGCGAGACAAAAACACATACAAATTCATAAAGTCAGACATACAAAAAGACAAAGACAGATACTGGGACAAATAAACCCCTGCCAGGACACACAGGAACAGAGATTGAGAGAGAGAAAAACGCATACAAACACATTAATTCAGACAAGCGAACCGACTAAGTCAAGCACTGGGACGGGCTAACACCCGCCCAAACATAAGGAGGCAAAGAGAATGAGAAAGACAAAAACGCATACAGGCATTGGGGCAATTAACACCCATACAGACACACAGGCTTAGAGATTGGGAGAGATAAAGAACACAAATACACAATTCAGACATACAAATAGACAGGGACAGACACTGAAAAAAAAATATTCGCCCAGACACACATGCACAGAAAGTGAGAGACACAAAAACATATACAAACACACAAAAACAGACATGCAAACCAAGAAAGAAAGACGCTGGGACAAGGAAACACCCGCCCAGACACACAAGCAAAGAGAATGAGGGAGACAAACAATTATGCTAATACATAGATTTAGATTTACAAACAGACAATGACAGGCACTGGGAAAAGCAAACATCCGCCCAGACGCACCGGCCTTAGAGAGTGGGAGAAACAAAAACACCTACAAATACACAATTCAGACAAGAAAACAGACAAAGACAGACACTGAGACGAGTAAACACCCGCCCAGACACACAGGCGTAGAGAGTGAGAGACGAAAAAAACACATACAACTACACAATTCAGACATACAAAAAGACAAAGACAGAAACTGGGACAAGCAAACACCTGCCAAGACCCATAGGCTCTGAGACTGAGACAGAAAAATTACAAACAAACACACAATTCAAACATACAAACAGACAAAGACAGACACTGGGACAAGCAAAGAACAGCCCAGATACAAAGGCACAGAGGGTGAGAGAGATAAAAACGCATACAAACACATAAATTTAGACATAAAAACCGACAAAGACAGGCACTGGGACAAGCAAACACCCACCCAGACACACAGGCAAAGAGAAAGAAAGAGACAAAAACACTTGCAAACACACAGATTCAGAGACACAGACAGGCAAAAATAGGCACTGGGACAAGCAAACACCCGCCCTGACACACAGGCCTAGAGAGTGAGAAAGACAAACACACATAAAAATGGACACTTCAGACATAAAAACAAAGACAGACACTGAGACAAACAAACACCCACCCAGAAAACATAGGTATAGGAAGTGATAGAGACAAAATCACATACAAATTCATACATTAAGACATACAAACAGACGAATACAGGCACTTGGACAAGCAAACCCCCGCCCTGAGACACAGGCTTAGAGATTGAGAGAGACAAAAACACAATTCAAACATACAAACAGACAAAACAGGCACTGAGACAAGCAAACATCCACCCAGAAACACAGGCACAAGAAGTGAGAGAGATAAAAATGCATACAAAAACATAAATTCAGACATGCAAAACCAATAAAGACGGACACTGGGATGAGCAAACCCAAACCCAGACACACAGGCAAAGAGAGATAGATAGACAAAGATACATGCAAACACATAGATTTAGACATACAAACAGATTAACAGAGGTACTGGATAAGAAAACAACCGTCCAGACACACAGGCTTAGAGAGTTAGAGACGACGGACACTGGGATGAGCAAACACAAACCCAGACACACAGGCAAAGAGAGATAGATAGACAAAGATACATGCAAAGACATAGATTTAGACATACAAACAGATAAACAGAGGTACTAGGATAAGAAAACAACCGTCCAGACACACAGGATTAGAGAGTTAGAGACAAAAACGCATACAAACACATAAATTCAGACAATACAATCAGACAAAGACATGCACTAGGACATAGAAACACACTCAGACACATAGGCAAAGAAAGTGAGAGAGACAAAAACATATACAAATTCATAAATTCAGACATACAAATAGACAAAGACAGGCACTGGGACAAGCAAACACCCGCCCTGACACACAGGCTTAGAGAGTGAGAGAGGCAAATACACAATTCAGACACACAAACAGATAAAGACGGACACTGAGACAAGCAAACATCCGCCCAGACACACAGGTACAGAGAGTGAGAGAGACAAAACCGCATAACAGACACATAAATTAAGACATACAAACCGACAAAGACAGGCACTGGGACAGGCAAACACCTGCCGGGACACACAGGTTTAGAGACTTTGAGAGGCAAAAACACATACAAACACATAAATTCAGACATTCAAACCAACAAAGACAGGCACTGGAACAAGTAAACACCCAACCAGACACCTAGGCAAAGAGAGTGAAAGAGACAAAAACACATAAAAATTTATAGATTCGGACATACAACAGACAAAGACGGGCACAGGGACAATCAAACACCCGCTCAGATACACAGGCTTAGAGAGTGAGAGAGAAAAACACACATACAAATACACAATTCTGACATACAAACATACAAAGGAAGACACTGTGTCAAGAAAACATCCGCCCAAATACAGGCACAGAGAGGGAGAGAGACAATAAAATGCATAATAACACATTAATTCAGACATGCAAACCAATAAAACAGGCACTAGGACAAGCAAACATCCGCCCCGACGCACAGGCAAAGAGAGTGAGAGAGAAAAAACAAATACAAATACATAGATTCAGACACACAAACCGACAAAGACGGGCACTGACACAAGCAAACACCCGTCCAGACACACAGGCTCTAAGAGTTAGAGGCAAAAACACATACAAACACATAAATTTAGACATGCAAAACGATTAAGACAGGCACTGGGACAAGTAAACACCTGCCCAGACGCAAAGGCAATGAGAATGAGTGAGAGAGACAAAAACACATACAAATGCATTGATTCGGACATTCAAAAGAAAGAAGACGGGCACTGGGACAAGCAAACACCTGCCCAGACACACATACTTAGAGAATGAGAGAGACAAAAACATATACAAACACATAGATTCAGGCATAGAAAGAGACAAAGAAAGACACTGGGACAAGCAAACACCTGCTCAGAAACATAGGCACCGTGAAAGAGAGAAGAACACAGCCAGTCAATTTCTACCTCAAGCCGGTTACACGCAGCCAGCGTACAATCCCCACTTTTGTTTTTCAAATAACTTCATTCAAGTTAGGTTCATTTAGGTTCACTTAGCGTGGCTTGCCACGTTTGTTTGTCACTCGCACTGTGCCTATATGTTTCAGCAGGTGTTTGCATGTCCCAGTGTCTGTCTTTGTCTATTTGTTTGTCTGAATCTCTGTGTTTGTACGTATTTTTCTCTTTTCACTATCTGTGCCTGTGTGTCTGGGCGGGTGTTTGCTTGTCCAAGTGTCTTTCTTTGTTTGTTTGTATTTTTGAATTTGTGTGTTTGTAAGTGTTTTGTCTCTCTCACTCATTTGCCTGTGTGTCTGGGCGGGTGTTTGCTTGTCGCAGTGTCTGTCTTTGTCCCATTGTACGTCTGAATTGTGTATTAGTATGTGTTTTTTGTCTCACTCACTCTCTAAACCTGTGTGTCTAAGCTGGCGTTTGCTTGGCCCAGTACCTGTATGTGTTTTTGTCTCTCCCACTCTCTTTGCCAGTATGTGTGTGGGCGGGTGTTTGCTTGTCCAAGTGCCTGTCCTTGTCGGTTTGCATGTCTGAATTTATGTGTTTGTATGCGTTTCTTGTCTCTCTCACTCTCTGTGCCCTTGTGTCTGGTTGGGTGTCTGCTTGTCCCAGTGTCTGTCTGTGTCTCTTTTGTATGCGTTTTTGTCTTTTTCGCTTTCTGTGCCTGTTTGTCTAGGCGGGTGTTTGCTTGTCCCAGTGTCTGTCTTTGTCTGTTTGTATGTCTTAATCTTTATATTTGTATATTTTTTTGTCTGTCTCTGTGCCTGTGTGTCTGGTCGGGTTTTAACTTGTCCCAGTGTCTGTGTATGTCTCTCACTAAGTCTTAATCTATTTATTTGTATATGTTTTTGTCTCCCTCAGTCTCTAAACCTGTGTGTCTGGGCGGGTGTTTCCATGTTCCAGTGCTTGTCTTTGTCGGTTTGCATGTCTGAATTTATGTGTTTGTATTTGTTTTGGCCTCTCTTACACGCTATTCCTGTTTGTCTTGGCGTGTGTTTGCACGTCCCAATGCCTGTCTTTGTCTGTTTGTATGTCTGAATCTGCGTATTTGTGTATGTTTTTGTCTCTCTCGCTCTCTAAGCCTGTTTGTCTGGGCGGGTGTTTGCTTTTCCAAGTGCCTATCTTTTTTTGTTTGTATGTCTGAATCTGTGTCTTTTTTATTGTTTTTGTCTCAAACACTCTCTTTGCCTTTGCGTCTGGGTGGCTGTTTGGTTGTCCCAATGCCTGTCTTAGTCGATTTGAATGTCTGAATTTATATGTTTCTATGCATTTTCGTCTCCCTCTCTCTCTGTACCTGTGTGTTTGGACTCGTGTTACCTTGTCCCAATGTCTGTCTTTGTTTTTTTTGTATGTCTGAATCTGTATGTTTGTAAGTCTTTTCTCTCTCACTCTCTTTGCCGGTGTGTTTGGGCGAGGGTTTGCTTGTCCGAGTGGATGTCTTTGTCGGTTTGCATATCAGAATTTATATGTTTGTATGCGTTTTTGTCTCTCTCACTCCCTGTGCCTGTGTGTCTGGGCGGGTTTTTGCTTATCCCAGTGTCTGTCTTTTGTCTGTTTGTATATCTGAATTGTGTATTTGTTTGTGTTTTGTCTCTCTCACTCCCTAAGCCTGTGTGTCTGGGCAAGTGTTTGCTTGTCCCAAGCCTGTCTTTGTCTGTTTGTATGTCTGAATCTATGCAATTGTATGAGGTTTTTGTCTCTCTCAATCTTTTTGACGGTGTGTTTGAGCGGGTGTTTGCTTGTCCCAGTGCCGGTCTTTGTTGGTTTGCATGCCTGAATTTATGTGCTTGTATGCGTTTTTGTCTCTCTCTAAGCCGGAGTGTTTGAGGTGGTGTTTACTTGTCCCATTGCCTCAATGCATTATTGTCTCTCTTACTCTCTGTGCCAGTGTGTCTGGGATGGTGTTTGCTTGTCCCAGTGTCTGTTTTTATCTTTTTATATATCTGAATTGTGTATTTGTATGAGTTTTTGCCTTTCTCACTCTCTAAGGCTGGTTGTATGGGCGGGTGTTTGCGTGTCCCAGTGCCTGTCTTTGTCTGTTAGTATGTATAAATCTATGTACTTGCATGTGTTTTTGTCTCTCTGATTCTCTTTGCCTGTGTGTCTGGGTGGGTGTTTGCTTGTCCCAGTGTCAGTCTTTGTCGGTTTCCATTTCTGAATTTATGTGTTTGTATGCGTTTTTGTCTCTCTCACTCTCTATGCATGTGTGTCTGGGCGGGTGTTTGTTTGTCCCAGTGTCTCTCTTTGTCTGTTTGTGTGTCTGAATTGAGTATTTGTATGTGTTTTTGTCTCTCTTACTCTCTTTACCTGTGTGTCTGGGCTGGTGTTTGCTTGTCCCAGTGTCTGTCTTTGTCTGTTTGCATGCCTGAATTTGTTTGTTTTTATGCGTTTTTGTGTCTCTCACTCGCTAAGCCTGTGTGTCTGGGTGGGTGTTTGCTTGTCCCTGTGCCTGCTTTTGTCACTTTACTTGTCTGAATTCATGTGTTTGTATGCGTTTTTCGTCTACTTCTCTCTCTGTGCCTGTGTGTGTCTTGGCGGATGTTTGCTTGTCCCTGTGCCTGTTTTTTGTCTATTTGTATGTCTGAATCTATGTATTTGTATATGTGTTTGTCTCTCTGGCTCTCTTTTCCTGTGCGTCTGGACGGGCGTTTGCTTATCCCAGTGTCTATCTTTGACTGTTTGTATGTCTGAATCATATATTTATATGTGTTTCTGTCTCTCTCACTCTTTAAGCTTGCTTGTTTGACCGGTTGTTTGCTTGTCTCAGTACCTTTATTTGTCCGTTTGAATTTATGTATTTTTATGTGTTTTGTCTCTTTCACTATCTTTGGCTTTGTGTCTGGTTGGGTGTTTGCTTATCCCATTGCCTCTCTTTGTCAGTTTGCATATGTGAATTTATGTGTCTGTATGAATTTTTGTCTCTCTCAATCTCTGTTCCTGTGTGTCTGGGCGGGTGTTTGCTTGTCCCAGTGCCTGTCTTTGTCCGTCTGAATTGTGTATTTGTATGTGTAATTGTTTTTTTACTCTCTTTGCCTGTGTGTCTGATCGGATGTTTGCTTGTCTGTGGGTATTTTGGAAAAAAAAGTTACAGTTCAACTCTTAGTTTTTTCCAAAGAAGAGAAAAAAATTCCACTTCAGTTATGAATTTTCTCAAAGAAAAGATAAACATTTCAAGTTCTTTTATGAATTTTTCCGTAGAAGATAGAATAAGTTATACCTCGATTCGGAATTTCTCCCTAATAAGGGAAAAGTTCCACTTTAATTCTGAATTTTGTAAAAAAATTTTGGATGCATAATAGGCCACTGAACAGTCTGTGCGAAATCACATTTATTGAAACCAACTTTACTAAGACCTTGCCAATATTTTACAAAACCCAGGAAAGTAACGCATAAAATATTTTTTAATGAAATAACGACATGTAGAATATTAACGTAAAAACATATTACATATATTATTAAACATTATTAATATCATTGAAATACTTGGACATTTGAATCTGTTCCATAAAATAACTCTAAGATCCCCATTAATGCTTGGTTCATAGTTCAAATATTTCTCCTTGTCAGCATTCAACGCAACGATTATTTTATCGTATGCACGCACTTTCTTCGAGTATTTCAGTTTCACTTTTTTAAAAACCTGATTCAAGTGTTTATCGTTCCAATGTCAGCAAATTACCGATTTAATATATACAATAGAGTAGGTAGTTTCACTACCAGCGATAGAGTACCACTGGGACAACCGCGTAATGTCGATGAGTGGCCATAGAGAACCATTGGTAGAGACACATAAACAAATGAAAAAAAGGTTAAAAAATTTTTAAGTCCAAAAAAATCTAAGTAAATAAAAGAAAAGCGTTACTACAAATATTATTTTTCTAATATTAAAAATCACCACTAACATATCTATATCATTTTGATTTTGTATTTTGAAAATATTAAATGGGAATTTTTATTGTTTTAAGTATATTTCATATCATTCTAAGACATGTAAGAAAAAACTGAAACAAATTTCTGGTAAAAAAATAAAAATAAAAATTAAAATTAAAAAAAGTCCAGAAAACTAACAAAAATTATTAAGAAATGGAAGGGGGGGGGCAAAAAGTTGGGGAGGGATATCGTGGCCTTTGGAGGTTGGGGTCCTTCCTTGCTGGGGTCCTTGGTGGTTAGGGCTCTTGGTGGTTGGGGTCCTTAGTGGTTGGGGATCCTCGGTGGTTCAAACCCATAACAATCTCACTACTTGATTTGTAAGGATTGTATTGGATTTCTAAGGATTGTTCTGGATTTCTATATTAAAATTCTTTCCTCAGCACCTACGAATTTATTAGTTGAAACTTTATGCATACTCCAATACTAAACAATATTTTAGATTAACTGGACTCCTCACTTGGTACTTGTGTATAATAGCGACCGCAGCCAAGAAGTGAAGTTAGGTCAATCGGATCAATCGACTTATGAAGGATGAATATATATTATTCCTATTCTGACATTTATATGACGTGGCTTGGGACTCCCCATTCCCTCAGACTTACTTGTAGTTGGTATGCAATTAAACTTCAACCCGATCCGTGCACTTAAACAAATTGGCTTCTGAAGGGTTGAATGTATGCCAATCATATTATTGCCATTCGTTTTTATGGCGATATTCATGTCAAGGCATGAATTATGCAAATGAGATAACTTTTTCTATCTGTCTAATGATGAAAATATTATGTGCAATCAGTATCTATTGACATGGTTTAGTTCCTCAGGATGTAAGCTCCGTATTGTATATCATTTTGGTCTGAACTATATCGGGCTCTGCTCACTTCATATGATCTAGTTCAGTATCTATTATAGCATTACTACTACTAATATTCCCTAACGTTTTTACCTTAGATACCTCTAGCCTTTCGGAACCAGGGTAAAAAAAATCCCCTTTCGCACTAATAGATCCTACACGCAAACAACGGGCAAATTGAGTAATTTACAACGTTTGCCCCAATAGCTTTGCAGCGGGTCTTGCATTCCCTAAAGGCGTAGCTATTGGACTTTTTGATTATTATGAAAAAATAGCCGTCTTAAAATTCTCGTCAGTGTTTACAAACGGATCTGCAATACCGGAAAAAGGGGGAGGGTTGACACGCAATCACTTGTAAGGTTATCCTCAGTTTGCTCGAAATTTTTCATCGTAATACCTCAGCCTTTTTGGAACCATCCAATATCAAGCATTTCCCCCTTTTCCAATCATAATCCTATATGCCAATAGTATGAAAATCACATAATTTACAGCTCTTGCCACGAGGCATGTGAGCAAGGTGCCAACCCCAGAGGAGTAGTTTTTTGGCCTTTCATTGTTTTGAACAAAATGGCTGATTTCAAAATTTCAGTCAGTGCTTAGGGGAAGAGATCTGAAACGAGGAATGTGGAAATTGGTTGCCGTTCGATCACTTTTAAACAATCCCTCAATAGTACTGTAAGTTTTAACTTAATCAACTCGGTCGTACCTGAGACATTGCAAATCCGCCCTTTTGGAAACTAGTATACAGATAGTGCGTTTCAAAGTTATTAGTAGTGTTTTATTAATGTCTCCGGGAAGACAGGTAGCCCATCATTCCGGGAAGACAGGTAGCCAATCATTCCGGGAAGACAGTTAGCCAATAATTCCGGGAAAACAGGTAGCCAATCATTCCAGGAAGACACATATCCCATCATTCCGACAAGACGCATATCCCATCATTCCGACAAGACACATATACCACCTTCCGACCAGACAGATATCGCACCTTCTGACAAGACACGTATTACATCACTCAAACGGGGCAGTCCCCTTGCACTCCCATGGGGCCCATAGGACATTACTATGTCAAACTAAGGAAGCGGGCCCTAGGACATTACAGTCTCAATCTAAGGTACGGAGCAGGTGGGACATTACTGAATCAATGATAGAGACGGTGCAGATAGAAGACTACTGCATTAATGATAGAGATGGGGCAGGTAAGACATTGCTGTATCAATGATACAGACTGGGCAGGTAGAAGATTACTGTATTGATGATAGAGACGGGGCAGGTAGGACATTACTGTATTAATGATAGAGACGGGGCAGGTAGGACATTACTCTATTAATGATAGAGGGAGGGAAGGTGGGAGAGTATTTTGTCAATTAAAGAGAGGGGCCGCACCCCCTGTCCCGGAGAGGTTGTGGGGAGGGGGGACTTGGGGGGCCTTTTTTTGACAGTTTTTTTCAACTTTTTTTACATGTCTTAGAATGACATGAAACATACTTAAAACATAAGAAATTCACATTTAATAATTTCCAAATTCAAAATGAGATGATATAGATATGTTAATCGTGATTTTTACTATTAGAAAAATAATGTTTGTAGTAGCACTTTTTTTACTAAATTTTTGTTGACAAAAAATTCACATTTAATATTTTACATGTTTCTCAAAAGTAAATGCTAAGTTCCTCAAAATGATATAATATTGCTAAGGATATCAGATGCATTTTGACCACATGCATCCTTGTTTCTCAAAACTAAAAGCTAAGCTCCTCAAAACGATCTAACATTGCTAAGAATATCAGATGAATTTTGACGCTATGCATCCTTGTTTCTCTCAACTAAATGATAAGTTCCTCAAAATGATCTAACATTGCTAAGGATATCAGATTTATTTTGACCCTATGCATCCTTGTTTCTCTCAACTAAATGATAAGTTCCTCAAAATGATCTAACATTGCTAAGGGCATCAGTTGCATTTTGACTCTATACATCCTTGTTTCTTTCAACTAAATGATAAGTTCCTCAAAGTGATCTAACATTGCTAAGGATATCAGAAGCATTTTGACAATATGTATCCTTGTTTCTCTCAACTAAAAGATATCAGATGTATTTTGAAAACATGCATCCTTGTTTCTCAAAAAATGAAAACTAAGTTCCTCAAAATTATCTAACATTGCTAAGGCTATCAGATGCATTTTGACCCTATGCATCCTTGTTTCTCTCAACTAAATGATAAGTTCCTCAAAATGATTTAACATTGCTAAGGATATCAGATGCATTTTGACCACATGCATCCTAGTTTCTCAAAACTAAAAGCTAGGTTCCTCATAATGATCTAACATTGCTAAGAATATCCAATACATTTCGACAATATGTATCTTTGTTTCTCAAAACTAAAAGCTAGGTTCCTCAAAATGATCTAATATTGCTAAGGACATCATATGTATTTTGACACTATGCATCCTTGTTTCTCTCAACTAAATGATAAGCTCCTCAAAATTATCTAACGTTGCTAAGGATATCAGAAGCAATTTTTCCACATCCATCCTTGTTTTTCAAAACTAAAAGCTAAGTTCCTCAAAATTATCTAATATTGCTAAGGATATCATATGCATTTTAACCCTATGCATCCATGTTTCTCTCAACTAAATGATAAGTTCCTCAAATTCATATAACATTGATAAGGATATCAGATGCATTTTGACCATATGCATCCTTGTTTCTCAAAACTAAAAGTTTAGTTCCTCATAATTATCTAACATTGCTAAGGATACCAGATGCATTTTGACAATATGTATCCTTGTTTTTCAAAACTAAAAGCTAAGTTGCTCAAAATGATCTAGCATTGCTAAGTATATCAGATGCATTTTGACCCCATCCACCCTTGTTTCTCTCAACAAAATGATAAGTTGCTCAAAATGATCTAACACTGCTAAGGATATAAGATGCATTTTGTCCACATCCATCCTTGTTTCTCAAAACTAAAAGCTAAGTTCCTCAACATGATCTAACATTGCTAAGGATATCAGATTTATTTTGACCACATACATTCTTGTTTCTCAAAACTAAAAGCTAAGTTCTTCATAATGATCTAACATTGCCAAGGGTATCCGATGTATTTTGACAATATGTATCCTTGTTTTTCAAAACTAAAAGCTAAGTTGCTCAAAATGATCTAGCATTTCTAAGGATATCAGATGCATTTTGACCCTATGCATCCTTGTTTCTCTCAACTAAATGATAAGTTCCTAAAAATGATCTAAAATTGCTAAGGATATCAGAAACATTTTTTCCACATACATCCTTGTTTCTCAAAAATTAAAAGCTAAGTTCCTCCAAATGATCTAACATTGCTAAGGAGATAAGATTTATTTTGACCCTATACATCATTGTTTCTCTCAACTAAATTATAAGTTCCTCAAAACGATGTAACATTTTTAAAGATGTCAGATGCATTTTGACCACATCCATCCCTGTTTCTCAAAACTAAAAGCTAAGCTCGTCAAAAAGATCTAACACTGCTAAGGATATCAGATAAATTTTGACCCTCTGCATCCTTGTTTCTCTCAACTAAACGTTAAGTTCCTCAAAATGATCTAACATTGCTAAAGATGTCAGATGCATTTTGACCACATGCATCCTTGTTTCTCAAAACTAAAAGCTAAGTTACGCATAATGATCTAACATTGCCAAGGATATCTGATGCATTTTGACAATATGTATCCTTGTTACTCAAAACTAAAAGCTAAGTTCCTAAAAATGATCTAACATTGCTAAGTATATCAGATGCATTTTTACCCTATCCATCCTTGTTTCTCTCAACTAAATAATAAGTTTCTCAAAATGATCTAACACTGCTAAGGATATCAGATGCATTTTGTCCACATCCACCCTTGTTTCTCAAAACTATAAGCTAAGTTCCTCAAAATGATCTAACATTGCTAACGATATCAGATGCATTTTGATCCTATGCATCCTAATTTCTCTCAACTAAATGATAAGTTCCTCAAAATGATCTAACATTGCTAAAGATATCAGATGCATTTTGACCATATACATCCTTGTTTCTCAAAACTAAAAGCTAAGTTTCTGAAAATGGTTTAACATTGCTAAGGATATCAGACCTTCACCCGGGTACCTGCAGCCAACCTACAATTCCACAATTGCTGCCACCTATTTCAATTTTGGCATATATGGCAGCACAACTGATTTTTTACCTTTATCTTTGTACCTGCAGCCAACGGAAAATACTGCCCTTTTTTCAAATAACTGCGTTAAAGTTAGGTTCATTTAGGTTCACTTTGAGTGGCACGCAACGTTGAAGAACTTAGCTTTTAGTTTTGAAAAACAAGGATGGATGTGGAAAAAATGCTTCTGATATATTAAGCACTGTTAGATCATCTTGAGGAGCTTATCATGTAGTTGAGAGAAACAAGGATGCATAGGGTCAAAATGCATCTGATATCCTTAGCAATGTTTGATCATTTTGAGTAACTTAGCTTTTAGTTTTGAGAAACAAGGATACATATTGTCAAAATGCATCAGATATCCTTGGCAATGTTAGATCATTATGCGTAACTTAGCTTTTAGTTTTGAGAAACAAGAATGTATATGGTCAAAATACATCTGATATCTTTAGCAATGCTAGATCGTTTTGAGGAACTTATCATTTGGTTGAGAGAAACAAGGATGCATAGGGTCAAAATGCATCTGATATCCTTAGCAATGTTTGATCATTTTGAGTAACTTAGCTTTTAGTTTTGAGAAACAAGGATACATATTTTAAAATTGCATCTGATATCCTTAGCAATGTTAGATCATTATGAGGAACTGAGATTTTAGCTTTGAAAAACAAGGATGCATGTGGCCAAAACGCATCTGATATCCTTAGCAATGTTAGATCATTTTGAGGAACTTAACGTTTAGTTGAGAGAAACAAGGATGCAGTAGGTCAAAATTCATCTGATATCCTTAGCAGTGTTAGATCTTTTTGACGAGCTTAGTTTTTAGTTTTGAGAAACAAGGATGCATGTGTTAAAAAAGCATCTGATATCCTCAGCAATATTAGATCATTTTGAGGAACTTAGCTTTTAGTTTTGAAAAAGAGGAATGGATGTGGATATGTTGATATGTTCATGGATATATAAATAGATATGTTTCATGTCATTCTAACACATGTAAAGTCCCCCCTCCCCTCAAACCCCTCCGGGACAGGGGGTCTTGTCCCCTCTCTTAAATTGACACAATACTGTCCCACCTGCCCCGTCTCTATCATTAATACAGTAACGTCCTACCTGCCCCGTCTCTATCATTAACACAGTAATCTCCAACCTGCCCCGTCTCTATCATTGATACAGTAATGTCCTACCTGCCCCATATCTAACATTAATGCAGTAATCTTCCACCTACCCCGTCTCTATCATTGATACAGTAATGTCCCACCTGCCCCGTACCTTAGATTGACACAGTAATGTCCCAACTGCCCCGTACCTTAGATAGACACAGTAATGTCCTATGGGCCCACTTCCTTAGATTGACCCAGTAATATCCTATGGGCCCTGTTGGAATGATGGAATATGTGTCTTGTTGGAAGGTGGGATATGTGTATTGTCGGAAGGTGGTATATGTGTATTGTCAGAATGATGGAATATGTGTCTTGTCGGAATAACTTGTTGTGTCTTGTTGAAATGATGGGATATGTGTCTTGTCGGAATGATGGGATATGTGTCTTCCTAGAATGGTTGGCTACCTGTCGTCCCGGAAGGATTGGCTACCTGTCTTTCCGGATTGATTGGCTACCTGTCTTCCTAGAATGATGGGCTACCTGTCTTTCAGGAGACATTAATACAACACTACTAATAAAATTGAAACGCACTATCTGTACAGTAGTTTCCAAAAGGGCGTATCTGCAATTTCTCAGGTACGACAGAGTTGATTAAGTCAAAACTTACAGTACTATTGAGGGATTGTTTAAAAGTGATCGAACGGCAACCAATTTCCACACTCCTCGTTTCAGATCTCCCTCCCTAAGCACTGACTGAAATTTTGAAATCAGCCATTTTGTTCAAAATAATGAAAGGCCAAATAACTACTCCTCTGGGGTTTTTACGTTGCTCAAATGCCGCGTGACAAGAGCTGTAAATTATGTGATTTTCATATTTTTTGAATACAGGATTATGATAGGGAAAGGGGGAAATGCTGAGGTATTAAAATAAAAAATTCAGAGCATGCTCAGGATGATCTTACAAGTGATTTCGTGTCAACCCCCCCCCCTTTTTCGGGCATTGCTGATCCAACTGTAAACACTGACGAGAATTTTAAGATGGCTATTTTTCATCATAATCAAAATGTCCAATATCTATGCCTTCAGGGAAGGCATGACCCGCTGCGCGGCCATTGGGATAAACGTTGTAAATTACGCAATTTTCCTGTTGTTTGCGTGTAGAATCTATTAGTGCGAAAGGTGATATTTTTTACCCTCTTCAGAAAGGCTAAGGGTATCTAAGGTATAAACGTTAGGGAATGTTAGTGGTAGTAATGCTATAATAGATACTGAACTAGATCATATGAAGTGAGCAGAACCCGATCTAGTTCAGACCAAAATGACATAAAATACGAAGCTTACATCCTGAGGAAATAGACCATGTCAATAGATACTGCTTGCACATAATTTTCCCATCATTAGAAAGATAGAAAAAGTTATCTAATTTGTATAATTCATGCCTGGCCATGAATATCGTGATAAAACCGAATGGCAATAATATGATTAGCATACATTCAACCTTTTAGAAGGCAATTGGTTTAAGTACACGGATCGGGTTGAAATTTTCATTGCTTACCAACTACAGGTAAGTCTGAGGGAATGGGGATTCCCACGCGATATCATATAAATGTCAAAATAGGATTAGCATATATTCATCCTTCATAAGTCGATTCATCCCATTGACCTAACGTCACTTCTTGGCTGCGGTCGCTATAATACAAAAGTACCAAGTGAGGAATGCAGTTAATATAAAATATTGTTTAGTATTGGAGTATGTAGAAAGTTGCAACTAATAAAGTCCTAGGCACTGAGGAAAAAATTTTAATATAGAAATCCAAAACAAGCCTTAGAAATCCAATACAATCCTTATAAATCAAGTGGTGAGATTGTTATGGATTGGAACCACCGAGGATCCCCAACTATCAAGGACCCCAGCCACCAAGGACCCTAACCACCAAGGACCCCAACCAGGAAGGACCCCTGCCTCCAAAGGCCCCGATATTCCTCCCCAATTCCCCCCCCCATTTTTTAATACTTTTTTGTTAATTTTTTGAACTTTTAGAAACTTGTATTTTTATTTTAATTTTTTTTACCAGAAATTTCTTTCAACTTTTTTTTACATGTCTTAGAAGGATATGAAATACTTAAAACAATAAAATTTCCCATTTAATATCTTCAAAATACAAAATGAGAATGATATAGATATGTTATTCGTGATTTTTACTATTAGAAAAATAATATTTGTAGTAACGCTTAACGCTTTTTTTATTTACTTAGAATATTTTCGGGCTTTCTGTCTTTGTCTTTTTGTATGTCAGAATTGTGTTGTTGTATGTGTTTTTGCGTCTCTCACTCTCTAGGCCTGTGTTTCTGGGCGGGTGTTTGCTTGTCCCAGAGCCTTTATGCATTTTTGTCTTTCTCACTCTCTTTGCCTCTGTGCGTTTGGGCGGATGTTTGCTTGTCCCATTGTCTGTCTTTGTCTGTTTGTATGTCTGACTTTATGAATTTGTATGTGTTTTTGTCTCTCTCACTCTCTTTGCCTATGTGTACGAGGTGGTCTTTCCCAGTGCATGTCCCAGTGCATGTCTTTGTCTGTATGCATGTCTGAATTCATGTGTTTGTATGCGTTTTTGTCTTTAATTCTCTAAGCCTGTGTTTCTGGACGGGTGTTTTCTTCTCCCAGTGCTTCTCTTCGTCTGTTTGTATGTCTAAATCTATGTATTTACATGTGTTTTTCTCTCTCTATCTCTCTTTGCCTGTATGTCTGGGTGGGTTTTTACTTGTCCTAGTGCTCTGCTTTTCTCTTCCTCTTTGTGTCTGTGTGTCTGGACGGGTGTTTGCTTGTCCCAGTATCTGTGTTTGTCTGTTTGTTTGTCTGAATTTTGTACTTGTATGAGTTTTTTGTCTCTCTCAATCTCTATGCCTGTGTGTCTGGGAAGGTGTTTTCTTGTCCCAGTGCCTGTATGTGTTTTTGTCTCTCTCACTCTTTTTGCCTGTGTGTGTGTGTGGGCGGGTGTTTATTTGTCGGTTTGCGTGTCTGGATTTATGTATTTTTATGAGTTTTTTGTATTTCTCACTCTCTGTGCCTGTGTTTCTGGGTGGGTGTTTGCTTGTCCCAGTGTCTGTCTTTGTCTGTTTATATGTCTGAATTTTGTATTTGTATGTGTTTTTGTCTCTTGTCCCAGTTTTGTTTGCTCGCCCCTGTGTCTGTATTTGTCTGTTTGTATGTCTGAATTTATGTATTTGTATGTGTTTTTGTCTCTTTCACTCTCTTTGCCCGTGAGTCTGAGCGGGTGTATCCATGTCCCAGTGCCTGTCTTTGTTGGTTTGGATGTCTGAATTTATGTGTTTGTATGCGTTTTTGTCTCTCTCACTCTCTATGCATGTGTGTCTGTGCGGGTATTTGCTTAGCCCAGTGTCTGTCTTTATCTGTTTGTATGTCTGAATTGTGTATTTGTATGTGTTTTTGTCTCTCTCACTCGGTTGGTTATGTAAGTTAATTCGTAAGTTACGTCAGAACAAAATTTCTAGAAAGCCATTTAGCAAAAACAAGTAAAATTAAGTTGCAAATTTCATTCTAATTATTCATGTACGATGAGCCAAAATCTAAGCTGTATTAATTCAAAAACGTTCAGAAATTAAATAAAAAAAGTTTTTTTTAACTGAAAGTAAGGAGCGACATTAACAATTAAAACGAACAGAAATTATTTAGTATATGAAAGTGGCTGTCCCCTCTTCAACGCCACACTTTTTACGCTAAAGTTAGACTCTTTCTCACAATTTTTTTAAACAATGAATAAACTTTAGCGCAAAGAGCGAGGCGTTGAAGAGGGGACAGCCCCTTTCATGTACGGAATAATATCTTTTCGTTTTAAGTTTTAATGTTGCTGCTTACTTTCAGTTAAAATAAACTTTTTTTTATTTAGTACGAAAAGGTTTGATCCCACTCTCTAGGGCTATAATTTGACAAATGTTGAAATGGCGTGCTCACGTCCTATGGATGAAGGATGACATATCGCCAAAGATTGTCCTTTTCGGCCAACCGTCCATGGCTAAAGGGACAGCAGGTTGTCTGCGGTTGGGAGTGATTTAAGAGAAATGGGAACTTCCTGGGAGGGTGTAAAGAGGGAGGGTTTGAATAGATTAGGATCAAGGAGGAGCGTGTGTAGCTGTTTTGGTCTCATGCGGCTTGGTGGTGCGATGAGTTTTTAGCAGTAGTAGCAGTATTAAACTACGGCAGATTGGATTTATTCATTCAGCGTTCAAATTTTGCTTAAAATTTAGATTGTATCCCAACAATTTAGTTGTTATAGGCAACGCTCTAGAGTTGCCTATAAGGCTTCAATGGATACATTTTTCTTCTTAGAGCAATTTCATACGGAAGGGACGATCATATAAACTTTGCAGAGAACAGATTTGATTGGAAATCGAAAGTTCTAATTTTCCTTTTGAGAGTCAAAAGTAATCGGAAGGGATCCAGCCCCCCTTACACGCCATTTTAAACTGCCCTCCTACAAAGCCACCCGTTCAGAACTTTGAGATGGCAATTTTGTTCAAATTAGTCTAAGGGTCAAACAACTATGCCTCTAAACACGACGTGCCCCCTCCCCAGCCCCTGGGACAAGGGCTACAAATTATAAAAATTGCCCGTTCTTTATTACAGGCTTCGTTATTGGGAAAGGGGAGGATGTTTGATCCTGGGTCACCAAAAAGGCCTAGGGTGTTAAGGTGAAGCTTCCTGGAGATGCTTAGAGGGATGTTCACAAAATCAAAATACTATGTACCTGCTCGTTAGCAAAAGGACATATCAGAAATATCCTGCAAACAGCTGAAGGTATTAATTTGAAACTCTAAAGGCACATTTGAGGGGATGTTGAAAAGTCTTCAGAGGGTATTAGCTAGTCCCCACGCCCCTTTTAGTTGTTCCTCATTATACATATCAGATCAAAGTTTTGAGACGACCTCTTAGTTCAAATAGTCTAAAAGTCAAATAACTATGCCTCCGGTGATGATGTGACCCCTTAGACCCCTGGAAAAAGGGCTCTACGTTATGCAAGTTGCCCATTGTTTACACATAGGATTTGTTACTGGGAAAGAGGATCATGTATGTTTTGAGGTCTCCAAAAAGGCTTAGCGTATTACGGTAAAACTTTCCGGTATTGGTTAGGAGAATGGTGAATAAAAGTAGTGTTGCATTAATGTCTCTGGGAAGACAGGTAGCCAATCATTCCGGGAAGACAGGTAGCCAATCATTCCGGGAAGACAGGTAGCCAATCATTCCAGGAAGACACATATCCCATCATTCCGACAAGACACATATCCAATCCTTCCAACAAGACACATACCCAGTTATTCCGACACGACACATATCCCATCATTCCGACAAGACACACATACAACCTTCCGATAAAACACATATCACACCTTCCGACAAGACATATATTCCATCATTCCAACGGGGCAGTCCCTGTTGGAATGCCAACGGGGTCAATAGGACATTACTGTGTCAATATAAGGAAGCGGGCCCATAGGACATTACCGTTTCAATCTAAGGTAGGGGGCAGGTGGGACATTACTGTGTCAATCTAAGCTACGGGGCAGGTGGGACATTACTACAGCAATGATAGAGACGGGGCAGGTAGGAGATTACTGTATTAATGATAGAGACGGGGCAGGTAGGACATTACTGTATCAATGCTAGAGACGGGGCAGGTAGGAGATTACTGTATTAATGATAGAGACGGGGCAGGTAGTACATTACTGTATTAAAGACAGAGACAGGACAGGTAGGGCATTGGAGTATTAATGCTAGAGACAGGGCAGGTGGGACAGTATTGTGTCAATTAAAAAGAGCGGACAGTACTCCCTTATTGGGTCAATCTATGAGAGCGGACAGTACTCCCTTATTATGTCAATCTAAGGAAGCAGTCAGTACTCTCATCATACAAGCGGGCTATCATTCCAAGCAGACACATAGTCAATCCTATGGGGCATTTTCCACCCATGAAACTCTAGACATAAAAAAAATCCATATTACCTTTTATACATGTATCATATAGAAAAAACACCACGCCTATAAAGTCCAATCTTCTGTTGGTTTTTTATGTTTGAATTATAATCAGCATACCATGAAAATTCATGTTGTTCATAGTACAATGATTTTGAATTATATTTCATGTTTCTGTTAGAGTCATGGCTGTTTTCATACACCGATGGTTTTTTCCTGATTTGGTTATATGCTGTTGATGGAATATGCATACCACGATGATTTAAGATGCATACTGGACAGACCATTTCTTCTGATAGTTGGATTCCATATCAACACTCAAGAAGGGGGAGGGTTGGAGGGGGGAGGAGGGGAGACTTGGGGGAACTTTTTTGACAGTTTTTTTAAATTTTTTTACACATCTTAGAAAGACTTGAAACATACTTAAAACAAAAGAAATTCACATTTAATATTTTCCAAATTCAAAAAGAGAATGATATAGATAAATTAATCGTGACTTTTACTATTAGAAAAATAATGTTTGTAGTAACACTTTTTTTGGACTGAATTGTTTTGGACTTAGACAATTATTCAACTTTTTTAATTATTTTTTTACGTATCTTAAAATGACATGAAAAAATCACATTTAGTATTTTCCATGTTTCTCAAAACTAAAGGCTAAGTTCCTCAAAATGATCTAGCATTGCTAAGGATATCAGATGCGTTTTGATCCTATGTATCCTTGTTTCTCGCAACTAAACGATAAGTTCCTCAAAATGATCTAACATTGCTAAAGATATCAGATGCATTTTAACCCCATACTTACTTGTTTCTCAAAACGAAAAGCTAAGTTCCTCAAAATGGTCTAACATTGCTAAGGATATCAGATTTATTTTGACCCTATGCATCCTTGTTTCTTTCAACTAAATGATAAGTTCCTCAAAATGATCTAACATTGCTAATGATATCCGATGCATTTTGACACTATGCATCCTTTTTTCTCTCAACTAAATGATAAGTTCCTCAAAATGATCTAACATTGCTAAGAATATCAGAAGCCTTTTTACAAAATGTATCCTTGTTTCTCAAAACTAAAAAATAAGTTCCTTAAAATGATCTAATATTGCTAAGGATATCAGATTTATTTTGACCCTATGCATCCTTGCTTCTCTCAACTAAATGATAAGTTCCTCAAAATAATCTATCATTGCTAAGGGTATCAGATGCATTTTGACCCGAAGCATCCTTGTTTTTTATCTCAACTAAATGATAAGTTCCTCATAATGATCTAAAATTGCTAAGGCTATCAGATGCATTTTGACAATATATATCCATATTTCTTAAAACTAAAAGCTAAGTTCCTAAAAATTATCTAATATTGCTAAGGATATCAGATGGTTTTTGACCCTATACATCCTTGTTTCTCTCAACTAAGTGATAAGTTCCTCAAAATGATCTAACATTACTAAGGATAACATATGTATTTTGACAATATGTATCCTTGTTTCTCAAAACTAAAAGCTAGATGCATTTTGTCCAAATCCATCCTTGTTTCTCTCAACAAAATGATAAGCTCCTAAAAATGAACTAACATTGATAAAGATATCAGATGCATTTTGACCATATGCATCCTTGTTTCTCAAAAATAAAAGCTAAGTTCGTCAAAATGATCTAATATTGGTAAGGCTATCAGATGCATTCTGACCCTAAATATCCATGTTTCTCTCAATTAAATTATAAGTTTCTCATATGGATGCATTTGATAAGATGCATTTTTACCACATTCATTCTTGTTTCTCAAAACTAAAAGCTAAGATCCTCAAAATAATCAAACATTGCTAAGGATATCCGATCCATTTTAACAATATGTATCCTTGTTTCTCAAAACTAAAAGCTAAGTTGGTCAAAATGATCTAACATTGCGAAGGAAATCCAATGCATTTTGACAACATGAATTCATGTTTCTCAAAACTAAAAGCTAAGTTCCTCAAAATGGTCTAATATTGCTAAGGATATCAGATGCATTTTGACACTATGCATCCTTGTTTCTCTCAACTAAATGATAAGTTCCTAAAAATAATCTAACATTGCTAAGGGTATCAGAAGCATTTTGTTCACATCCATCCTTGTTTCTCAAAACTAAAAGCTAAGATCCTCAAAATGATCAAACATTGCTAAGGATATCAGATGTATTTTGACAATATGTATCCTTGTTTCTTAAAACTAAAAGCTAATTTCCTCAAAATGATCTAACATTGCTATGGATATCATATGCATCTTTGTTTCTCAAAACTAAAAGCTAAGTTCCTCAAAATGATCTAATATTGCTAAGTATATCAGATGCATTTTGACCCTATCCATCCTTGTTTCTCTTAACTAAATGATAAGTTCCTCAATATGATCGAACACTACTAAAGATATCAGATGCATTTTGTCCAAATTCATCCTTGATTCTCAAAACTAAACGTTAGGTTCCTCAAAATAGGATTCTTAAAGATATCAGATCCATTTTGACCATATACATTCTTGTTTTTCAAATTTAAAAGCTAAGTTCCATAATGATCTAACATTGCTAAGGATATCCGATACATATAGACCCTATGCATCCTTGTTTCTCTCAATTGAATTATAAATTCCTCAAACTGATCTAACATTGCTAAGGATATCAGAAGCATTTTGACAATATGTATCCTTGTTTCTCAAAACTAAAAGCTAATTTCCTCAAAATTATCTAAAAGTCCTAAGGCTATCAGATGCGTTTTGTCGTTTTGTCCACATCCATCCTCCTTTCTCTCAACAAAATGATAAGTTCCTCAAAATGATCTAACATTAATAAAGATATCTGATACATTTTGACCACATGCATCCTTGTGTCTCAACAATAAAAGTTAAGTTCCTAAAAATGATCTAACATTACTAAGGCTGTCACATGCATTTTGACCCTATGCATCCATGTTTCTCTCAACTAAATGATAAGTTCCTCAAAATGATCTAACATTGCTAAAGATATCAGATGCATTTTGACCACATGCATCCTTATTTCTCAAAACTAGTTCCTCATAATGATCTGACATTGCTAAGGATATCTGATGCATTTTGACAATATGTATCCTTGTCTCTCAAACTAAAAGCTAAGTTCCTGAAAATTATCTAACATTGCTAAGGATATCCGACGCATTTTGACAATATGTATCCATGTATCTCGAAACTAAAAGCTAAATTCCTCAAAATGACCTAATATTGCTAAGGATATCAGATGTTTTTTGACCTTATACATCATTGTTTCTCTCAACTAAATGATAATTTCCTCAAAATGATCTAATATGGCTAAGGGTATCAGAAGCATTTTGTCTACATCCATCCTTGTTTCTTAAAACTAAAAGCTAAGTTCCTCAAAATGATCTAACATTGCTAAGGATATCTGATGCATTTTGACAATATGTATCCTTGTTTCTCAAAACTAAAAGCTAAGTTAGTCGAAATGATCTAACATAACTAAGGATATCAGATTTATTTTGACCCTATGCATCCTTGTTTCTCTCAACTAAAAGCTCAGTTTTTCATAATAATCTAACATTGCTAAGGTCATCAGAAGCATTTTGTCCACATCCATTCTTGTTTCTCAAAACTAAAAGCTAAGTTCCTAAAAATGATCTAACATTGCTATGGATATCAGATGCATTTTGGCAATATGTATCCTTGTTTCTAAAAACTAAAAGCTAAGTTCTTCAAAATGATCTAACATAACTAAGGATATCAGATTTATTTTGACCCTATGCATCCTTGTTTCTCTCAACTAAATGATAAGTTCCTCAAAATGATCTAAAATTGCTAAGGATATCAGATGCATTTTGACCACATTCATCCATGTTTCTCAAAACTAAAAGCTAAGTTCCTAAAAATGATCTAACATTGCTATGGATATCAGATGCATTTTGGCAATATGTATCCTTGTTTCTAAAAACTAAAAGCTAAGTTCTTCAAAATGATCTAACATTGCTAAGTATATCAGATACATTTTGACCCTAATCATCCTTGTTTCCCTCAACTAAATGATTGCTAAATCATTGCTAAGTCTATCAGGTGCATTTTGTCCACAAATATCCTAGTTTCTCTCAAAAAAATAATAAGTTCCTCAAAATGATCTAACATTGATAAAGATATCAGATGCATTTCGTCCACATCAATCCTTATTTCTCAAAGCTAAAAGCTAAGTTCCTCAAAATGATCTAATATTGCTAAGGATATCAGATGTATTTTGACAATATGTATCTTTATTACTCTCAACTAAATGACAAGTTCCTCAAAATGATCTAACATTGCTAAAGATATTAGATCCATTTTGACCATATACATTTTTGGTTCTTAAAACTAAAAGCTAAGTTCCTCATAACGATCTAACATTGCTATGAATATCCCATGCATTTTGACAATATGCATCCTTGATTCTCAAAACTAAATGATAAGTTCCTCAAATGATGTAAGATTGCTAAAGATATTAGAAGCATTTTGTCCAAATCCATCCATGTTTCTCAAAACTAAAAGTTAAGTTCCTCAAAATGATCTAACATTGCTAAGGATATCAGATGTTTTTTGACCCTATACATTCTTGTTTCTCTCAACTAAATAAAGTTCCTCAAAAGGATATTAGAAGCATTTTGTCCACATCCATCCTTGTTTTTTAAAACTAAAAGCTAAGTTCCTAAAAATGATCTAACATTGCTAAGGATGTCAGATGCATTTTAACAATATGTATCCTTGTTTTTCAAAACTAAAAGATAAGTTCCTCAAATTGATATAACATTGCTAAGGATATCAGATGCATTTTGACCACATGCATCTTTGTTTCACTCAACTAAATGATAAGTTCCTCAAAATCATATAGCATTGCTAAGGATATCCGATGCATTTTGACCACATGCATCCTTTTTTCTCAAAACTAAAAACTCAGTTCCTCATAATGATCTAACATTGCTAAGGATATTAGATGCAATTTGATAATATGTATCCTTGTTTCTCAAAACTAAAAGCTAAGTTCCCCAGAAAGATCTAGCATTGCTAAGTATATCAGATGCTGTTTGACCCTATCCATCCTTGTTTCTCTCAACTAAATGATAAGTTCCTTAAAATGATATCAGATGCATTTTGTCCACATTCATCCTTGTTTCTCAAAACTAAAAGCTAAGTTCCTCAAAACGATCTAACATTGCCAACCCTATGTATCCTTATTTCTCTCAACCAAATGATTAATTCCTCAAAATGATCTAGCATTGCTAAACATATCAGATGCATTTTGACCATATTAATTCTTGTTTCTCAAAACTAAAAGCTAAGTTCCTCATAATTATCTAACATTATCAAGATATCCGATGCTTTTTGACAATATGTATCCTTGTTTCTCAAAACTAAAAGCTACTTTCCTATAAATGATCTAACGTTGCTAAGGATATCAGATGCATTTTGACCCTATGCATCCTTGTTTCTCTCAACTAAGTGATAAGTTCATCAAGATGATCTAATATTGCTAAGGATATCAGAAGCATTTTGTCCACATCTGTCCTTGTTTTTCAAAACTAAAAGCTAAGTTCCTCAACGTGGCGTGTCACGCAAAGTGAACCTAAATGAACCTAACTTGAATGCAGTTATTCGAAAAAAGGGTGGTATTGTAGGTTGGCTGCAGGTACCCAGGTAGAGGTAAAGAATCTGTTGTGCTGCCATCTATACCTAAATTGAAATAGATTGTAGCACTTTTGGTATTGTTGGTTGGCTGCATGTACCCGGGTGAAGGTCTGATATCCTTAGCAATGTTAAATCATTTTGAGGAACTTAGCTTTTAGTTTTGAAAAACAAGAATAGATATTGTCAAAATGCATCTGATATCCTAAGCAATGTTAGATCCTTTTGATGAACTTATCATTTAGTAGAGAGAAATTTTGGATGCATAGGATCAAAATGCATCTGATATCTTTAGCAATGTTAGATCATTTTGAGAAACTTATCATTTAGTTGAGAGAAACAAGGATGGATAGGGTCAAAATGCATCTTATATACTTAGCAATGTTAGATCATTTTGAGGAACTTAGGTTTTAGTTTTGAGAAACAAGGATACATATGGTCAAAATGCATCTGATATCCTAAGCAATGTTAGATCGTTATGAGGAACTTTGCTTTTAGTTTTGAGAAACAAGAATGCATGTGGTCAAAATGCATCTGATATCTTTAGCAATTTTAGATCATTTTGAGAAACTTAACATTTAGTTGAGAGAAACAAGGATGCAAAGGTTAAAAATGCAAGAAGCTTAGCTTTTAGTTTCGAGAAAAAGGGATGGATATGGTCAAAATGGATATGATATCCTTACCAATGTTAGCTCGTTTTGAGGAACTTATCATTTACTTGAGAGAAACAAGGATGCATAGGGTCAAAATAAATCTGATATCATTAACAATGTCAGATCATTTTTAGGAACTTATCATTTAGTTAAGAAAAACAAGGATGCATAGGGTCAAAATGCATCTGATAGGCTTAGCAATGTTAGATCATTTTGAGGAACTTAGCTTTTAGTTTTGAGAAACAAGGTTACATATTGTCAAAATGCATGGGATATCCTTGGCAATGTTAGATCATTACGAATAACTTTGCTTTTAGTTTTGAGAAACAAGAATGAATGTGGTCAAAATGCATCTGATATCCTCAGCAAGGTTAGATAATTTTGAGGAACTTAGCTTTTAGTTTGGACAAACAAGGATGGATGTGGACAAAATTCATCTGATATCCTTAGCAGTGTTAGATCACTTAGCGGAACTTATCATTTAGTTGAGAGAAATAAGGATGGATAGGGTCAAAATGCATCTGATAACCTTAGCAGTGTTAGATCATTTTGACGAACTTAGCTTTTAGTTTTGACAAACAAGAATGAATGTGGTCAAAATGCATCTGATATCCTCAGCAATGTTAAATCATTTTAAGAAGCTTAGCTTTTAGTTTTGAGAAACAGGGATGGATGTGGTCAAAATGTATCTGATATCATTAGCAATGTTAGATCATTTTGAGGAACTCATCATTTAGTTGAGAGAAGCAAGGATGCAAAGGGTCAAAATAAAGCTGATATCATTAGCAATGTCAGATCATTTTTAGGAACTTATCATTTAGTTAAGAGAAACAAGGATTCATAGGGTCAAAATGAATCTAATAGGCTTAGCAATGTTAGATCATCAATCAAATCAAATCAAATCATTTTATTCTAAAACCACTTTCATAGCAATTGCCAAATTACGGTTTGCGTCATAAATACATATCATAGGTCAATGTGTCATAAATATACATCATATTAATACATAAAAATACATAAAAATACACAAATAAACATAAATAAAGATGCTACTTTTTAGAGGGTAACATTGTACTCGTTCACGAAACAGGGAACAAACGTTCTATCGTACCGCAAATGTTTGGCTTTCATTTTTGTCAGCTTCGGGACTGGTCCCGCGACAACCCTTGGTGGTCGTTTAGGGATAAAATCTGAGGGAAGGATATCACGGTGTTTATTATTATCAAGGCGTTTTTTGCCGAAATCCATACTCAGCTTCAGCCTACTTCGCTCCAGCGAAAACAACTCAAATTTAACTAATAGTTAAGAATACGGAATTTCAGGTCCACGGGAAATTATAACAAGAGCACGTCTCTGGATTCTTTCGATGCGGTTAGATTGTTCCAGAGTTGAGCCGAAATAGCACACAGGGGCAGCAAACTCCAAAAGCGGTCTGATAAAAGTACATTAAATTCTTAAAAGATGGGATGGTGGAACGCGAAATTTTGTCATTAATTTTATCATTTGTAAGCTAGCGTTACCTCTCTTCACCAGCTCTGCAGTGAGTGCTTCCCATTTTAGATAAGAAGTAATGGTTATTCCTAGTAATTTAGTTTTATTTATAATTTGTTGTTCAGGGACAGGGGAATCAAAAGTAGGGTTAAAATTCTTAAAAAAATAAAATGGTAAAATGTTACTCTTTTTTCATTCACGGTCATCAGTGAAGACGCCGACTCCTGTCTCACTTTTTCGATGATTGCCGCAGCTCTGCTGGAGTCACCTTTATCACATATTTCTATTATGCTTAAGTCATCGACGTACTTCCATCTACTTTCCATATCAATGGCAATGTTGTTGATCATGACTAGGAATAAAATTGGGCCTAAAATAGTCTCTCGAGGAACTCCACAAAAACCGGCTGAGGATCTGAAAATTTTTTTTTATACTTTACTCTTTTTGAGATCATTTTGAGGAACTTAGCTTTTAGTTTTGAGAAACAAGGTTACATATTGTCAAAATGCATCGGATATCCTTGGCAATGTTAGATTATTACGAAGAACTTTGCTTGTATTTTTGAGAAACAAAAATGTATGTGGTCAAAATGCATCTGATATCCTTAGCAATGTTAGATAATTTTGAGAAACTTAGCTTTTAGTTTGGAGAAACAAGGATGGATGTGGACAAAATGTATCTGATATCCTTAGCCGTGTTAGATCACTTTGAGGAACTTATCATTTAGTTGAGAGAAACAAGGATGGATAGGGTCAAAATGCATCTGATATACTTAGCAATGTTAGATCATTTTGAGGAACTTAGCTTTTAGTTTTGAGAAACAAGGATATATATTGTCAAAATGCATCTGGTACCCTTAGCAATGTTAGATAATTATGATGAACTGAGCTTTTAGTTTTGAGAAACAAGGGTAAATGAGGTCAAAATGCATATGATATCCTTAGCAATGTTATATCATTTGAGGAACTTATCATTTAGTTTAGCGAAACATGGATGCATAGGGTCAAAATGCATCTGATATCCTTAGCAATGTTAGATCATTTTGATGAAATTAGCTTTTTGTTTCGAGAAACAATGATGGATGTGGAAAAATGCTTCTGATATACTTAGCAATGTTTGATAATTTTGAGGAACTTAGCTTTTAGTTTTGAGAAACATGGATACATATAGTCAAAATGCATCGGATATCCTTAGCAATGTTAGATCATTTTGAGGAACTTAGCTTTTAGTTTTGAGAAACAAGTATACATATTGTCAAAATGCATCGGGTATCCTTAGCAATGTTAGATCATTATGAGGAACTTAGCCTTTAGTTTTGAGAAACAAGGATGCCTGTGTTCAAAATGCATCTGATTTCTTTAGTAATTTTAGATCTTTTTGAGGAACTTATCATTTAGTTCAGAGAAACATGGATGGATAGGGTCAAAATGCATCTGATAGCCTTAGCAATGTTAGATTATTTTGAGTAACTTAGCTTTTATTTTTGAGGAACAAGGATGCCTGTGTTCAAAATGCATCTGATTTCTTTAGTAATTTTAGATCATTTTGAGGAACTTATCATTTAGTTCAGAGAAACATGGATGCATAGGGTCAAAATGCATCTGATAGCCTTAGCAATGTTAGATTATTTTGAGTAACTTAGCTTTTATTTTTGAGGAACAAGGATGCATATGGTCGAAATGCATTTGATATCTTTAGCAATGTTAGATCATTTTTAGGAACTTATCATTTTCTTGAGAGAAACAAGGATGGATATGGACAAAATGCATCTGATAGCTTTAGCAATGTTAGATCATTCTGAGGAACTCGACATTTTGTTGAAAGAAACAAGGATGCATAGGGTCAAAATGCATCTGATATCCTTAGCAGTGTTAGATCATTTTGACGAACTTAGCTTTTAGTTTTGAGAAATAAGGATGCATGTGGTCAAAATGAATTTGATATCCTCAGCAATGTTAGATCATTTTCAGGAACTTAGCTTTTAGTTTTGAGGAACAGGGATGGATGTGGTCAAAATGCATCTGTTACCCTTAGCAATGTTAGATTGTTTTGAGGAACTTATAATTTAGTTGAGAGAAACAAGGATGCATAGGGTCAAAATAAATCTGATATCATTAGCAATGTTAGGTCATTTTGAGAAACTTAGCTTTTAGTTTTGAGAAACAAGGATGGATGTGGACATAATGTTTCTGATATCCTTAGCAATTATAGATCATTTTGAGGAACTTATCATTTAGTTGAGAGTAACAAGGATGCATAGGGTCAAAATGCATCTGATAGCCTTAGCAATGTTAGATCATTTTGAGGAACTTATAATTTTGTTGAAAGAAACAAGGATGCATAGGGTCAAAATAAATCTGATATCATTAGCAATGTTAGGTCATTTTGAGAAACTTAGCTTTTAGTTTTGAGAAACAAGGATGGATGTGGACATAATGTTTCTGATATCCTTAGCAATTATAGATCATTTTGAGGAACTTATCATTTAGTTGAGAGTAACAAGGATGCATAGGGTCAAAATGCATCTGATAGGCTTAGCAATGTTAGATCATTTTGAGGAACTTAGCTTGTAGTTTTGAGAAACAAGGATACATATTGTCAAAATAAATCAGATATCCTTGGCCATGTTAGATCATTATGAAGAACTTTGCTTTTAGTTCTGAGAAACAAGAATGTATGTGGTCAAAATGCATCTGATATCCTTAGCAATGTTAGATCACTTTCAGGAACTTAGCAATAAGTTTGGAGAAACAAGGATGGATGTGGACAAAATGCATTTGATATCCTTAGCAGTGTTAGATCATTTTTAGGAACTTAGCTTTTAGTTTTGAGAAACAAGGATGGATGTGGAGAAAATGTATCTGATATCCTTAGCAGTGTTGAATCACTTTGAGGAAGTTATCATTTAGTTGAGAGAAACAAAGATGCATAGGGTCAAAATGCATCTGATATCCTTAGCAATGTTAGATCATTTTGAGGAACTTAGCTTTTTGTTTTGAGAAACAAGGATGGATGTGGAAAAATGCTTCTGATATACTTAGCAATGTTTGATAATTTTGAGGAACTTAGCTTTTAGTTTTGAGAAACATGGATACATATAGTCAAAATGCATTGGATATCCTTAGCAATATTAGATCATTTTGAGGAACTTAGCTTTTAGTTTTGAGAAACAATTATACATATTGTCAAAATGCATCGGATATCCTTAGCAATGTTAGATCATTATGAGGAACTTAGCTTTTAGTTTTGAGAAACAAGGATGCCTGTGTTCAAAATGCATCGGATATCCTTAGCAATGTTAGATCATTATGAGGAACTTATCCTTTAGTTTTGAGAAACAAGCATGCCTGTGTTCAAAATGCATCTGATTTCTTTAGTAATGTTAGATCTTTTTGAGGAACTTATCATTTAGTTGAGAGAAACATGGATGCATAGGGTCAAAATGCATCTGATAGCCTTAGCAATGTTAGATCATTTTGAGGAACTTAGCTTTTAGTTTTGAGAAACAAGGATGGATGTGGACATAATGTTTCTGATATCCTTAGCAATGTTAGATCATTTTGAGGAACTGAGCTTTTAGTTTTGAGAAACAAGGATGGATGGGGAAAAAATGCATCTGATATCCTTAGCAGTGTTAGATCACTTTGAGGAAGTTATCATTTAGTTGAGAGAAACAAAGATGGATAGGGTTAAAATGCATCTGATATCCTTAGCAATGTTAGATTATTTTCAGGAACTTAGCTTTTAGTTTTGAGGAACAGGGATGGATGTGGTCAAAATGCATCTGTTACCCTTAGCAATGTTAGATTGTTTTGAAGAACTTATCAATTAGTTGAGAGAAACAAGGATGCATAGGGTCAAAATAAATCTGATATCATTAGAAATGTTAGATCATTTTGAGAAACTTAGCTTTTAGTTTTGAGAAACAAGGATGGATGTGGACATAATGTTTCTGATATCCTTAGCAATTATAGATCATTTTAAGGAACTTATCATTTAGTTGAGAGTAACAAGGATGCATAGGGTCAAAATGCATCTGATAGGCTTAGCAATGTTAGATCATTTTGAGGAACTTAGCTTGTAGTTTTGAGAAACAAGGATACATATTGTCAAAATAAATCAGATATCCTTGGCAATGTTAGATCAGTATGAAGAACTTTGCTTTTAGTTCTGAGAAACAGGAATGTATGTGGTCAAAATGCATCTGATATCCTTAGCAATGTTAGATCATTTTGAGGAACTTAGCTTTTAGTTTGGAGAAACAAGGATCGATGTGGGCAAAGTGCATTTGATATCCTTAGCAGTGTTAGATCATTTTGAGGAACTTAGCTTTTAGTTTTGAGAAACAAGGATGGATGGGGAAAAAATGCATCTGATATCCTTAGCAGTGTTGGATCACTTTGAGGAAGTTATAATTTAGTTGAGAGAAACAAAGATGCATAGGGTCAAAATGCAACTAATATCCTTAGCAATGTTAGATCATTTTGAGGAACTTAGCTTTTTGTTTTGAGAAACAAGGATGGATGTGGAAAAATGCTTCTGATATACTTAGCAATGTTTGATAATTTTGAGGAACTTAGCTTTTAGTTTTGAGAAACATGGATACATATAGTCAAAATGCATTGGATATCCTTAGCAATATTAGATCATTTTGAGTAACTTAGCTTTTAGTTTTGAGAAACAATTATATATATTGTCAAAATGCATGGGATATCCTTAGCAATGTTAGATCATTATGAGGAACTTAGCCTTTAGTTTTGAGAAACAAGGATGCCTGTGTTCAAAATGCATCTGATTTCTTTAGAGATGTTAGATCTTTTTGAGGAAGTTATCATTTAGTTGAGAGAAACATGGATGCATAGGGTCAAAATGCATCTGATAGCCTTAGCAATGTTAGATAATTTTGAGGAACTTAGCTTTTAGTTTGGAGAAACAAGGATGGATGTGGGCAAAATGCATTTGATATCCTTAGCAGTGTTAGATCATTTTGAGGAACTGAGCTTTTAGTTTTGAGAAACAAGGATGGATGGGGAAAAAATGCATATGATATCTTTAGCAATGTTAGATCATTTTTAGGAACTTATCATTTTGTTGAGAGAAACAAGGATGGATGTGGACAAAATGCATCTGATAGCCTTAGCAATGTTATATCATTTTTAGGAACTTATCATTTAGTTGAGAGAAACATGGATGCATAGGGTCAAAATGCATCAGATATCCTTAGCAATGCTAGCTCATTTTGAGGAACTTAGCTTTTATTTTTGAGAAACAAGGATGGATGTGGAAAAAATGCTTCTGATATCCTTAGCAATGTTCGATAGTCTTTAGGAATTTATCATTTAGTTGAGAGAAACAAGAAATAATAGTGTCAAAATGCATCTGATATCCTTAGCAATGTTAGATTATTTTGAGGAACTTAGCTTTTATTTTTGAGAAACAAGGATGCATGTGGTCAAAATGCATTTGATATCTTTAGCAATGTTAGATCGTTTTTAGGAACTTATCATTTTGTTGAGAGAAACAAGGATGGATTTGGACAAAATGCATCTGATATCCTTAGCAGTGTTAGATCACTTTGAGGAAGTTATCATTTAGTTGAGAGAAACAAGGATGCGTAGGGTTAAAATGCATCTGATATACTTAGCAGTATATCATTTAGTTGAGAGAAACAAAGATGGATAGCGTTAAAATGCATTTGATATACTTAGCAATGTTAGATCATTTTGAGGAACTTAGCTTTTAGCTTTGAGAAATAAGTATACATATTCTCAAAATGCATCTGGTATCCTTAGCAATTTTAGATCATTATTATGAACTGAGCTTTTAGTTTTGAGAAACAAGGTTGCATGTTGTCAAAATGCATATGATATCTTTAGCAATGTTAGATCATTTTTAGGAACTCATCATTTTGTTGAGAGAAACAAGGATGGATGTGGACAAAATGCATCTGATAGCCTTAGCAATGTTATATCATTTTGAGGAACTTATCATTTAGTTGAGAGAAACATGGATGCGTAAGGTCAAAATGCACCAGATATCCTTAGCAATGCTAGCTCATTTTGAGGAGCTTAGCTTTTATTTTTGAGAAACAAGGATGGATGTGGAAAAAATGCTTCTGATATCCTTAGCAATGTTTGATAGTATTTAGGAATTTATCATTTAGTTGAGAGAAACAAGAAATAATAGTGTCAAAATGCATCTGATATCCTTAGCAATATTGGATCATTTTGAGGAACTTAGCTTTTAGTTTTGAGAAACTTGGATACATATTGTCAAAATGCATCGGATATCCTTAGCAATGTCAGATCATTTTGAGGAACTTAGCTTTTAGTTTGGAGAAACAGGGAAACATATTGTCAAAATGTATCGGATATCCTTAGCAATGTTAGATCATTATGGGAAACTTAGCTTTTAGTTTTGAGAAACAAGGATGCAAGTGGTCAAAATATATCTGATATCTTTAGCAATGTTAGATCATTTTGAGGAACTTATCATGTAGTTGAGAGAAACATAGATGCACAGGGTCAAAATGCATCTGATAGCCTTAGCAATGTTAGATCATTTTGAGGAACTTTGCTTTTATTTCGTAGAAACAATGATGCATGTGGTCAAAATGCATCTGATATCTTTAGCAATGTTAGATCATTTTTAGGAACTTATCATTTTGTTGAGAGAAACAAGGATGGATATGGACAAAATACATCTGATAGCCTTAGCAATGTTAGATCATTTTGAGGAGGTTAGCTTTTAGTTTTGAGAAACAAGCATACATATTGTAAAATTACTTCTGATATCCTTAGCAATGTTAGATCATTCTGAGGAACTTATCATTTAGTTGAGAGAAACAAGCATGCATAGGGTCAAACTGTATCTGATATTCTTAGCAATGTTAGATCCTTTTGAGGAAGTTAGCTTTTAGTTTTAAGAAATATGGATACATTTTGTCAAAATGTATCTGATATCAGTAGCAATTTTAGATCATTATGAGGAACTTATCATTTAGTTGCGAGAAACAAGGTTGCATAGGGTCAAAATGCATCTAATACCCAGAGCAATGTTAGATCATTTTGAGGAACTTATCATTTAGTTGAGAGAAACAAGCATGCATAGGGTCAAACTGTATCTGATATCCTTAGCAAGGTTAGATCATTTTGAGGAACTTAGCTTTTAGTTTTGAGAAACAAGGATACATATTGTAAAAATGCATCTGATATCCTTAGCAATGTTAGATCATTTTGAGGAACTTAGGTTCTAGTTTTGAGAAACAAGGATACATATTGTCAAAAAGCTTCTGATATCCTTAGCAATGTTAGATCATTTTGAGAAACTTAGCTTTTAGTTTTGAGAAACTAGGATGCATATGTTCAAAATGAATCTGATATCTTTAGCAATCTTAGATCATTTAGAGGAAGTTATCATTTAGTTGAGGGATCATTTTGTTGAGAGAACAATGTTAGATCATTTTCAAGAACTTAGCCTTTAGTTTTGAGAAACATGGAAAATATTAAATGTGAATTTCTTATGTTTTAAGTATGTTTCATGTCATTCTAAGCCGTGTAAAAAAAGTTGAAAATACTGTCAAAAAACCAAATACCCCCTCCCCTCAACCCCTCCGGGACAGGGGGTACTGTTCGCTCTCTTTAATTGACACATTACTGTCCTACCTATCCCGTCTATATCACTAATAGAGTAATGTCCTACCAGCCCCGTCTCTATCATTAATTCAGTAATCTCCTACCTGTCCCGTCTCTATCTTTGATACAGTAATGTCTCACCTGCCCCGTACCTTAGATTGACAAAGTAATGTCTCACCTTCCCCATACCTTAGATTAAAACAGTAATGTCCTATGGGCCCGCTTTCTTAGATTGACATAGTAATGTTCTACGGGCCCCGTTAGAATGATGGAATATGTATCTTGTCGGAGGGTGGGATATGTGTCTTGTCGGAAGGTGGTATATGTGTCTTGTCAGAATGATGGGATATGTGTCTTGTCGGAATAACTGGGTATGTGTTTTGTATTTGTTTTATCACGATATTCATGTCCAGGCATAAATTATGCAAATGAGATAATTTTTTCTATGCGTCTAATGATGGAAAAATTTTGTGCAATCAGTTTCTATTGACATGGTCTAGTTCCTCAGAATGTAAGCTCTGTATTGCATATCATTTTGGTCTGAACTAGATCAGGTTCTGCTCGCTTCATGTGATCTAGTTCAGTGTCTATTATAGCATTACTACTACTAACATTCCCTTGGTTTTTACCTTAGATTCCCTTAGCCTTTCTGAACCAGGGTAAAAAATATCCCCTTTTGCACTAATAGATCCTACACGCAAACAACGGGCAAATTGAGTAATTTACAACTTTTACCCAAATGGCTGCGCAGCGGGCCATAAAAACACATAAATCCAGACACACAAACCGACAAACACAGGTACTGGGACAGGCAAACACCCGCCCACACACACAAACAGGCAAAGAGAGTGACAGAGACAAAAAACATACAGGTAATGGGACAAGAAAAACCTGCCCAGACAAAAAGGCTTAGAGACTAAGAGAGACAAATACACATGCAAACACACAATTCAGACATAAAAACAAACTAACACAGAAACTGGGACAAGCAAACACCCGTCCAGACACACAGACACAAAGAGTAAGAGAGAGACAGCACTGGGACAAGCCAACACCCGTCCAGACGCATAGGCAAAGTGAGATAGAGAGAGAAAAATACATGCAAACACAGAGATTTAGACATACAAACAGACAAAGAGAAGCATTGGGAGAAGAAAACACCCGTCAAGAAACACAGGCCTAGACAGTTTGAGAAAAAACGCGTACAAACACATAAATTCCGACATGCATACAGACAAAGACATGCACTAGGACATGCAAACACCTCCTCGAACACATAGGCAAAGAGAGTGAGAGATACAAAAACACATTCAAATTCATAAAGTCAGACATACAAACAGACAAACACAGACACTGGGACAAGCAAACATCCGCCCTGATACACAGGCTCAGAGATTGGGAGGGATAAAAATCACAAATACACAATTCAGACATACAAACGGACAGAGACAGACACTGAGAAAAGCAAACACCCGCAGACACACATGCACAGAAAGTGAGAGAGACAAAAACGCATACAAACACACAAAAACAGACATGCAAACCGAGAAAGAAAGACACTGGGACAAGCAAACACCCGCCCAGCCATACAGGCAAACAGAATGAGGGAGACAAACACTTATGCTTATACATAGATTTAGACATACAAACAGACAATGACAGGCACTGGGATAAGCAAACATCCACCCAGACACACCGGTTTAGAGAGTGATAAAAACAAAAACACATACAAATACACAATTTAGACATACAAACAGACAAAGACAGACACTGGGACGAGCAAACACCCGCCCAGACACACAGGCTTAGAGAGTGAGAGACGCAAAAACACATACAGCTACAAAATTCAGACAAACCAAAAGACAAAGACAGAACCTGGGACAAGCAAACACCAACCCAGACACCAAGGCACAGAGAGTGAGAGAGACAAAAACGCATACAAACACATAAATTCAGACATGCAAACCGACAAAGACAGGCACTGGGAAAAGCAATCACCTGCCCAAACGCACAGGCAAAGAGAAAGAGAGAGACAAAAAAACAAACACACAGATTCAGAGATTCAAACAGACAAAGACAGGCTCTGGGACAAGCAAACACCTGCCCAGACCCACAGGCTCTGAGACTGAGACAGACAAAATACAAACAAACACACGATTCAAACATACAAAAAGACAAAGACAGAGACTGGGACAACCAAAGACCAGCCCAGACACACAGGCACAGAGAGTGAGAGAGACAAAAACGTATTAAAACATATAAATTCAGACTTGCAAGCCGACAAACACAGGCAATGAGACAAGCAAACACCCGCCCAAACACACAGGCAAAGAGAGTGAGAGAGACAAAAACACTTACAAAAACAGATTCAGACACACAGACAGATGAAAATAGGCACTGGGACAAGCAAAGACCCGCCTTGAAACACAGGCCTAGAGACTGAGAGAGACAAACACAAATACAAATAGACAATTCAGACATTCAAACAGACAAAGACAGACACTAAGACAAGCAAACACCCACCCAGAAACGCAGGTACAAGAAGTGAGAGAGACAAAAACGCATACAAACACATAAATTCAGACATGCAAACAGATAAAGACGGACACTGGGACGAGCAAACACAAACCCAGACAAAGAGAGATAGAGAGACAAAGATACATACAAACAAATAGATTTAGACATACGAACAGACAAAGAGAGGTACTGGGATAAGAAAACACCCGTCCAGAAACACAGGCTTAGAGATTTAGAGACAAAAACGTATACAAACACATAAATTAAGACAATGCAATCAGACAAAGACATGCGGTCATGCAGACACACTCAGACACACAGGCAAAGAGAAGAGACGAAAACACATACAAATTCATAAATTCAGACATACAAAAAGACGAAAACAGGCACTGGGACAAGCAAACACCCGCGCTGACACACAGACTTAGAGAGTGAGAGAGACGAAAACGCATAACAGACACATAAATTCAGACATGTAAACCGACAAAGAAGGACACAGGGACAAGCAAACACCCGCCCAGACAAACAGGCTTAGACAGTGAGAGAGACAAAAAACGCACAAAAACACCTAAATTCAGACATACAAACCGACAAAGACAGGCACTGGGACAAGCAAACACCTTCCGAGACACACAGGTTTAGAGACAGGTTAGAGACACCCGCCCACAACCATACAGGCAAAGAGAGTGAGAGAGACAAAAACGCATACAAATTCACAATTTAGACATAAAAAGAGACAAAGACAGACACTGGACAAGCAAACACCCAGCCAGACACACAGGCAAAGAGAGTGAGAGAGACAAAACACTTACGAACACACATGTTCAAGCATACGAACAGACAAAGAAAGACACTGGGACAAGCAAACACCCGCCCAGACACACAGGCACAGATAGTGAGAGAAAAAATGCATACAAACACACAGATTCAGACAAACAAAACGGCTAAGACAGACACTGGGACATGAAAACACCTGCTAAGACATATAGGCATAGTGCGAGAAACAAGCAAACGTGGCGCGTCACGCCAAGTGAACCTAAATGAACCTAACTTGAATGAAGTTATTTGAAAAACAAAAGTGGGGATTGTACGTTGGATTCATGTAACCGGCTTGAGGTAGAAATTGACTGGCTGTTTTCTTCTCTCTTTCACGTTGCCTATGTGTCTGAGCAGGTGTTTGCTTGTCCCGGTGTCTGTCTTTGTCTCTATTTTTGCCTGATTCTATGTGTTTGTATATGTTTTTGTCTCTCTCAATCTCTAGTATGTGTGTCTGGACGGATGTTGGCTTGTCCCAGTGGCCGTCTTTTTTCTGTTGAATGTCCAAATCTATGCATTTGTATGTGTTTTTGTCTCTCTCACTCTCATTGCCTTTGTGTCTGGGTGGGTATTTGCTTGTCCCAGTGCCTGTCTTTGTCGGTTTACGTGTCATAATTTATGTTCTTGTATGTGTTTTTGCCTCTCTAACTCTTAGAGCATGTGTGTCTGGACGGGTGTTTGCTTGTCCCAGTGCCTGTCTTTGTCGGTTTGTGTGTCTGAATCTATGTATTTGTATGTGTTTTTTCTCTCTCACTCTCTTTGCCTGTGTATATGGGCGGGTGTTTGCTTGTCCTAGTGCCTTTTTTGTCGGTTTGCTTGTCTGAATCTATGTGTTATTATGCATTTTTTTTGTCTCTCTCACTCTCTGTGCCTGTATTTGGGCGGGTGTTTGCTTGTCCCGGTGTCTGCCTTTGTATGTTTGTATGTCTGAATTGTGTATATATATATGTGTTTTTCTCTCTCTCGCTCTCTAAGCCTGTGTACCTGAGCGGGTGTTTGCTTGTCCCTGTGCCCGTCTTTGTCTGTTGTAAGTCCGAATCTATATATTTGTATGTGTTTTTGACTCTATCACTTTCTTGGCCTTTGTGTCTGGTTGGGTGTTTACTTGTTCCTCTGCCTGTCTTTGTCGGTTTGAATGCCTGAATTTATGTGTTTGTATGCGTTTTCGCCTCTCTAAGTCTCTAAACCTGTGTGTCTCGGCAGGTGTTTGCTTGTCCCAGTGCCTGTCTTTGTCGGTTTGTATGTCTGAATTTAGGTGTTTTTGTGCGTTTTTTGTCTCTCTCACTGTCTAAGCCTGTTTGTCTGGGCGGGTGTTTGCTTGTCCCTGTGTCCTTCTTTGTCGGTTTGCATGTCTGAATTTATGTGTCTGTTATGCGTTTTTTATCTCTCTCACTCTCTAAGTCTGTGTTTTCTTCTCCCAGTGCTTCTCTTTGTCTGTTTGTATGTCTAAATCTCTGTATTTGCATGTATTTTTCTCTCTCTATCTCTCTTTGCCTATGTGTCTAGACGGGTGTTTGCTTGTCCCAGTTTCTGTGTTTGTTTGTTTTTATGTCTGAATTGTGTGTTTGCATGTGTATTTGTCTCTCTCAGTCTCTAAGCCTTTTTGTCTAGGCAGGTGTTTTCTTGTCCCATTACCTGTATGTTTTTTTTCTCTGTCACTCTCTTTGCCTGTTTGTGTGTGTGGGCGGGTGTTTGCTTGTCCCAGTACCTGTGTTTGTCGGTTTGTGTGTCTGGATTTATGTTTTTTATGGCCCGCTGCGCAGCCATTGGGGTAAAAGTTGTAAATTACTCAATTTGCCCGTTGTTTGCGTGTAGGATCTATTGGTGCAAAAGGGGACATTTTTTACCCTGTTTCAGAAAGGCTAAGAGAATCTAAGGTAAAAACCAAGGGATTGTTAGTAGTAGTAATGCTATAATAGACACTGAACTAGATCACATGAAGCGAGCAGAACCTGATCTAGTTCAGACCATAAATGATATGCAATACAGAGCTTACATTCTGAGGAACTAGACTATGTCAATAAAAACTGATTGCACAAAATTTTTCCATCATTAGACACATAGAAAAAATTATCTCATTTGCATAATTTATGCCTGGACATGAATATCGTGATAAAACAAATACAAAACACATACCCAGTTATTCCGCCAAGACACATATCCCATCTTTCTGACAAGACACATATACCACCTTCCGACAAGACACATATCCCACCCTCCGACAAGATACATATTCCATCATTCTAACGGGGCCCATAGAACATTACTAGGTCAATCTAAGAAAGCGGGCCCACAGGACATTACTGTGTCAATCTAAGGTATGGGGCAAGTGAAACATTACTGTATCAAAGATAGAGACGGGACAGGTAGGAGATTATGAATTAATGATAGAGACGGGGCTGGTAGGACATTACTCTATTAGTGATATAGACGGGATAGGTAGGACAGTAATGTGTCAATTAAAGAGAGCGAACAGTACCCCCTGTCCCGGAGGGGTTGAGGGGAGGGGGGATTTGGTTTTTTGACAGTATTTTCAACTTTTTTTACACGGCTTAGAATGACATGAAACATACTTAAAACATAAGAAATTCACATTTAATATTTTCCAAGTTCAAAATTAAATGATATAGATATGTTAATCGTGAATTTAACTATTAGAAAAATTATGTTTGTAGTACCACTTTTTTTACTGAATTTTTTTTGGACTTAGAAAGCTATTCATCGTTTTTTAATTATTTTTTTATGTATCTTAAAATGACATGAAATATACTTAAAACAAAAAAAAAATCACATTTAATATTTTCCATGTTTCTCAAAACTAAAGGCTAAGTTCTTGAAAATGATCTAACATTGTTCTCTCAACAAAATGATCCCTCAACTAAATGATAACTTCCTCTAAATGATCTAAGATTGCTAAAGATATCGGATGCATTTTGAACACATGCATCCTAGTTTCTCAAAACTAAAAGCTAAGTTCCTCAAAATGATCTAACATTGCTAAGGATATCAGAAGCTTTTTGACAATATGTATCCTTGTTTCTCAAAACTAAAACCTAAGTTCCTCAAAATGATCTAACATTGCTAAGAATGTCAGATGCAATTTGACAATATGTATCCTTGTTTCTCAAAACTAAAAGCTAAGTTTCTCAAAATGATCTAACGTTGCTAATGATATCAGATTTATTTTGACCCTATGCATCCTTGTTTCTCTCAACTAAATGATAAATTCCTCAAAATGATCTAACATTGCTAAGGGTATAAGATGCATTTTGACCCTATGCATCCTTGTTTCTCGCAACTAAATGATAAGTTCCTCATAATGATCTAACATTGCTACTGATATCAGATACATTTTGACAAAATGTATCCCTATTTCTTAAAACTAAAAGCTAAGTTCCTCAAAAAATCTAACATTGCTAAGAATATCAGATACAGTTTGACCCTATGCATGCTTGTTTCTCTCAACTAAAAGCTAAGTTCCTCAGAATGATCTAACATTGCTAAGGATATCAGAAGCAATTTGACAATATGAATGCTTGTTTCTCAAAACTAAAAGCTAAGCTCCTCAAAATGATCTAACATTGCTAAGGCTATCAGATTTATTTTGTCCATATCCATCCTTGTTTCTCTCAACAAAATGATAAGTTCCTAAAAATCATCTAACATTGCTAAAGATATCAGAAGCATTTTGACCACATGCATCATTGTTTCTCAAAAATAAAAGCCAAGTTCCTCAAAATGATCTAACATTGCTAAGGCTATCAGATGCATTTTGACCCTGTGCATCTATGTTTCTCTCAACTACATGATAAGTTCCTCAAAATGATCTAACATTGCTAAAGATATCAGAAGCATTTTGACCAAATGCATCCTTGTTTCTCAAAACTAAAAGCTAAGTTTCCCATAATGATCTAATATTGCTAAGGATATCCGATACATTTTGACAATATGTATCCCTGTTTCTCCAAATTAAAAGCTAAGTTCCTCAAAATGATCTGACATTGCTAAGGATATCCGATGCATTTTGACAATATGTATCCAAGTTTCTCAAAACTAAAAGCCAAGTTCCTTAAAATGATCCAATATTGCTAAGGATATCAGATGCATTTTGACACTATTATTTCTTGTTTCTCTCAACTAAATGATAAATTCCTAAAGACTATCTAACATTGCTAAGGATATCAGAAGCATTTTTTCCACATCCATCCTTGTTTCTCAAAACTAAAAGCTAAGTTCCTCAAAATGAGCTAGCATTGCTAAGGATATCTGATGCATTTTGACCCTATGCATCCGTGTTTCCCTCAACTAAATGATAAGTTCCTAAAAATGATATAACATTGCAAAGGCTATCAGATGCATTTTGTCCACATCCATCCTTGTTTCTCTCAACAAAATGATAAGTTCCTAAAAATGATCTAACATTGCTAAAGATATCAGATGCATTTTGACCACATGCATCCTTGTTTCTCAAAACTAAAAGCTCAGTTCATCATAAAGATCTAAAATTGCTAAGGATACCAGATTGCATTTTGACAATATGTATCCTTGTTTCTCAAAGCTAAAAACTAAGTTCCTCAAAATGATCTAACATTGCTAAGCATATCAGATGCATTTTATCCCTATCCATCTTTGTTTCTCTCAACTAAATGATAACTTCCTCAAAGTGATATAACACTGCTAAGGATATCAGATGCATTTTTTCCACATCCATCCTTGTTTCTCAAAACTAAAAGCTAAGTTCCTCAAAATGATCTAACACTGCTAAGGATATCAAATTCATTTTGCCCACATCCATCCTTGTTTCTCCAAACTGAAAGCTAAGTTCCTCAAAATGATCTAAAATTGCTAAGGATATCAGATGCATTTTGACCACATACATCCTTGTTTCTCAGAACTAAAAGCAAAGTTCTACATAATGATCTAACATTGCCAAGGATATCTGATGCATTTTGACAATATGTATCCTTGTTTCTCAAAACTAAAAGCTAAGCTCCTCAAAATTATCAAAATTACTAAGTATATCAGAAGCATTTTTCCACATCCATCCTTGTTTCTCAAAACAAAAAGCTAAGTTCCTCAAAATGATCTAACATTGCTAAGGATATCAGATGCATTTTGACCCTATGCATCTTTGTTTCTCTCAACTAAATGATAACTTGCTCAAAGTGATCTAACACTGCTAAGGATATCAGATTCATTTTTTCCACATCCATCCTTGTTTCTCAAAACTAAAAGCTAAGTTCCTCAAAATGATCTAACACTGCTAAGGATATCAAATGCATTTTGCCCACATCCATCTTTGTTTCTCCAGACTAAAAGCTAAGTTCCTCAAAATGATCTAACATTGCTAAGGATATCAGATGCATTTTGACCACATACATTCTTGTTTCTCAGAACTAAAGGCAAAGTTCTTCATAATGATCTAACATTGCCAAGGATATCTGATACATTTTGACAAGATGTATCCTTATTTCTCAAAACTAAAAGCTAAGTTCCTCAAAATGATCTAACATTGCTAAGCCTATCAGATGCATTTTGACCCTATGCATCCTTGTTACTCTCAACTAAATGATAAGTTCCTCAAAATATTCTATAATTGCTAAGGATATCAGAAACATTATGTCCACATCCATCCTTGTTTCTCAAAACTAAAAGCTAAGTTTCTCAAAATGATCTAACGTTGCTAATGATATCAGATTTATTTTGACCCTATGCATCCTTGTTTCTCTCAACTAAATGATAAGTTCCTCAAAACAATCTAACATTTCTAAGGATAGCAGATGCATTTTGACCACATCCATCCCTGTTCCTCAAAACTAAACGCTAAGTTCCTGAAAATGATCTAACATTGCTGAGGATATCAGATTCATTTTGACCACATGCATCCTTGTTTCTCAAAACTAAAAGCTAAGTTCGTCAAAATGATCTAACATTGCTAAGGATATCAGATGCATTTTGACCACATACATCCTTGTTTCTCAGAACTAAAAGCAAAGTTCTGCATAATGATCTAACATTGCCAAGGATATCTGATGCATTTTGACAATATGTATCCTTGTTTCTCAAAACTAAAAGCTAAGTTCCTCAAAATGATCTAACATTGCTAAGGATATCAGAAGCAATTTGACAATATGAATGCTTGTTTCTCAAAACTAAAAGCTAAGCTCCTCAAAATGATCTAACATTGCTAAGGCTATCAGATTTATTTTGTCCATATCCATCCTTGTTTCTCTCAACAAAATGATAAGTTCCTAAAAATCATCTAACATTGCTAAAGATATCAGAAGCATTTTGACCACATGCATCATTGTTTCTCAAAAATAAAAGCCAAGTTCCTCAAAATGATCTAACATTGCTAAGGCTATCAGATGCATTTTGACCCTGTGCATCTATGTTTCTCTCAACTACATGATAAGTTCCTCAAAATGATCTAACATTGCTAAAGATATCAGAAGCATTTTGACCAAATGCATCCTTGTTTCTCAAAACTAAAAGCTAAGTTTCCCATAATGATCTAATATTGCTAAGGATATCCGATACATTTTGACAATATGTATCCCTGTTTCTCCAAATTAAAAGCTAAGTTCCTCAAAATGATCTGACATTGCTAAGGATATCCGATGCATTTTGACAATATGTATCCAAGTTTCTCAAAACTAAAAGCCAAGTTCCTTAAAATGATCCAATATTGCTAAGGATATCAGATGCATTTTGACACTATTATTTCTTGTTTCTCTCAACTAAATGATAAATTCCTAAAGACTATCAAACATTGCTAAGTATATCAGAAGCATTTTTCCACATCCATCCTTGTTTCTCAAAACAAAAAGCTAAGTTCCTCAAAATGATCTAACATTGCTAAGGATATCAGATACATTTTGACCCTATGCATCTTTGTTTCTCTCAACTAAATGATAATTTGCTCAAAGTGATCTAACACTGCTAAGGATATCAGATTCATTTTTTCCAAATCCATCCTTGTTTCTCAAAACTAAAAGCTAAGTTCCTCAAAATGATCTAACACTGCTAAGGATATCAAATGCATTTTGCCCACATCCATCTTTGTTTCTCCAAACTAAAAGCTAAGTTCCCCAAAATGATCTAACATTGCTAAGGATATCAGATGCATTTTGACCACCTACATTCTTGTTTCTCAGAACTAAAAGCAAAGTTCTTCATAATGATCTAACATTGCCAAGGATATCTGATACATTTTGACAATATGTATCCTTATTTCTCAAAACTAAAAGCTAAGTTCCTCAAAATGATCTAACATTGCTAAGCCTATCAGATGCATTTTGACCCTATGCATCCTTGTTACTCTCAACTAAATGATAAGTTCCTAAAAATATTCTATAATTGCTAAGGATATCAGAAACATTATGTCCACATCCATCCTTGTTTCTCAAAACTAAAAGCTAAGTTTCTCAAAATGATCTAACGTTGCTAATGATATCAGATTTATTTTGAACCTATGCATCCTTGTTTCTCTCAACTAAATGATAAGTTCCTCAAAGCAATCTAACATTTCTAAGGATAGCAGATGCATTTTGACCACATCCATCCCTGTTCCTCAAAACTAAACGCTAAGTTCCTGAAAATGATCTAACATTGCTGAAGATATCAGATTCATTTTGACCACATGCATCCTTATTTCTCAAAACTAAAAGCTAAGTTCCTCAAAATGATCTAACACTGCTAAGGATATCAGATGCATTTTGACCCTATGCATCCTTGTTTCTTTCAACAAAATGTTGAGTTCCTCAAAATGATCTAACATTGCTAAGGCTATCAGATGCATTTTGTCCACATCCATCCTTGTTTCTCTCAACAAAATGATGAGTTCCTAAAAATGATCTAACATTACTAAAGATATCAGATGCATTTTGACCACATGCATCCTTGTTTCTCAAAACTAAAAGCTAAGTTCCTCATAATGATCTAACATTGCTAAGGATATCCGATACATTTTGACAATATGTATACTTGTTTCTCAAAACTAAAAGCTAAGTTCCTCAAAATGATCTAATATTGCTAAAGATATCCGATGCATTTTGACAATATGTATCCATGTTTCTCAAAACTAAAAGCTAAGTTCCTCAAAATTATCAATCATTACTAAGTATATCAGAAGCATTTTTCCACATCCATCCTTGTTTCTCAAAACAAAAAGCTAAGTTCCTCAAAATGATCTAACATTGCTAAGGATATCAGATGCATTTTGACCCTATGCATCCTTGTTTCGCTAAACTAAATGATAAGTTCCTCAAAATGATATAACATTGCTAAAGATATCATATGCATTTTGACCTCATTTACCCTTGTTTCTCAAAACTAAAAGCTCAGTTCATCATAATTATCTAACATTACTAAGGGTACCAGATGCATTTTGACAATATGTATCCTTGTTTCTCAAAACTAAAAGCTAAGTTCCTCAAAATGATCTAACATTGCTAAGTATATCAGATGCATTTTGACCCTATCCATCCTTGTTTCTCTCAACTAAATGATAAGTTCCTCAAAGTTATCTAACACGGCTAAGGATATCAGATACATTTTGTCCACATCCATCCTTGTTTCTCCAAACTAAAAGCTAAGTTCCTCAAAATTATCTAACATTGCTAAGGATATCAGATGCATTTTGACCGCATACATTTTTGTTTCTCAAAAATAAAAGCAAAGTTCTTCGTAATAATCTAACATTGCCAAGGATATCCGATACATTTTGACAATATGTAACCTTGTTTCTCAAAACTAAAAGCTAAGTTCCTCAAAATGATCTAACATTGCTAAGCCTATCAGATGCATTTTGACCCTTTGCATCCTGGTTTCTCTTAACTAAATGATAAGTTCCTAAAAATGATCTGACATCGCTAATGATATCAGATTTATTTTGACCCTATGCATCCTTGTTTCTCTCAAGTAAACGATAAGTTCCTCAAAACGAGCTAACATTGCTAAGGATATCATATCCATTTTGACCACATCCATCCCTGTTTCTCAAAACTAAAAGCTAAGCTTCTTAAAATGATCTATCATTGCTGAGGATATCAGATGCATTTTGACCACATTCATCCTTGTTTCTCAAAACTAAAAGCTAAGTTCTTAAGTTCTTCAGTGAGTAAAGTATAAAAAAAGTTTTTTCAGATCCTCAGCCGGTTTTTTGTGGAGTTCCTCAAGGGACTATTTTAGGCCCAATTCTATTCCTAGTCATGATCCAAAACAATGCCATTGATATGGAAAGTAGATGGAAGTACGTCGATGACTTAAGCATAATAGAAATATGTGATAAAGGTGACTCCAGCAGAGCTGCGGCAATCATCGAAAAAGTGAGACAGGAGTCGGCGTCTTCACTGATGACCGTGAATGAAAAAAGAGTAACATTTTACCATTTTATTTTTTTAAGAATTTTAACCCTACTTTTGATCCCCCTGCCCCTGAACAAAAAATTGTAAATAAAACTAAATTACTAGGAATAACCATTACTTCTGATCTAAAATGGGAAGCGCTCACTGCAGAGCTGGTGAAGAGAGGTAACGCTAGCTTACAAATGTTAAAATTAATGACAAAATTTCGCGTTCCACCAACCCATCTTTTAAGAACTTAATGTACTTTTATTAGACCGCTTTTGGAGTTTGCTGCCCCTGTGTGGTATTTCGGCTTAACTCTGGAACAATCTAACCGCATCGAAAGAATCCAGAAACATGCTCTTGTTATAAATTCCAGTGGACCTGAAATTCCGTGTTCTGAACTATTAGTTAAATTTGAGTTGTTTTCGCTGGAGCGAAGTAGGCTGAAGCTGAGTATGTATTTCGGCAAAAAATGCCTTGATAATAATAAACACCGTGATATCCTTCCCTCAGATTTTATCCCTAAACGACCACCAAGGGTTGTCGCGGGACCAGTCCCGAAGCTGACAAAAAAAAAGCCAAACATTTGCGGTACGATAGAACGTTTGTTCCCTGTTTCGTGAACGAGTACAATGTTACCCTCTAAAAAGTAGCATCTTTATTTATGTTTATTTGTGTATTTTTATGTATTAATATGATGTACCTTTATGACTAATTGACCTATGATATGTATTTATGACGTAAAACGTAATTTGGCAATTGCTATGAAAGTGGTTTTAGAATAAAATGATTTGATTTGATTTGATTGATGATCTAACATTGCTAAGCCTATCAGATTCATTTTGACCCTATGCATCCTTGTTTCTCTTAACAAAATGATAAGTTCCTCAAAATGATCTGACATTGCTAATGATATCAGATTTATTTTGACCCTTTGCATTCATTATTCTCTCAACTAAATGATAAGTTCCTCAAAGTGATCTAACACTGCTAAGGATATCAGATGAATTTCGTCCACATCCATCCTTGTTTGTCCAAACTAAAAGCTAAGTTTCTTAAAATGATTTAACATTGCTGAGGATATCAGATGCATTTTGACCACATTCATCCTTATTTGTCAAAACTAAAAGCTAAGTTCGTCAAAATGATCTAACACTGCTAAGGTTATCAGATGCATTTTGACCCTATCCATCCTTGTTTCTCTTAACTAAATGATAAGTTCCTCAAAGTGATCTAACACTGCTAAGGATATCAGATGAATTTCGTCCACATCCATCCTTGTTTGTCCAAACTAAAAGCTAAGTTCCTCAAAATTATCTAACATTGCTAAGGATATCAGATGCATTTTGACCACATACATTCTTGTTTCTCAAAACTAAAATCAAAGTTATTCGTAATGATCTAACATTGCCAAGGATATCCCATGCATTTTGACAATATGTAACCTTGTTTCTAAAAACTAAAAGCTAAGTTCCTAAAAATGATCTAACATTGCTAAGCCTATCAGATACATTTTGACCCTATGCATCCTGGTTTCTCTTAACTAAATGATAAGTTCCTAAAAATGATCTGACATTGCTAATAATATCAGATTTATTTTGACCCTATGCATCCTTGTTTCTCTCAAGTAAACGATAAGTTCCTCAAAACGAGCTAACATTGCTAAGGATATCATATCCATTTTGACCCCATCCATCCCTGTTTCTCAAAACTAAAAGCTAAGCTTCTTAAAATGATCTATCATTGCTGAGGATATCAGATGCATTTTTAACCTTTGCATCCTTGTTTCACTCAACTAAATGTTAAGTTCCTTAAAATGATCTAACATTGCTAAAGATATCAGATGCATTTTGACCACATGCATCCTTGTTTCTCAAAACTAAAAGCAAAGTTCCTCATAATGATCTAACATTGCCAAGGATATCAGATGCATTTTGACAATATCTATCCTTGTTTCTCAAAACTAAAACCTAAGTTCCTCAAAATGATCTAAAATTGCTAAGTATATAAGATGCATTTTGACTCTATCCATCCTTGTTTCTCTCAACTAAATGATAAGTTTCTCAAAATGATCTAACATTTCTAAAGATATCAGATACATTTTGATCCTATGCATCCTTATTTCTCTCAACTAAATGATAAGTTCCTCAAAACGAGCTAACATTGCTAAGGATATCATATCCATTTTGACCACATTCATCCTTGTTTCTCAAAACTAAAAGCTAAGTTCTTCAAAATGATCTAACACTGCTAAGGGTATCATATGCATTTTTAACCTTTGCAGCCTTGTTTCACTCAACTAAATGTTAAGTTCCTCAAAATGATCTAAAATTGCTAAAGATATCAGATGCATTTTGACCACATGCATCCTTGTTTCTCAAAATTAAAAGCAAAGTTCCTCATAATGATCTAACATTGCCAAGGATATCAGATGCATTTTGACAATATCTATCCTTGTTTCTCAAAACTAAAACCTAAGTTCCTCAAGATGATCTAACGTTGCTAAGTATATAAGATGCATTTTGACTCTATCCATCCTTGTTTCTCTCAACTAAATGATAAGTTTCTCAAAATGATCTAACATTTCTAAAGATATCAGATACATTTTGATCCTATGCATCCTTATTTCTCTCAACTAAATGATAAGTTCATCAAAATGATCTAGCATTGCTTAGGATATCAGATGCATTTTGACCATATACATTCTTGTTTTTCAAAACTAAAAGCTAAGTTCCTCAAAATGATTTAACATTGCTAAGGATATCAGACCCTCATCCGGGTACATGAAGCCAACCTACAATACCAAAAGTGCTGCCATCTATTTCAATTTAGGTATAAATGGCAGCACAACAGATTCTTTACCTCTACCCGGGTACCTGCAGCCAACCTAAAATACCACCCTTTTTTCGATAACTGCGTTCAAGTTAGGTTCATTTAGGTTCACTTTGCGTGACACGCCACGTTGAGGAACTTAGCTTTTAGTTTTGAAAAACAAGGACAGATGTGGACAAAATGCTTCTGATATCCTTAGCAATGTTAGATCATCTTGAGGAACTTATCACTTAGTTGAGAGAAACAAGGATGCATAGGGTCAGAATGCATCTGATATCCTTAGGAACGTTAGATCATTTATAGGAACTTAGCTTTTAGTTTTGAGAAACAAGGATACATATTGTCAAAAAGCATCGGATATCTTCATAATGTTAGGTAATTATGAGGAACTTAGCTTTTAGTTTTGAGAAACAAGAATTAATATGGTCAAAATGCATCTGATATCTTTAGCAATGCTAGATCATTTTGAGGAATTAATCATTTGGTTGAGAGAAATAAGGATACATAGGGTCAAAATGCATCTGATATCCTTGGCAATAATAGATTCTTTTGAGGAACTTAGCTTTTAGTTTTTAGAAACAAGGATGGATGTGGACAAAATGCATCTGATATCATTTTAAGGAACTTATCATTTAGTTAAAAGAAACAAGGATGCATAGGGTCAGAATGCATCTGATATCCTTAGCAATGTTAGATCATTTTGGGGAACTTAGCTTTTAGTTTTGAGAAACAAGGATACATATTATCAAATTGCATCTAATATCCTTAGCAATGTTAGATCTTTATGAGGAACTGAGTTTTTAGTTTTAAGAAACAAGGATGCATGTGGTCAAAATGCATCTGATATCCTTAGCAATGCTATATGATTTTGAGGAACTTATCATTTAGTTGAGCGAAACAAGGATGCTCGTGGTCAAAATGTATCTGATATCCTTAGCAATGTTAGATCAATTTGAGGAACTTATCTTTTAGTTTTGAAAAACAAGGATACATATTATTAAAATGTATCTGATACCCTTAGCAATGTTAGATCATTTTTAGGAACTTAGCTTTTAGTTTTAAGAAACAAGGATGGATGTGGACAAAATGCTTCTAATATCCTTTTGAGGAAATTATTATTTAATTGAGAGAAACAAGGATGTATAGGGTCAAAAAACATTTGATATCCTTAGCAATGTTAGATCATTTTGAGGAACTCAACTTTTAGTTTTGAGAAACATGGATGGATTTGGACAAAATGCTTCTGATATCTTTAGCAATCTTACATCATTTTGAGGAACTTATCATTTAGTTTTGAGAATCAAGGATGCATATTGTCAAAATGCATGGGATATTCATAGCAAAGTTAGATCGTTATGAGGAACTTGGCTTTTGGTTTTGAGAACCAAGAATGTATATGGTCAAAATGGATCTGATATCTTTAGCAATGTTAGATCATTTTGAGGAACTTATCATTTAGTTGAGAGTAATAAGGATACATATTGTCAAAATACATCTGATATCCTTAGCAATGTTAGATCATTTTGAGGAACTTATTATTTTGTTTAGAGAAACTAGGATATTTGTGGACAAAATGCATCTGATAGCCTTAGCAATGATTTAGCAATCATTTAGTTGAGGGAAACAAGGATGATTAGGGTCAAAATGCATCTGATATACTTAGCAATGTTAGATCATTTTGAGGAACTTAGCTTTTAGTTTTGTGAAACAAGGATATATATTGTCAAAATGCATCTGATATCCTAAGCAATGTTAGATCATTATGAGAAACTGAGCTCTTAGTTTTGAGAAACAAGGATGCATGTGGTCAAAATGCATCTGATATCCTTAGCAATGTTAGATCATTTTGAGGAACTTATCATTTAGTTGAGAGAAACAAGGATGCATAGGGTCAAAATAAATCTAATATCCTTAGCAATGTTAGATCATTTGAGGAACTTAGCTTTTAGTTTTTAGAAACAAGGATACATATTGCCAAAATGCATCTGATATCCCTAGCAATGTTAGATCATTTTTAGGAACTTAGCTTTTAGTTTTGAGAAACAAGAATGGATGTGGACAAAATGCTTCTGATGACCTTAGCAATGTTAAATTATTATGAAAAACTGAGCTTTTAGTTTTGAGAAACAAGGATGCATGTGGTCAAAATGCATCTGAGATCCTTAACAATGTTAGATCATTTTGACGAACTTATCATTTAGTTGAGAGAAACAAGGATGCATAGAGTCAAAATAAATCTGATATCCTTATTTATGTTAGATCATTTTGACTAACTTAGCTTTTAGTTTTTAGAAACAAGGATACATATTGTCAAAATGCATCTGATATCCCTAGCAATGTTAGATCATTTTGAGGAACTTAGCTTTTGAGGAACCCTCGCCCAAACACACTGGCAAAGAGAGTGAGAGACAAAAAAAGACTTACAAACATACATATTCAGATATACAAACAAACATAGACAGACATTGGGACAAGCTAACACCAGTCCAGACACACAGGCACAGAGAGAGAGGGAGACGAAAACGCATACAAACATAAAAATTTAGACATTCAAATCGATTAAGACAGGCAGTGGGACAAGCAAACACCCGCACTGATGCAAAAGCAAAGAGAGTGTTTGAGACAAAAACCATTACAAAGAAACAGATTCAGACATACAAACAAAAAAAGATAGGAACTGGGACAAGCAAAAACCCACCAAGACACACAGGCACAAAAAGTGAAGAGACACACAGGCCCAGATAAACAGGCTTAGAGAGCAAGAGAGACAAAAACACATACGAATACGCAGATTCAGGCATAAAAACAGACAAAGACAGGCACTGGGACGTGCAAACACCCGCCCAGACAAACAGGAATAGAGAGTAAGAGAGACCAAAACACATACAAACAAATAAATTCAGACATGCAAACCGACAAAGACAAGCACTGGGACAAGGAAACACCCGACCAGACACACAGGTTTAGAGACTGAAAGAGACAAAAACAACTGGGGCAAGCTAAAACCTGACCAGACTCACATGCACAGTGAGAGACAAAAACACATACAAACATAAAGATTAAGACATACAAACAGACAAAGACAGACACTGGGACAAGCAAACACCCGCCAATACACACAGGCACAGAAAGTGAAAACGACAAAAAACGCATAAAAAAGAGACAAAGACAGACACTGGGACAAGCAGACAACCGCCCAGACACACGGGCACAGAGAGTGAGAGTGACAAGAAACGCATACAAACACATAAATTCAGACATGCTAACCGACAAGGACAAGCACTGGGACAAGCAAACACCCGCCCACATACATTTAGGCAAAGAGAATGAGAGAGACAAAAACGTATACAGGTACTGGGCCAAGCAAACGCCAGCCCAGACACACAGGTTTAGAGAGTAAGAGAGGCAAAAAACACATACAAATACACAATTCAGACATACAAAGAGACAAAGACAGACACTGGGACAAGAAAACACCCGCCCAGACACACAGGCAAATGTGGTAAAGCTTTCTAATTTAGTTAATTATTAAATTAGTAAAAATATATATGACGCAAATATAAAGTTTTCAAAATACCACTTTTTAAGACAAGGATACAAATCGTGGAATGTGTGGGCTTGGAGGGAACTTGCTCAATAACCAATTTCCTGGCTAAATGCGTCAATTTACCGGAAGAACGTGGTTAGGTTTTTCATATATATACACCGATTTTTGGGACTGAAGGTAGACTTTTTGACTTGTCGGGTGAACCTCTGCCCGTTTGTTTTCTCATTAGAAATACTTTGGACTTTGTCTTATAATCGTAAGTGTCTAAGTATCTTATTTATATTTTATTGTTGTTTTATTGAGACTTGTGGGCTACTTGGGACAGCCAGTCCCAGTAGCCAGAATATATCCGATTTTATTATATGGTAAATGAATAAAAGTATTGTATTTTAGACGAACTCTCTACGATCTATTTTTAGCCTCTCGAACATACTCAGTCGGTACGCCTCATTAGTTCGGTCATAGCCTAAGGCACGCTACCAAAGTTCAATTACCTTAGGGCCAGAGTTTATCTCCCCTATAAAGGGAGAATAAAGGCATCTACGACTACAACCCCCAAATACCATAAAATAAAGCTTCACAACAACTGGTGGTCGCTAGAAAAACTGGGTCGAGAAGGCTAAATACAAATAGTAAATTGAAATAAAATGGCTTTACCAGAGAAAAAATGACTTCCCTATCAACAGTACTTGAAATTGCAAAAATTATACCGGAATACGCGGGAAATTCAGATGTAGATGAGTTTATCAAAAATTAAAAATATTCGACGAACTAACAGAATTGTTTGAAGATAAGGTCAAAGAGCAATGCGTTGCAGCCAGATTAAAGGGAAGCGCCCTTAAACATTTTGAGGCAATTAAGGAAAAAGAGCCCAAGGACATCACTACTCTAATTGAATCTTTTAAAACAAGATTCATTGAGACAAGCATCTCCGAGAGGCTAAGAACAGAGGTAGTCAAATTCGATACCTCAACTAGTATCAGGGAATATGCAGACAAAATTTGTAGATCCGTGTGTTTACAATTAGAAAAAGGCGGAAATGACGAGACAGTACAAAAAGTACAACTACATACTTTTATCCAAGGGTTACCAAAAAAGTTATTAAGACTAATATTATCGCGGAAACCTGAAAACTTAGAGCAGGCTATAAGACTAGTCGAAACAGAGGTAAAAATTGACGAGGCTATGAAAAAGTTTGACCAAATGTCAATAAATAACACAGGAGCCCAAGAAAGTAAAAAATATGAAAGGGGACAGAAGAGGATGAACTTTGAGGATCCGAATCGTGAACCAAAAAGGCACGAGGAAGGCCAATCCTTCCCACCATGGACTGACCCCTCCCCATTTGACGACCCATCCCATGGTATTAGATCCTTAATGACTTGGAATACCAAGTATTATGGACACCCACCTCCTCCTCCTGAGGAAAATTATAGAGCAAATGGTGGCAGGTCAAGAATATATAGAAATAGATATAGACCCCACGAGGAAGGGCAAATTACAAAGCAATATAGGAAAAGATTCAATTGCTACAATTGTGGCAAACCAAATCACTATGCGGCAGATTGCTGGCATAAAATACCCAAAGAAGGCCAGACGTACAAAACAAAACACCAGTTCAGAACGCAGGGGGACAGAAATTTAGAAAGGCAGGGAACAAATAATACTTGGCAAACACCTAATAATATTCCGGAATTCAGGCCTAGAAGGCAAACGGTTAATAATACCCAGGGTCAAAGTAGCAGCGCTGAAGAAAACTGGGATAATCCCAGAAATTTTTGGCCAAACAGTGGGCATTTAAACGGAGAAACCAGCCTGTAAGGGTCGACAGAGCTGTTTCCTTACAAAGACCCCTATATAGTTTAGAATGTTGTGATACAAATGCGAATAATAATAATCTACCGATTCTGCGTTGTTTTAAAATTGAGTGTTTTCAAAATTTACCATGTTTACTAGATACAGGCGCATCTAAATCATTAATTCGAGAGGAAGTCTTTAATAGATTTCCTCCTAGTGTCAAAAATCGAGTAAGCAGATGCCAAAATACCCTAACATCAGTGACAGGGCACAAGCTGACAATTTTGGGAGAATGTCCACTAAAATTTAGTGCAGGGGATAAAGAAATAACAGTAACAGTAATAATATGCAAGCAGCTACCATTTCCTTGTATTCTAGGAGTAGATGCCATCAGAAAATATGGGATATTATGGGAACCCATATCCAATACAATCACAATAAACCAGGCAAATGAAAGTAATAGGCAAATTTGCGTAACAACAAATAAAGAAAGTGAAGATTCGAATTATAACCTAAAAATAAGCGGAAAAATCACAATAGAAGGGGGAACGACAGCTCAAGTCCTAGCTACATTAAATGAAAAAGATGGAAAGGTTAAAACGATGAATGCCGTGATAGGGGGGTACACCATAAGAGAATACCCAATGATTTTCGTGGAAAATCAAGTTATAAAAATTGAAAAGGGTATAACATACTTAAAACTATCAAATCTAAGTAATGATAAAATAAAACTGAACCAGGTAGAACTTGGATCAGTAGAAAAGATTTCAAATTCAGAAATAAAATCTCTAAACAGTCCAGAATTAAGCGTAAACTTCACTTCTAGCCACGAACATTTATCCTCATTAAAACCGCAACCACAAGAAGAGTATGGAATGACGGAAACGGAATTTTTGCAACAATTTGATTTAAAACATTTACCGGAAAACGTAAAAACTAGGGTGGAAAATATTCTTTGGGATTTTAAATGGACTTTTGCAAGACACAAATCAGATTACGGATTAACTCAATTAATCACGCACAAGATATCAACAGAGGGCCCTCCAATCAAAAAGTCACCGTATAAAACACCTTATCATTTAAAGCCATGGCTAGAAAGCCAAATAAAAGAAATGGAAGATCAGGGTATAATTGAAGAAAGCATTAGTGATTGATGCTTTCCATTATTGTGAGAGTCAGAAAAAAAGATGGTACCTGGAGATTATGTATAGACTTTAGAGCACTAAACGCCGTCACGGTTAAAGACGTAATGAAGTTACCAAGAATTGATTCGATTTTAGATGCGTTAGGGGGTTCAAAATATTACACTAGTTTTGATTTAATAGCAGGATATTGGCAAATCGCTTTATATGCAGAAACTAAGCATAAGGCTACAGTAATCTTAGACGATGGCAGAACGTTCACATTTCAACGTATGCCATTCGGCTTATCATTTAGTCCAAATTGTTTCAGTAGGCTAATGAATTTGGTGTTAAAAGATATCGAACCAGGAAGGAAAAAAGATACCTTGGCTTATTTGGATGATGTAATTCTGTTTAATGAAAACTTGGAAAACCATTTGGTCCGACTTAGAAAAATACTGGAAAAGTTTGAAAAAGCTGGCTTAAAATTAAAAACAGAAAAGTTAAAAATAGTGGTACCAAAATTAGTATTTCTTGGACACCTGATAAACCAAGGTACTATTTCACCAAATCCAGAAAAATTTACAGTCATCGAAAATTTACATCCTCCTAAAGATCAAAAAAGCTGTAGATCAGTTTGTGGGCTATTAAGCTATTTTAGACGATATATTAAAAATTATGCCACAATAGCACAACCTTTGACGAACCTTTTAAAGAAATCAGGTAAATTCGAATGTCCAGAGGACGCAAAACAAGCGCTAAATGAAATAAAAAGGCAACTATTACTGGCACCAATACTTAAATTACCAGATCTGTCACAAGACTTCTGTTTGCAAACAGATGCTTCGGGGTACGGTATAGGGGCCTTAATATTAAACATTAATTCTGAAGGAGTAAAATCAATAGTTCAATACGCCAGTAGGTCACGGACGGAAGCAGAAAAAAATGCTCGACAGTTGAAAGGGAGTGTTTGGCAGTTATAGTATTTACAGAATATTTTCGACAATTTTTACTTGGAAAAAAATTTATATTAAGAGTAGACCAAAAATCATTAGTTTGGCTACATACGATGCAAAATACTTCAGCCCGGCTGACACGGTGGATACTGCGTCTGCAAGCATATTCATATACTCCAATATATATAAAGGGCCGTACAAATATATTACCAGACTATTTATCACGAAATCCAGATAAGAAAGAAAATGTGATAGCAACCATCCAGAGCGAACTGGAAGGGGTAGAAATACTGTCTAATGAGAATATTTCAAAGCATCAAAATAAAGATGATTTTTGTTTAGCAATGAAATCCTTTTTATCAAAAGGAACGGAACTGCCAGAGCACTTTAAACATTTTTTAAAGGAACTAGATAATTTTGATCTGGACGAAAGTAAAAATCTTCTAGTAAGATACCATAGACCATCGCAAGAATATAGAAAAAATGACTTAAGAATTATTCCAGTGATTCCAAAATCTCTGGAAGGAGAAGTTTTACAGATGGCACATGCAACAATTGGCTGTCACATGGGAGAAGCAAAAACTATGGGGAGACTGAAAGGGAATTTTTATTTTCCAAAAATGTACTCAAAAGTAAAAGCTTTTATACAAAGCTGCCAAGAGTGCGCCAAACAAAAGTCGCCACCAAAGACCCCAAGGGCTGAATTAGGTCAATACCTCACCCCTTCAGGGGTAGGAGAAATAATGTCAATAGACGTGTGGGGATCAGGGGGAAGTTTACCAGTTTCCAGGAAAGGAAACAGGTGTGTACTCACCATAGTCGACCATTTTAATTCATATTTACACGCTTTTCCAATTAAAGATGAAAAGACAAAAACCATTGCGAAAGTTTTGGTAAATCGCCTATTTTTGGAACACGGGATTTTCCCTAGATTTTTACTTAGCGACAATGGGCCATGTTTTAGAGCCAAATTATTAGACGAAATTACAGAATATCTGGGGGTTAAACGATGGTTTACCTCGTCTTACCTTGCAGCAGCCAATGGGAAGGTTGAACGTAAGCATAGGGAATTACCTTACATGCTGGGAATACATGCAAGAGAGGAAAATGAAAATTGGGATGAACATTTACCATTTGTAGTCTTTGCAAGAAATACGGCTTTTTCACGTACATTAAAAGAAACGCCATTTTTTTGCAACACATAAGAGATCCCAGAATTTGTTTAAATAAAATAGAAAATGACAGAATATATTACAACTTAGACCATTATAAGCAAGAAATGGTGATGCGAATGAAAAAAGCTATGGAACAAGTTAAAGACAATCTGGAAGATGCGAAAACAGAACAAAAAGAAAAATATGACAGAACAAGCAAAAATAAAACGAGTTACTGTCTAGGAGATTTGGTTTATGTTCACAAAACGAATCTAGAAGGAACAAAAAAGTTAAAACCGAAATGGGACGGACCTTATAGGATTACAAAAATTCTACCAAGTAACTTAACATGTGTTCTAAAACATCAGCATAAGGAAAAGGAAGAAGTAATACACCATAATAGAATCAAAAAGGAATATTTTTCAAAACCGTGGAAAACAGAGCCTATACTTTCAGAAGAAGAAATAGAAGAAACGATCTCACCAGTATATATCAGAAGACCATATGAATTTTATGACCTTTTTAACGACCACAACAGTTGGGAGAAGTGGAAGGAATATTTAGCACAGACTTGGCTGCAAACTTTCCACAACAAACAAGAAAAAAAAAGAAAAGTTCAATATACATCGGATACGAGCGATGTAAGCGATATAGAAGAGCCTCAAACACAACCTACTGGTTTAAGACATAATAAACCAGAGGTTAAATCCAAAGAGGAAGAAAAATTGGAAGAAACCAAAGAATTATCTGATTTTCATACGCTAGACTCACCTACAGTCGTAGCGCAAAAATGGCTTTTGGAACAAACGCCATCTACCAGACGCGAGCTAACAGAATGTGACACAGAAAATTCTTCGACAGAAAGCGATATAGCTAAACCTGGGCCATCGTCAAGAAAACCTTCTTTGAGAGAAAAATTATGGAGAACAGTGAAGAAATCAAAGGGGCAGGAAGAAGTTCCTTTGTCAGCAGCACAAGTCGCTAAAACACTCATGAAGAAGGCCAAACATCAAGAGAAACAACGATTAAAGAGATTTGACGAGGCAACAAAACAGCAGTCGGACTCAGAGCCTTGCAAACCACACTATAGAAATCACGGAAAAACTTGCGAATATTATAAAGAAGAAAAGCAAAAATTTGGAGTCCAAAACTCGGACCAAGAAACGGAGAAAGGCAGAACAAGCACAGCACCCAGCAGATTAATATTTGAATAAAACAATAATAACAAAAAAAATAAATAAAAATCAAACGAGCATAAAAGCCACTAAATAAATATCTATATTTTCTTTTTAATCGGTACATAGATAACATCAAGTTTCCTTCAAATACATATCGCCAGTAAAAATTATGAACGTCACATTCCAAAGTCAAATTATTATTTCCGATCGGAAGTGACATCGTAGGTTCCTGCAACACATTTTGTTTCCAATTTGAGATAAGACTTCGCGAGCGGTGAAATTGACAAAACGAATTAGGCTTCAATTCAGAGAAAAAGGAAAATAAGTAAGGCCACGTAACTTTTAATTGGGTATAGTAAACCTAATTAAATTATACATATTTAGAATCAGCATTAAAATGCGATTCTTTTGATATGCATATTGAAAAAAATTATTTTTTTTCGGGGGGGATAAGTCAAAAAAAAAAAAAAAAAAAAAAAAAAAAAAAAAAAAAAAAAAAAAAAAAAAACGAAGGAGGATGGTTTACTGAAATAGGGTCATTGGAAGCTAGCAAATTTGGAGTGAGCTCAATCACTGCTGGTCTCTCGTTGTTAAGTACATGCAATGCATTTACTGACCTTTGACTCTTTGAGGTGAAACTTTCAGTCAAATTTGAAAAAAAAGTTTTGAAGAATTTTAAAATAATTATAATGGGAAAAACAGCAAGAGTTTACATTATGTGGCCACTACATGTACAAGCTGGCTGTAATCTTATTATAATTAGTTATAGTCTAAGAGAATATTTTTTTATTAGTTACAAATGGTAAAGAGAAAAAAAAAGAAATTTTAAAGAAGCGCTATAAAGGTTTAAGCAAAACTTAGAATAAGCTTAGAAACAAAAAGAGTGCTAGGTAAAGGAAACGAAAAGCGAAAAAAACAATATAAAATAAAATAAATTATAACCTAAAAACTTACCAGAAGGTAAAAGCCAAGGACAAAATCCATTAAAAATAAGCCAAAAGTTAACCCCATCGTCACAAGCAAACCACAGTTCATTGTTCAAGATAATAATTTTAACTCTAGCGATGTATTGGATCTGAGAAAACGAATTGGCACAGGAGATCCCTAGTTTAAACAATTGGCTTTCACCTGTGCCAACCCAAACACCCAAATCCCAAGCTGTCGAACCTTTAACAGAAACTAAACGTATCCACTTTTTATTTAAAATATAACCTTTCACAACAGCAAAAACTCTCAGTAATGAGCATAGATTCATTCTTGTAATTCTCCCAAATTCAAGCTTATCAGTAAACCGCAGACTACGGAACAACGCATTCAAAGCTATTCAGCCTTGCCAATGGGATTATTTTCTTTCTTTCCTTGGCAAAAAGGATCGTAATTAAATCTAGAATAAAATTTGCAACCAGTATATCGTAAAAATTGCATTTTTATGAACAAATGAGGGCTAGAAAATGCGGCGCAAAACTTAACTAAAAGTGCTCTAAAAATCAACTGGAAAATACAGTGCTTTTCGAATACAAACACTTTTGGACGGAGAAACTTAAATAATTTCAAACAAATACAGGTTGCAAAAATTAGACAACCACCCCCCCCCCACCGCTTAGAAACATGGAGATAATGAATTTGATCATAAAGGGCATTGAAAAAGAACATGGAATATATAAATATAGGCTTTAAAAAAAAGATATATTTTACTGAAAAAGCAGAAAAGACTTGAAAAAAAACCCTTAGGCTCCACTGAAATATCGAATCAAAATAAAAAGAGAAGGGTTCAAGTTGAAAATATAGCCAGACGAAACTAAAAGGAAAATAAACTGAATGAAGTCAGTTAAACTCTGTTATACGCACTTATTAAACTTGCCGAACGAACTAGTATGAAAATTATACTAAATAAGTACAAATAAGTAGCATTAATACTACGGAGCCACCGTAACATTGGTAAACGCGGGCCGAGATTAGTAGACATATTGGACAAATGCTCAAAGTAGTCAAGAAAAGAAATTTGGCTGTCGTATGTGGAAGCGTTTTCAGAAAAATGACTAGCATGACATAAATTGAAAATAAGGCACATAAAAGCCTTAAGAAATTGATGTTGACACCTAAGAATTTTACTTAGGTTTAAAACCACTAAAAGTGGGAAAGTTAAAGTGAAAATAGTCATTGTCACTTGTATGTCAAAAACAAAATTACTGTGTGCCATGAAGGCCAGGTATTTTTGGCAGAAGGGGCACTTTTTCTGAAAAAAGAATAGCCCCAAAAAAAAAATTGTAGCCACCAATTATTAAAACTAATTATTTTGTGTGCAGGTTCATAATAGTCTTTTTAGCTGTAGCTGATGACAAGAGAACTTAGAAACGTTATAGGAGCTACCAGCAGGCAGCCCTGGTAAGCAAACCTTCAGGGTACGGGCACAAGTCAATTGGTAGTGCCAAAACAGGTTAAAAGACGAATAACTAAAATTTTTAGCTTATCAGATATAAGCTGTAAGCTAAGCCTTGTCCCAAAAGGACTTTAAAACTGGAAAAAAGAGATGACAGTCGAATACTCTATTAAACTGTCTCAATGACCGGAAATTCAAAAAGATAAAATGTCGTAGAGTAAGCTGAACAAATGTTATTGACGAAATATACAGTTATAAATGTATTTTGCAAACCTTTAAATACATATGGAATTTGCATCGTTTAAAATTGCAAATGTATAAATTTTAATAACAGTCGTATTGTAAGAACTGTTGCTAAGCCTTTAAATAGCAGCTAATCACAGTTCTCTGTTATAGTGTATAAATCTATTTGTTAGAGTTAAAAACAAATTGTGTAAATATTTTAATTGCAGTTTAAGACTTATCAGATTAAAAGTCTTGCTGGATTGATTTAAAATTTGTACAAAAAATAAACATTGCAGTGTTTAAATAAATTGTAAGATTACATAGTTATTGTCTGTTTTTAAACAATTAAGCTATGCATCAACATAACTTATGTCAGTATAAACAATATATAAAGATAATAAATTGGTATTTTGAGTGTTCTGTTTTAGAAGAAGAGAGTATACCAATTTCTAGTTTTGCTTTGTGAAAAATCTACTTTAAAAAATGCTTCTTGTGTGGTTATATTACTACATAGTGTCTTAAAGTAACTTTTAAAAATTTTAACCAATGTTTATGGGGTAGTTGTTCTTTTCAAGTTTTGTGACTTCTGGTCAATGTATAAATCAGCGGTGTTGTTAAAAAAAAAAAATATTCTGTATCAATGCTTTACTATATGAGTGTTTAATATGGTATTTTGAGTGTTTAATAATTAATACTAATTTTAATATGTAAAGAATATAAATACAATTAAAATCCAACCAGAAACGGAATGTTTCTATTTTAGCGGCACATTGTATTAGAAAAAACGAGTAAGAAAATAATTAGCCTCTTACTTAAAAAAAAAAAATTATTTGTATATGTTAGTGTGTGATTTTTTCCTTATGTATACAAACGTTAATGCTTTGTTTGTGAGCTGATATCAATTTTTTTTCTTTAGATCACAGACCTAGTTTTTTTTTCAACCTATTTTTGGTTAATTTTTGCCGATACCAACCAAATTTGGATGCAACTTCAGCCAATTTTGGTTCATGTATGATACTAATATCAACCAATTTCTGATGCATTGCAAGAGCTTGTAGTTAGCATCTCCCAAGATAATCTTTGTATCCAGGACCGATACGTTTACCTTGTCCGAAATCAACGTCAAAAGAATCCAATGATAACTGAGAATTTACTGCTAATTTATTGACTGAAAGTGAAGCTAAATCAGTAATTTTCAATGCTTAAGATGTATAAGCAAATGGCTTATAGCCTAAACATTCATTAAGTTAGTGTAAAATGTGAAGAAAATGTAAAGTGTTGTGTTTAAAGAAATCTGTGGTTACAAAACAAATTGTTATATATTGACTAACCAAGGCATTTCTAAAACGAAAAAAAATAAACGGTATGTCAGCCACGTCACACAGATAAATTAAATTATTAAGGGGAATTAAATTTAAACTCAAATAATTCATAAACTTGTCTAATATTATTTGAAATTTAATTTTAGTAAAACCATTAATATTATGTTTAAGCCGCTTGGGGTCAAGTTAAAACAGAGGATGCATATGAAGAGGGTAAAAGAGTAATTGTCAGTCCTAGAGACAGAGAAAAAGAGAAACAAGGATGAATTTCAAATTGAAATCCTTCGACAAAAAAAGGAACATGGCCAATATTGGACCAGAAACATAACCCTAAGGAAACCCATTGAGGGTATATGCACATAATGACCTAAAGATGGCAGCATAATAGCTTTAAACGAAATTAATTTGTTTTAAAAGTAAAATATTGAGAATTGGGACAATTCTTCTTTAAATGGGGAGTATTGTGGTAAAGCTTTCTAATTTAGTTAATTATTAAATTAGTAAAAATATATATGACGCAAATATAAAGTTTTCAAAATACCACTTTTTAAGATAAGGATACAAATCGTGGAATGTGTGGGCTTGGAGGGAACTTGCTCAATAACCAATTTCCTGGCTAAATGCGTCAATTTACCGGAAGAACGTGGTTAGGTTTTTTCATATATATACCCCGATTTTTGGGACTGAAGGTAGACTTATTGAGTTGCCGGGTGAACCTCTGCCCGTTTGTTTTCTCATTAGAAATACCTTGGAATTTGTCTTATAATCGTAAGTGTCTAAGTATCTTATTTATATTTTATTGTTGTTTTATTGAGACTTGTGGGCTACTTGGGACAGCCAGTCCCATTAGCCAGAATATATCCGATTTTATTATATGGTAAATGAATAAAAGTATTGTATTTTAGACGAACTCTCTACGATCTATTTTTAGCCTCTCGAACATACTCAGTCGGTACGCCTCATTAGTTCGGTCATAGCCTAAGGCACGCTACCAAAGTTCAATTACCTTAGGGCCAGAGTTTATCTCCCCTATAAAGGGAGAATAAAGGCATCTACGACTACAACCCCCAAATACCATAAAATAAAGCTTCACAACACAAAGAGAGTGACAGAGACAAAACACTTACGAACACACAGATTCAAACATACAAAGAATACCCTGTGACAAGCAAACACCCGCCCAGACGCACAGGCACAGAGAGTGAGAGAAAAAAATACATACAAGCACCCAGATTCAGACAAACAATTAGCCAAAGACATACACTGGTACATGCAAACACCTACTGAGACATATAGGGACAGTGCGAGAGACAAGCAAACTTGGCGCGCCACGCTAAGTGAACCTAAATGAACCTAACTTGAATGAAGTTATTTGAAAAATAAAAGTGGGGATTGTACGTTGGCTGCATATAACCGGCTTGAGGTAGAAATTGACTGGCTGTTTTCTTCTCTCTTTCACGGTGGCTATGTGTCTGAGCAGGTGTTTGCTTGTCCCAGTGTCTGTCTTTGTCTCTTTCTATTGCTGAATCTATGTGTTTGTATATGTTTTTGTCTCTCTCATTCTCTAAGTATGTGTGTCTGGGCGGGTGTTTGCTTGTCCCAGTGGCCGTCTTTTTTATGTTGAATGTCCGAATCTATGCATTTGTATGTGTTTTTGTCTCTCTTACTCTTATTGCCTTTGTGTCTGGGCGGATGTTTGCTTGTCCCAGTGCCTCTCTTTGTCGGTTTGCATGTCTTAATTTATGTGCTTGTATGTATTTTTGCCTCTCTAACTTTCAGAGCCTGTGTCTGGATGGGTATTTTCTTGTCCCAGTGCCGGTCTTTGTCGGTTTGCGTGTCTGAATCTTTGTATTTTTATGTGTTTTTTCTCTCTCACTCTCTTTGACTGTGTGTCTGGGTGGGTGTTTGCTTGTCCTAGTGCCTGTTTTTGTCGGTTTGCATGTCTGAATTTATGTGTTATTGTTCGTTTTATTGTCTCTTTCACTCTCTGTACCTGTATTTGGGTGGGTGTTTGCTTGCCCCATTGTCTGCCTTTGTATGTTTGTATGTCTGAATTGTGTATTTGTATGTGTTTTTCTCTCTCTCACTATCTAAGCCTGTGTGTCTGAGCAGGTGTATGCTTGTCCCTGGGCCCGTCTTTGTCTGTTGTATGTCCGAATCTATACATTTGTATGTGTTTTTGTCTCTCTCACTCTCTTTGCCTATGGTTTGGCTGGGTGTTTACTTGTTCCAGTGCCTGTCTTTGTTGGTTTGAATGTCTGAATTTATGTGCTTGTATGTGTTTTTGCCTCTCTAAGTCTCTAAGCCTTTGTGTCTCGGCAGGTATTTGCTTGTCCCAGTGCCTGTTTTTGTCGGTTTGTATGTCTTAATTTATTTGTTTGTATGCGTTTTTCGTCTCTCTCACTGTCTAAGCCTGTTTGTTTGGGCGGGTGTTTGCTTGTCCCAGTGTCTATCTTTGCGGGTTTGCATGTCTGAATTTATGTGTATGTTATGCGTTTTTGCCTCTCTCACTCTCTGTGCCTGTGTGTCTGGGCGGGTGTTTGCTTGTCTCAGCGTCTATCTTTCTCTGTTTGTATGTCTGAATTGTGTATTTGCCACTCTCACTCTCTAAGCCTGTGTGTCAGGGCGGGTGTTTGCTTGTCCCAGTGGCTGTCTTCGTCTGTTTGTATGTCTGAATTTGTGTGTGTTTTTGTCTCTCTCACTCTCTTCGCCTATGTGTCTGAGTGTGTTTGCATGTCTCAGTGCATGTCTTTGTCTGATTGCGTTGTCTGAATTTATGTGTTTGTATGCGTTTTTGTCTCTAGCTTTCCAAGTCTATGTGTCTGGACGGTGTTTGCTTATCCCAGTACCTCTCTTTGTCTGTTTGTATGTCTAAATCTCTGTGTTTGCATGTACCTTTGTCTCTCTATCCCTCTTTGCCTGTGTGTCTGGGTTTGTGCTTGCTCGTCCCAGTGTCCGTCTTTATCGGTTTGCATGTCTGAATTTATGTGTTTGTACGCGTTTTTGTCTCTCTCACTTCTTGTGCCAGTGTTTCTGGGTGGGTTTTTGCTTGTCTCAGTGTCTGTCTTTGTCTCTTTGTATGTCTTAATTGTCTATTTGTAAGTGTGTTTGTCTCTCTCACTCTCTAGGCCTGTGTGTCAGGACGGGTGTTTACTTGTCCCAGTGCCTGTCTTTGTCGGTTTGCATGTCTGAATTTATATGTTCGTATGCGTTTTTGTCTCTCTCACTCTCTGTGCCTGTGTGTCTGGGCTGGTGTTTGCTTTCCCAGTTTCTGTCTTTGTCTTTTTGTATGTCTGCATTGTGTAGTTGTATGTGTTTTTGCGTCTCTCGCTCTCTAAGCATGTGTGTCTGGGCGGGTGTTTGCTCGTCCCAGTGTCTGTCTTTGTCTGTTTGTATGTTTGAATTGCGCATTTGTATGTGTTTTTTTCTCTCACTCTCTCAGCCGGTGTGTCTGGGTGGATGTTTGCTTGTCCCAGCGCCTGTATGCGTTTTTGTCTTTCTCACTCTCTTTGCCTCTGTGCGTTCGGGTGGGTGTTTGCCTGTCCCAGTGCTTAACTTTGTCGGTTTGCATGTCTGAATTAATGTGTTTGTATGCGATTTTGTCTCTCTCACTCTCTGTTCCTGTGTGTCCTGGCAGGGGTTTACTTGTCCTAGTGTCTGCGTTCGTCTGTTTGTAATATCTGAATGTCTATTTGTATCTCTCACTCTCTAAGTCTGTGTGTCAGGGCAGATGTTTGCTTGTCCCAGTGTCTGTCTTTGTCTGTTTCTATGTCTGAATTTATGAATTTGTATGTTTTTCTCTCTCTCTCACTCTCTTTGCCTATGTGTACGAGGTGGTGTTTGCATGTCCCAGTGCATGTCTTTGTATGCATGTATGAATTTATGTGTTTGTATGCGTTTTTGTCTCCTACTCTCTAAGCCTGTGTTTCTGAACGGGTATTTTCTTCTCCCAGTGCTTCTCTTTGTCTGTTTGTATGTCTATATCTATGTATTTGCATGTGTTTTTCTCTATCTCTCTTTGCCTGTGTGTCTGGACAGGTGTTTACTTGTCCCAGTGCTCTGTCTCTCTCTTACTTTTTGTGTCTGTGTGTCTGGACGGGTGTTTGCTTGTCCCAGTGTTTGTCTGTTTGTATGTCTGAATTTTGTATTTGTATGTGTTTTTTGTCTCTCTCATTCCTAAGCCTGTGTGTCTGGGCAGGTGTTTTCTTGTCCCAGTGCCTGTATGTGTTTTTGTCTCTCTCACTCTCTTTGCCTGTGTGTATGTGTGTAGGCGGGTGTTTGCTTGTCCCAGTACCTGGATTTGTCGATTTGCCTGTCTGGATTTATGCGTTTTTATGAGTTTTTTGTCTCTCTTACTCTCTTTGCCTGTGTTTCTGGATGGGTGTTTGCTTGTCCCAGTGTCTGTCTTTGTCTGTTTGTATGTTGGAATTTATATATTCGTATGTGTTTTTGTCTCTCTCACTCTCTTTGCCCGTGACTCTGGGCGGGTGTATGCATGTCCCAGTGCCTGTCTTTGTTGGTTTGCATGTCTGAATTTATGTATTTGTATGCGTTTTTGTCTCTCTCACTTTCTATGCATGTGTGTCTGTGCGGGTGTTTTCTTAGCCCCGTGTCTGTTTTTGTCTGTTTGTATGTCTGAATTGTGTATTTGTATGTGTTTTTGTCTCTCTCACTCGGTTCGTTACGTATGTTAATTCGTAAGTTACGTCAGAACAAAATTTCGAGAAAGCCATTTAGCCAAAACAAGTAAAATTAATATGCAGGTTTTATTCTAATTATTCAAGTACGGTGAGAAAAAATCAAAGCTCTATTAATTCAAAAACGTTCAGAAATTAAATAAAAAAACAAGTTTTTTTAATTGAAAGTAAGGAGCAACATTAAAACTTAAAACGAACAGAAATTATTCCGTATATGAAAGGGGCTGTCCCCTCTTCAACGCCTCGCTCTTGACGCTAAAGTTAGACTCTTTCTCACATTTTTTAAACAATAAGAAAACTTTAGCGTAAAGAGCGAGGCATTGAAGAGGGGACAGCCCCTTTCATATACGGAATAATTTCTGTTCGTTTTAAGTTTTAATGTCGCTCCTTACTTTCAGTTAAAAAACTTGTTTTTTTTATTTAATACAAAAAGGTTGGATCCCACTTTCTAGGGCTATAATGTGACAAATGTTGAAATGGCTTGGCCAGGTCTTATGGATGAAGGAAGACAGATCGCCAAAGATTGTCCTTTTCGGCCAATCGTCCATGGCTAAAGGAAAAGCAGGTTGTCTGCGGTTGGGAGTGATTTAAGAGAAATAAGAACTTCCTAGGAGGGTGTAAAGAGGGATGCTTTGAATAGATTAGGATCGAGGAGGAGCGTGTGTAGCTGTGTTGGCCTCATGCGGCTTGGTGGTGCGGTGAGTTTTTAGTAGTAATAGCAGTATTAAACTACGGTAGATCGGATATATTCATTGAGTGTTAAAATTTTGCTTAACATTTAGATTGTATCCCAACAATTTAGTTGTTATAGGTAACGCTCTAGAGTTGCCTATAAGGCTTCAATGTATATATATTTTTCTTCTTAGATCCATTTCATACGGAAGGGACGATCATATAAACTTTGCAGAGGACAGATTTGATTGGAAATCGAAAGTTCTAGTTTCCCTTTTAAGAGTCAAAAGTAATCGGAAGGGATCCAGCCCCCCTCCCACTTCATTTTAAACTGCCCTCCTACAAAGCCATCCTTTCAAAACTTTGAGATGGCAATTTTGTTCTAATTAGTCTAAAGGTCAAACAACTATGCCTCTAAAGATGACATTCCTCCCTCCCCAGCCCTTGGGGCAGGGGCTACAAATTATACAAATTGCCTGTTCTTTATTGCAGGCTTCGTATTGGGAAAGGGGAGAATGTTTGATCCTGGGTCACCAAAAAGGCCTAGGGTATTAAGGCGAAGCTTCCTGGAGATGCTTAGAGGAAAGTTCACAAAATCAAAACACTGTGTGCCTGCTGGTTAGCAAAAGGGCTTATCAGAAATATCCTGCAAATAGCTGAAGGTATTAATTTCAAACTCTAAAGGCACATTTAAGGGGATGTTAAAAAGTGTTCAGAGGGTATTAGCCAGTCCCCACGCCCCTTTTAGTTGTCCCTCATTATACATATCTGATAAAAGTTTTGAGACGACCTCTTAGTTCAAATAGTCTAATTTGACTAATTCTACGTTATGCAAGTTGCCCATTGTTTACACATAGGATTTGTTACTGGGAAAGAGGGTCATGTATATTCTGAGGTCTCAAAAAAGACTTAGCGTATTACGGTAAAACTTTCCGGTATTGGTTAGGAGAATGGTGAATAAAAGTAGTGTTGTATTAATGTCTCCGGGAAGACAGGTAGCCAATCATTCCGGGAAGACAGGTAGCCAATCATTCCGGGACGACAGGTAGCCAATCATTCTGGGAATACAGGTAGCCAATCATTCCAGGAAGACACATATCCCATCATTCCGACAAGACAGATATCCCATGATTCCAACAAGACACATACCCAGTTATTCCGACAAGACACATATCCCATCATTCCGACAAGACACATATACCACCTTCCGACAAGACACATATCCCACCCCGACAAGACACATATTCTATCATTCCAACGGGGCCCATAGGAAATTACTGTGTCAATCTAAGGAAGCGGGCCCATAGGGCATTACTGTTTCAATCTAAGGTACGGGGCAGGTGGGACATTACTGTGTCAATCTAAGGTACGGGGCAGGTGGGACATTACTGCATCAATGATAGAGACGGGGCAGGTAGGAGATTACTGTATTAATGATAGAGACGGGGCAGGTAGGACATTACTGTATCAATGATAGAGACGGGGCAGGTTGGAGATTACTGTATTAATGATAGAGATGGGGCAGGTAGGACATTACTGTATTAATAATAGAGACGGTGCAGGTAGGACATTACTGTATTAATGCTAGAGACGGGGCAGGTGGGACAGTATTGTGTCAATTAAAGAGAGCGGATAGTACCCCCTTATTGGGTCAATCTAAGAGAACGGACAGTACCCCTTATTATGTCAATCTAAGGAAGCGGTCAGTACTCCCATCATACAAGCGGGCTATCATTCCAAGCAGATACATAGTCAATCCTATGGGGCATTTTCCATCCATAAAACTCAAGACATTAAAAAATCTATATTACCTTTTATAAATGTATCATATAAAAAAAAACCACCATGCCTATAAAGTCAAATCTTCTGTTGGTTTTTTGTTTTAATTATAATCAGCATACCAGGAAAATTCGTGTTGTTCATAGTACAATGATTTTGAATTAAGTTTCATGTTTCTGTTAGAGTCATGGCTGTTTTCATACACCGATGGTTTTTTCCTTATGCGGTTATATGCTGTTGATGGAATATGCATACCACGATGATTTAAGATGCATACTGGACAGACAATTTCTTCTGATTTTGGATTCCATGTCACCACTCAAGAAGAGGGAAGGGTGGGGGGAGGAGGTTTTTTTGGAGGGGGGACCTTCTTTTTTGACGGTTTTTTCAACTTTTTTTTACATGTCTTAGAATGACATGAAACATACTTAAAACATAAGAAATTCATTTTTAATATTTTCTAAATTAAAAATGAGAATTGTGAGAAACGTTAATCGTGACTTTTACTATTAGAAAAATAATGTTGGTAGTAGCACTATTCTTGGACTGAAATTTTTTTTTGGACTTATAAAATTATTCAACTTTTTTTATTATTTTTTTTTACATATCTTAAAATGACATGAAATATACTTAAAACGAAAGAAAATCACTTTTTTTCTAGGGCCAAACAGCTTTTAGTCGGCTCAAAGTTCAAGAAAGTTTTTCTTCCCCTTTTGACTCTGTTAACTCCCATTGCCTTTCCTGTGCTCCTTAAGACAATGCCCATCAAAATGTTCCATATAAATGGGGATAGAAAACAACTCATCTTAACTTCTGATTTAAAACAAAAACACCTACTAATCTCATTTCCTACCTTAACATCAGCAATGTTATTATCATACATAACACTAGTCCCTTTAGTGTATTTGTCTAGTACCACACAAGGATAAGACGTTCGCTAAAGCTCTTTTTTCAGCTGAATCGAATGCTTTCTCATAATCTGTAAAACCGAGGACCAAAGACGTTTCGTGGCTCAGGCACTTCTCATATTATTAGCCTAAGAGTGAAGATTTGATTTACACATCCTCTACCCTTCGTAAGACCGAACTGTTCTTCTGTTAATCATCATCATCAGCAATGTTATTATCATACATAACACTAGTCACTTTAGTGTATTTGTCTAGTACCACACAAGGATAAGACGTTCGCTAAAGCTCTTCTGTCAGCTGAATCGAATGCTTTCTTATAAGCTGTAAAACCGAGGACCAAAGACGTTTCGTGGCTCAGGCACTCCTCAAATTATTAGCCTAAGAGTGAAGATTTGATTTACACATCCTCTACCCTTCGTAAGACCGAACTGTTCTTCTGTTAAAACTTTGTTTACAGCAGCTCTCAGTCTAAAAAGTATCATCATCCTATGTAATTTGCTACCTGTAGAGACCCGGCTAATACTTCTATAATCACCACACTCATTCTAATCACCTTTCTTATACAGGGATTTAATTAGTGTTTTCCTAGAATCGTTAGGTGCTTCACCCTTTTTCAAAAATCACATTCATAATCCTCAGTAACTTATTTCTAACCTCATAGCCACCATATTTAAGAAAGTCATTTACCACACCACCAGAACCTAAGGAAGGAGGGCAAGTGCCCCCCCTCCAAGTTAAGGGCGCGGTGAAAATATATTCTTAAGTTTACAAGGCTCAGTCAGGCCACTTTTTATGTCACCCCATCATCATTGTAGTACGACTATGCCTTGATCAGTACCTAAGAAAACTGACACGTTTCTTGATAATCTTCGATGCCTGATCTGTACCTTTAATCAAAAGATACCACACAACCTCATAACCACCACATTTAAGAAAGTCATTTACCATACCATCAGAACCTGAGGAAGGAGGGCAAGTGTCCTCCCCTCCAAGTTAAGGGCGTGGTGAAAATATATTCTTAAGTTTACAAACGTTAATCAGGCCTCTTTTTATGTCACCCCATCATCATTGTAATACGACTATGTTTTGATGTGTACCCAAGAAAACTGACACGTTTCTTGATAATCTTCTTTTAGCTGAGAGAAAAATGACCAATGAATTGGTCTTGCTGCAAGCCAAATCTACATCAGTAAATTTAACTGCCGTCATAATCTACGCGACAGTTCCACAAGGCAAAAGTTGGCACAAGCCAACTAAGTTCTTAATAGGAAACTGTAGTTCCAACAAAAACTAATTCCCATAACTAAAGCAAAGCTCAATCCGCTATCCCACTATTAATAGCGCTTCCCAGAGGATTTACTTTGCTTATAAGTTTTGCATTTGCTTCTAAGAGGCTCCAACATTTTGACATTAGGATACAAATGTCAATTATGGGAAAGGAAAATACCAATACATAAAAATACTAAAACTTCGACACATTCCCAAGACGTATTTATAGCCCTTTTTTGCTTGTTATGAGGACAGAGCTTCAGCAGTGTGCACCGCTTAGGATCGATCAAGCGTATTCTGTTTAGGAATGTGCGCTACCGATCTAAATTTGATAAAAATACAACACAGAGTCTTTTGAATTAGCTCAGCCGAAATACCTGAATAGAAAAGTTACTCTTCTTTGGGCTGTCCCAGTTCCTAGGTTCATCCTAGAAACTAGAGCCTAGTTCCTACATTGTCCCGGTTCCAGTTTCTACCATTGTTGTTAACGTTCTTTACCAGTTAGAGGTAACATCAAAGAATCCAGTCAAACCTGTCAACTTGTTGCTAATGATACTTATTGTATATTTTTGTTAGATTAATTTACTTTAGTTTTACCACATTTCAATTTAGCTACTTTTTCAAAAATTACCCCTTTGACGACAAATTTAGGAAAGTTACATAAGAGAAGCGTTAAGACACAATTTATTCAATTTTATAGGTATGAAAAGTAAACACTTTCACGCAACTTAGCTGATAAAAAAAAAAGTGAAAACCTGGCTGGCCTCTTTCTGTTGTGTTAGGAGACGGCTGTCTTCCATTGATGCCACAGAGTCATGTAAGGGTACTAAATCCTTGTTCAAGTGCTTATTTGTCTTAACATTAATAAAGGAAGCAGTTCGTTTCAGTACGGATTCTTCTTGCTCTTCTTTTGGAATTGCCTTAACCCTTTTATGTTATTTCTCATCTCTATTTTCTGCTTTGCAAATTTAGTTATTTGCAAGATTTTCGCTATTTTTTTTATAAATAAGTCTAACATCCAAAAGACGTCACATAACAAGCAATCTTTATTTATCTTCATAAGCTACCATCCGGATATAAAGTAATGGTACATGTATAATGATAATGACGAATATAAATAGTAATGATTTTAATTGAAAGTAACTATGAGGATCGTATTTTCACCAGTTATAGGATTCAGAGCATGAATGGTCTCACACATTTCCTTAAACTGCTTTCCTTGAATGAATAGAACCGTCAAAGAGTTGGTATCTTTGCCCCTTTCTGCATACATAAAAAGATTATTTTGTTTATTCCATTCCTCAGTTCCTACAAAATTCCTAAAGTGGTATTTCTAGTCTATAGCCTAATTTCATTCATTACAGGAGTTGATGTATGAGGTACAATAGCTAGCTCAAGAACGGCAATACTTGATCTCCAGATTTTTGGACGTTTGCTACAAAAGCTGTCCCAATGCTTTCACAGATTTCAACGAAGTCACTGTCACTTCTCTAATGAGAAGAGCCACTGTTGAAAAATTAATTTGAAGACTACAGCAGAATCTTTTCACTTTACTGTCCAAGGCCGTATCCAGGGGGGGGGGGGTTACAGGGGTTTGAACCCCCCCCCCCCCCCCCCGAGATGTTTGTTTGACTCGTAAAAACGTAACAAAAATGGACATAAACAAATTTAGTATGCGTTTTTTGAGGGTTTTTTTTGTGTAGACCCCCCCCCAAATTTTTTTTTTTAGTAAAACTCCCTCCGAAAAAAAGATCCTGGGTACGGCCTTGTTACTGTCCTTAGCAAAACTTAGTGTTTATGTTAGCATGCTTCAAGAATAAGTTCCTCAACAAGTGTCTGGGATATACACCTTTTACATTCTTCCTACGGAAACCAAGTCAGCTTGGGTAGTGGCACTTGTTTCCTAATGAAAACATATAAGCAGGCAAAGTTACAAAGAGAAAAATAAGATTTTAGTTATTTATTTGATCCAACAGAAATAATAAGCACAATATAAGGCACCATAACACTGAATTTGGCACACACCCTGAACCTTTTATTATGAATGGAATTCTAACAGGAATGTGCAAGTTTTGATAATTTCATACGTAAATTGTGCACAAACAAATGAAGCAACTCCAGGAATAAAATTTTGAAAAAATCCACAAAGAAACGAGCAAATAAATCCGACATGGACAGTAAAAAAATCAGTATGTTTTGACAAGGAAACCGCACCTTCCACAAATGTGAGCCATCGATTAAACACCATCTAATCGATAACTAAACCATTTTAAACATTATATGGATGCATCTGAGGCATCGGAACGGGATTATTAGATTTCCATAAAGTCTATCCTTCAGTGAAAACGAAACATTAGTCTTCAACATTGGTTAGAACCTATTATTTGCAGTTTTATTATCTTTATGCTATATTATCAAGTAATTTAACAAAGTACACTGACTTGGCAACAGTGTAAATTTTCTAGCTTCATTTGTGTTTTTTATTACATCTCTTTAGGAGAAAAACCAAAGCAAAGATAAAATAGCGAGGCTCTGTTTTATTTTTGCATTTAAAGATAAAATCAGTTTAAAAATTTATGACACCTAACTCTTCCGCTAATTAATAAATATATGAATGACATTTATCCCGCTGTTAATTATTTTGTTTCAGGTTATAATATCAGAAATAATATGAAGCCTAGTTGCCATTGAATATAAAAACCTCAAATTATGGCAATAACTGCTAGCTTTGGATATTTAGTTTTTTGAACCTACGAATTTGTAGTTATTTATTAATGACTTTTAATACTCTCTTTTAATCCATTTACTTTTTCTGAGTCAAGGCGTTTACCTTTACTGAGTCATATTTCAGTGCACCCAAAACTCAAGCCCAGTTATGTACATCCCTAACCCACAATACAAAGCCCCATCAACGTCAACGCAAACACATTGGAGCCTCGTATTAAACAACTACAACATAACTCGGGCCCAAATAATTTAATTCAACTCTTCACTTTCTGAAGAGTCGATCGTTTTGGACAGTGAAGACAATGCTTGGATTATGACTAAAATCATCTATAATTTGGCGTTAAATCTTACCCTGACCTCAGTACTGATAGACACGTTTTACAATCCGTCAGTCCTTCAGGTCACGCTGCCATAATTTTTGATGGGAAAGTAGTTACGATTTGGTCTTCAAAGGAGTCCAAGTCTGGTTTAAAGAAAGGGAATCCAAATTTTTCTTCAGCAAAATATATTAAAAAGCAAAGGCGTTACAAACTATGTCATAAATTTAAAGTTAAGGCAAATGGTTTTTATTTGCGAGCATCCCAGGTCCGTAGGGAGGGTCGATCTCTCTATATTTCGAGAATTTTAAGCGTTTTTTCCTAATAACTTCACACAATTTTCATATTTCACCTGTTCTTAGGCGTTTTGACGAATTTGCCCCCCCCCCTCTCATCACAAAAGTTCCTACACCCGTGCCTACACATCAAACCATGTTTTCGATACAAAAGAGAAATTTAACTAGATTTACCATATCGTCTATAGATTTACCTTCTTTTCTCCCCTCTCAGAGCCTTTGTGTTTTCGAAATTCAATCAGAAGCTAAGAACGACGTTTTTATAAATTATTTATCTCGTTAGAAAAGAAGTTTTTATTGATGCGTCACAGTGTATTCTATATACAAATTTATTAAGGATTGGAAAGTCATGCTCTAAGTTACTAGGAGGATAATGGGTACATGACTGTCCACAGGAGGGTTGTAACTTGGCAATTAGTGTAAAAGGGCTCAAAAGATCACCGACAAGATAATAACAGACAAATACAACAATAATATACATTCACACAAGACGAAAAATAATGAATTACATCCTAAAGTAAAGGAAAAAATTAAGTAGATTTTCAATGACAATAAACGTAAATAAGTATCCAGTTCATAGGCTAAAAATAACAACCGAAACCGTTTTTTTTTTTTGGAATGGTTCGTTTATAAATTATTTATAGAGAAAAAATTCCAACAGTTAATCTATATACAAAGAATCAAGAAAGTTTGTGTTTGTATTTATACCATGAAAAAATAATGTAATCTAATCAAGTTCGAAACATGTAAGTTTTGCAGAATAATCTTGCAATTTGAGGGCTAAGGCTGTCGACAACCGTAGCGAGCGAGGAGAGTAGAGGAAAACGAAGCCACCGAAGCAGAGTTTTTGCAAGCAATAGCGCCGTTGCAGCCATCTCTATTGTTATTGATTATAAAAAATAATAGTAGCCTAAACATTGTGTCGGTATCAGTTACAGAGACAGTTTAAGTAGCTTGTCTGCATTAAGAACACACATAGAAATTAATTTAGGAAACGGGGACAAACCTGTAAAAGCTAGAAAATCATAAGAGGAATACGGGCAACTGCGGCAAAAATTGTAAAAATATTGATTTGGGGAGATGGGTGGTGAAAGCCTTGTCTGGAGGTGTTTCTAGTCATCGCCGACTACAGACTATACAACGTTTTAATGAAATATTAGATTTTCATATTTATTAACTAACCAGTCAAAGTGCTTTACGGTCCATGCTTGAAAAAATTATAGCTACAATGAATATTCGAAATCGTCTCACCCAAATAGAAAGGGTTGATTGCCCAGTTTGCAAGAGATGTGAGGAGGTCATGGAAATAAGAAGGCATCTGACAGAGGGATATCCCGCCAGGTTAAGATACCGGCCTGGGGGAGGGACAGAAAGAAGGGGGGTGGAAGCGACGAGACCTTTATGGCCTGAGCAACGAAACTGTTGGGCGAGTCCGCCGATAATTAATAATAACAGTAACGGTGGAAAACAAAAAATTTTCAACGTTCGATTGCTTCCATTTTCTACAAAGGCTTATGCAATAATATCAAACACGAGTTGCGTTTCGAAGCTTTCGATTTGCACTCATTATAGCGTAAGTAAGTAAAAATTACCGGGAAAATCCCAAGAATAAATAATAATTCAGATCAGGAAGTTGGACTCAAGTACCTATTTTTATTATGTAACATGGCGAAAAGTTCGATAATAAAAGATTACACATTTCTTGTCAAAAAAAATTTGCAATTAAGATAATTTTTTCCAGTTTCATTTACATTGGTCTTTTCTGAGACAATAAGTTTTATAATGATCACGTTGCACTGGCAGCCTTTCAAATGCCCTACATTAAAAAGAAATAAACTAATCACGGGAAATAAATTATAAATTAACGCAGACAGTATGTAGTTAATTTGGCGTGATTAGGAACTAAACAAAAGAAGAATTTAAGTTTAAGTTAAAAAACAAACAGCAATAAACGAAATTGGAGGTTAATTATAATACGAAACATTAGATTTTAATATCTGTAAATCAAATAAAAGTAGAAAGCTATTATTTTCATATCCTTCGGCACAGCAGCAAATGAAATGGCTTATTCGACATCTTTCAAATCAACATTCCTTGGAAAGTTGAAATTCAACAACAAGAATGATAAACAACTGGAATTAATACACATTATCAATGTGAAATCCATCCTTGGAACATATTTCCTATATTTTTTTTTATTTTTTATTTTAATTATTAAATTATTATTAATTATTAATTTATTTTAATGATTATTAATTATTAATTTATTTTAATTATAAAAAATTTTGTAGTCATACGTATTTCATAGTTGAAAGAAGAAAACAGACGGTCAGAATATAATCAGCTATAGGCACGTACGGGAATTCATTCATGGTGGTACAGGAAAGCAATATTTCTGGACCTATTATAACACACTGTCTGCACAATTTTAGAGTTGTTTCTGGCTTTCTTAAGGATAATTACAATCCTTGAGCTTTTCAAATTAGTTTATACATAAGCATAAGAGTCGTCCAATGTGATGCAAAAAATGGCAGCGAGCAAATTTCACTACGTTTTTAAAAAATTTAGCAACGTGCTTAGTGATGCATGTTCTATAAAAGTAATGCAACAAAACAAATCAGAAAGTAAACCAGAATTTTGGCAGAATACAATAAGGAAATACAAGACGGTTCAAATTGAAAATAAAACAAATTGGATTTTGACCAATAGCAAAAACAGTATTTTCCAGGAATTTAATTTTTCAGGAGTGGACTTTCAAGTATAAGTGGGCATTTTTCCATGCATCGCAAGACAATTGTCGATATATACTCATCTCTATCTTTCAGTCGCTGCCGCAGTGTGTACACCATGTTCATTAACTCCTGAAATAAATAAAAAAATAAATCCTGAAATAAAGTGTACCGAAAAGTACACTTTTCGGGTGCACTCAAAATCCTGGGGGAGGGGGGAGTTGGAGGTGTGAAAAAAGCTGGAGATGTGACGTAGTTTCAACAAGTATGCGAAGGTCGGTGGCAGTGGCGTAATTTCGTCAAAATCCTGGGGGAGGGGAAGTTGGAGATGTGAAAAAGCTGAAGGTGCGACGTAGTTTCAACAAGTGTGCGAAGGTCGGTGGCAGTGGCGTAATTTCGTCAAAATCCTGGGGGAGGGGGGCAAGGTTGGAGGTGTGAAAAAGCTGAAGATGTGACGTAGTTTCAACAAGTGTGCGAAGATCGGTGGCAGTGGCGTAATTTCGTCAAAATCCTGGGGGAGGGGGGCAAGATTGGGGCCAATTTTCCTAAATCAAGTGAAAATCACATTGAAAAAATGAGCCATATAGTTCCATAAAGGCAGATGTACTAAAGAAATCTGCCCCGTTTCTCTGGATGCTTGAATTATGCAGGCTTAACTTATTTTTGACAAGATTTTTCAAGAAACTAAATTTCAGATGGGAGGGGGACAAACTGAGGTCTGGAGGGGGCAGTTGTCCCCCTTGCCCCATAGCAAATTACACCCCTGGTCGGTGGCTTGAGCTGCTAAGCGTGGTGAGTGAAATAGGACAAGGGAGGTAAAGTCCGGCTATGTTTGCAAAGGTCAAAGGCTAAAGCTACCGACTGTAGTGAGTGAAGTCGGCTTTTGCAAGTTGAAAAGCCAGCTTAGCTTGAGAGATTCGTGTGCATTTTTTTTAAAGAATACATTAATGAAAATACAAGTGAAGAGTAGAGCCAACTGAACATTTGAATCATCTTCCCTGGTCAGAAAAAATATAAAATTGCACTTCTAGTTTTGTTCTACAAAAGTACACCCATATTAGAAATACAAATAGAACAATCGAAATAGAAATCGTTCAGGCCACGCATGTAAAATATGCTGTATCTTTTCAAAGATATTTTATTATTAAAGGAAGTCCACTTTCTAAAAACGATATGTAGTAAGCTTGAAACTTTTGGTTTTCTTTTTTAAGGTTTTTGAATTGGTGTAACCCCTTGTTAAAATATATACAAATATATTTGCAATTACCAGTTTTTTGCTCTTTACGCAATTTAATATAAACTTCTACATACATGAAAATCTTCAATTTTTCCACATAAGTGTGACAACTGTGAGGTCATTATCATACTGATGTATATAAAAATGACGTCACTCACATAATTTTCCCTCCTAAAATTAAGGCTCTTAACGAATTTTCTCAAACTTCTGACCTATCTAGATCCTTTTTTTGGCCAAAATATCCCAGGATGCCAATTTTCCCGAAAAAATATAGAGCTGTTTTCGAGAAAAATACATACATAAATACACAATTATTACTCGTTTATAAAGATAGTATTAATATACGAGTATATATATATATATATATATATATATATATATATATATATATATATATATATATAATATATATATATATATATATATATATATATATATTATATATATATATATATATATATATATATATATATATATATATATATATATATTATATATATATATATATATATATATATATATATATATATATTATATATATATATATATATATATATATATATATATATATATATATATAATATATATATATATATATATATATATATATATATATATATATATATATATATATATATATATATATATATAATATATATATATATATATATATATATATATATATATATATATATATATATATATATATATATATATATTCATTGATCAGGTTTGAACAATATCTTTATTCAGTTTTCGGGTATTCTTTCTGCTGAATTAATTTTTCTGATCCATTTCGACCATACCAGAAATTTGTTTCGATATACATAAAATTCCCATTACTATGGCCAGGCATGTAGCCAGAAGTTTATCTTGGAGAGGGGGGGGGACAAAGCTTCAAAAATAGGCAAATCACACTAAAAACATGATATATTGCAGGAAATATTGCAGAAACCTCAAGATTGCAAGAAACAAAAACAACATTTTTGAACTTTCGTACCAAATAAATTGCATTTCTTACTTTTCTGTAAAATTAAGACAACGAATAGAAAATAACAGCGTCCAAAAATACTGCTTTTGAACATTTAGCGCCAGAATTCTCAGTCCACGGCAAAAATATTATAGAATTATAAATCCTTCGAATAGAAAATTATAAATCCTAGAATTATATACGTCCGTCACCTAAAACGAGATAAAAAACAGTAGTAATTTTAGGCCTAATAATCTGGGGGGGGGGGAGTATACCACAGGTATACCATAAATATAATATAAAACAAATTTATGTCAGATGTCAGAAAAGCTTGGGGGAGAGGGGCAGCTGTCCCCCTGCCCAGGCTTAGAACCGCCACTGTATAAATTGAGACATATGACAAAGTTGTTTATCACAAAATCCTTTTTTGCAAAATATACCTCTTTTGTTTTGTCTTCTAGTTCTTCCTTAACCAACTCAGGCATCTGCAAAGCTATGACCTTATCTAATTTGTTCTCATCCTTGACAGTTTCTGATCTCAGCTCAGGCAAGCCTACATAATAAGTGTGAACTATCAAACACATAAATATGACTAGCAGGTATATAAAAACAATAGCTCTTTCAAGAGTACAACAACGGATCACTTTAAACCAGAGAAATATATCCAACCTTGAAAAGAAAGTAAAAAAAAGAATTAGAAAGATATGAAAGTAATTCAAAAGATATATCCATTAGCGTGTTATTCCAGCAATTGGTTGAAAGGGAACACTCAAATGGTTGAAAGGGAAGGGGGTCAAACATTTCATTTGCCACCCCCCCCCTAAGAACACCAAAAATATGCAGACATGGAATAATGCTGATACATATTTAGCAAAAAAAACTGCTACAAGCATCTGCCCCAGGCCCAAAGACTGGAGACCCACTGCCCCCCGCCCCCTCAGAGAATAAAGCAGGTGCCCAAGTCAAATTTCGATTTTCATTCAAAACTATGATCTATTTCCACAAAATCTTCAATCCTTACAAGAATCGAAAGAGAGGGGATAGGAGCTAAAACGTATCCCTGGGGACCATCATTTGGGATGTAGCATCCTGAGGAGAATAATGTTATGAAATATATCTTAGGTAATACAGAATTACGCAAAAACACCTATGTCTTTGAAGAAAATAAGGTATTTACTTTATACAAATAACGTTAAAACACAGATGACAGCAAAATATTCAGACGTCCATAGTCTGCCCATTTCATTCAAGTTACATAGTTTACACAAGCGAATCTAAAATTATATTTCTACAAAATTCATTCTAACTTTCCAGATTTGGCTATGTAACTTTATTTTAAGATCTTTATTGAGGAATATTTGCTTAATAACGTACAGCTTGATTTTTCTCACACGAAAGTGTATCATCTCACCTGCATAACAGAAACGAGTTTACTAAGAAAGGATATAGCCTGTACTTTCGTCTATTAGGTCCAAATATTTTAAGGGGGAAGGGGTTCAAATATTAGAAATTTAAAGAGAGAAATTTTCTAAAATTATATTTCTACAAAATTCATTCTAACTTTCCAGATTTGGCTATGTAACTTTATTTTAAGATCTTTATTGGGGAATATTTGCTTAATAACGTACAGCTTGATTTTTCTCACACGAAAGTGTATCATCTCACCTGCATAAGAGAAACGAGTTTACTAAGAAAAGATATAGCCTGTACTTTCGTCTATTAGGTCCAAATATTTTAAGGGGGAGAGGGTTCAAATATTAATGAGCAATTATATACCAGAAAAATACAAGTTTACACGGATTTTTCCCCAACCGGAACAGGGTTCAGTCTTCCAGAAAACCAATCAAGCCATTGTAACTCAGCCTATTTTAAAGAGAGAAATTTTCATTTTCTGTTTTGAAAACTGCGACATCTCTTAAAACTGTTATATTCTATTCGGACAAATAACACATTCAAAGATAGAAAAAAAGGACTAAATAAGGGAGTCAACACCGATAGTCCTAAATAAGTCTAATACTAAAAAGAAGAAAGATTTAAACTTGTAAATACAAGTACCTATTTTATATGTACACCACAACCAGCTAAATACGTTAGGAATAAGAACCATTCACATGCCAAACCAACCAAGTCCATTAAATACCAATATTCTTTTCATTCTACTTCCAATAGGTATTCGTACATCTTTACTTTTACATGATCATAAGGCAACACAGCCCTTCAGCCCTCGCATGATTTATGCTACTTTCCTCTGCTCACTTTACTCGTGACGTCCTAGAGTTAATGGCTTTGGCCAACGCATGGCTGTCACTCCAGGTATTTTTCGGATTTTGTTTTACTTTTTTGATTATTTCTACAATGTAAAACAATGTTAACGCATTCAAGATTATACCCGAGAACTTTAAATTTGCAACTTTAATAGTAAGCCTTTTATTCAGTATACAGGTAAAAACACGCGCGCAAACAGAAACACAAACCCCCTGACTTGATTTTATACGCATTTTGATGCATTTTAGTGAAAATTCTTCAATTTCTATAAAGGCGTGTAACCCCCTTACATTCCTATTTGAAAAAAAAAAAAAAATATATATAAAAACAATTAAAAATCCTAGAAAAGAGTGTGGTTTTTCAGCCAGTTGAAGAAGCGAAAGCAAAAGGAGAGCAGGTACTTCAGTAAGGGCTTCTGTCAAGCTGTCCCCAGTGCTCAACAAAGAAAAAACAACAAAAAACAATAGCCTTTTACAGTGAAATATAAAAAGACATTGAGACAAACCAGAACAAGTGAAAGACTTTTCAAAATAAGATTTGGCAAGAATTCTGTCCCTACCGATTAACGGAGCCTGTCTACTAACCTGATTTTTGTTAATACGGCCAATCGAAATTGGTTAAAAATGAGTAATAATATTAGTTGATTTACTTTATATTAAATGATAGCAAATTGGGTTAATGTAATTATCTCCAGTATTTCGAATTGAAAATCAAGTATTTTGCGGTACGCATCAAGACATGGCTAATTGTAGAAAAAGCCAAGACAGATAGTCCGAGTAATTGAGAGGCAAATGTTTAAATGGCACGGGTAAACGGTGGGAGTAAGTATGGCTCTCTTATTGGACATATACTTGTGTGTTGGAAAGGCACGCCTGGCTAGAGTCCCAGGCAGGTTGACCAAGAATTTAAAATTGACATAGGACCGTTAGATTGCCTGGAATGAGAGGCAAACAAGGCACGCCCGCCTATGATCTTAGGAAGGTTGATCAAGAGCTTAGAATTGACACAGGACCATTAATTTTGTTGGAATAACAGTCAAACAATCGTTTAAAGCCATCTTCATATTCCAAATTCGAACAAATAAACACCTATTCATTGCCTAAGCCTCCCTAAAAGACTGCGGTAAACCATTTACAGTGTAAACTGAAGTTACCTCGTCAGAAAGAACTAAATAAATCGCTATGGACAGAATTCTATCCAAATCTAATTTTGAACAATCTTTCACTTGTTATGCTTCGTCTCAATGATTCCTCTGTCTTTTCCGAATTCATTGCAAAAACCTATTGTTTTTTTTTGTTTTTTTTTTTCTGTGTTGAGCACTGGGGACGGCTTGAGGGAGGTACTTACTGAAATATCTGCTCTGCTTTTAGCTTTCGCTTCTTCAACTGGGTGAAAACCACACTCTTTTCTGGGTTTCTTAATTATCTTTAATTATTATTGTTATTACTTTTTTTTTATCAAACATTATGTAAAACTAGTATGGTCTTAGAACATACTTCTATCCCCCTCTTGTGCGGAGGCGCACTCAAATACATTAGCCCAAAAAATATCAGCTCTTTGCTCAAGAAATGGCTGTTATAATACAATAATATGTTCTTTCTCAATTCCCTCCCCTGTTTATTTTGTAATGTAAACCAATTTGGCAAATAAATGACACATCAAAGAGATAGAATGTTGGAGTAATAATAAAAATAGTATATAGCTTCTAATAAAAAGCTCAGATATACAAAAGCAAGACCCCAAGTGAAAGTCCAAGAACTCAGTAGCTCAAAAGAAGGCTCATAGAAGTTTTCACAGAAAATTACTGAATGATCCAACAGCCATTTGAAAGGAAACAAATCGAAGAACCAAGGCAAACCAAAGCACACACGAGTTAGACTTACTAGGTCAAAATGATCTGTTCCAGGAAAAGAGTAATAGTTCTGAGGAAAGACATAAGCCAGTCCTACAAAACAAGCACGTACCTATACGAATCCCACGTCGACTTGCAGAAAAATATGAAAAATATTAGTAATTCCCAATTGCTTATTCAAAAAGTTGCCAAATAGCATCTAAGTTATATTCTTTGGCATCTTTGCCAACATTTTTATTTACTATTTTAAAGTCTTACCATCTTTTGTTTTACAGAGGATTAAACATCAACATCGTACAATTAAAAAACAAAACAATTTTTCAATTTTTTTTTATAGAGGCATAGTAAATAGCCATTTTAAGATATATATAACAAAATCCAAAGAAAAAACAAGGCTTTTTCCTAATGAAACTGAACAGCAAGGATGAAAACAAAAATGAATTAAAGCTACTTTTACTACACTCTGGAACGTTTGAAATCCCTTTTGTTCCTTGTCTTTGCTATAAACGAGGAGAGAAAATTTTGAAAGGCAAGCTGCAAGGTTCCATTAGCTTTTAAAATATTGTTAAAAACATTTATGATATTAGAGTATTCACCTGCATTGGTTCCGACTATATTCACAACAAAATTTTTGGCTAATGGCTGAGAATGCAGAAAAAGGCCCTTTAAATCTTTAAAAACCTTTCTATTTTCTAACTGATTCAAAGTTGGGTACTATTTAGTATAATTTAGAGCATGTAAAATTTATTATAATTTTAGCATGTGTAAAAATTTTGTTTAATTCTTTGACAGAATGTTGGTCTTTACTCCGCAATCCTATCACTATTCTTGGCATCCCTTATCGATTTTCGGCTCTTAGGTGTTCTGGAACATATCGAATTCCCTTTGTTAATTGTGAAAGATCTAGATTTTCAATTAGATACCAAATACCATTTATTTCAAATAAATATAGGCTGAAAGATAGAATTCAAATTGAGGCATCATTTCGGCAAATATCAGTTCTAAGGAAGAAATATTAAAATTATGTATTGACCTGTGATGGTGGAATAGAAATTTTTATTATTATTATTATTATTATTTTTTTTTTTTGTTTATATTTGTTACCCATGTTGGGATAGCCTTCCGTGCCTCACTTGTCCAGCGTTTGTTTTCTTTATGTTTGTTATGTTTTTGTTTTTTTCTTTAACCAGGTTTTTTTTTTTTTTTTCTTTCTCTCTTTTGTTATGATGAGGAAATGTTTTTTTTTTTTTTTTTTTTTTTACCCAATTTTACGAGCTTTGCTCTCTGTTGGGGGTATATGTTTTTTGTTATGTTGATTTAATCAAATAAACAGTTCAGTTCAGTCCAATCCCAATCAAAGTTAAGACACAAAATGACAATGAAGAGTGAAAGCAAAAAAGTCTGTGCAAATATTTTTTAAAACCCACAGTTTATTTGTTAATGCATTTGGCAACTGGTGAATAAGACAACACTACAAAGTACTAACCGTTAAAAGTAGGACTATGCGGAACATCAGTTGATAAATCCTTCTCACAATAAGAATCTGCTGTTACAGGTTCAAAATTGAAATCGATAGCAGATTCAGCACCCAAGAGCAAAGAATTTTTGTCCGACACAATCCGAAAAAGTTCGGGACTCTCTGTTGGCTGCAATTCAAGGCCTTTGATTCCTTCTAAAGTTTTTCTATGGGATTCATGAACTCGTATGCTTCTTAGCTGAGATTCGACTGTTGAATTAGCGTCAAGTGAACTGTTTGGACTATTTGATTCCAGTGTTAAGGTAGTGTCCGGTTCATCCAATTTGAAACTATCATTTGACGGTAATGATGACAAACCGACAATGGGCATTTCAATGAAATCATTATCACCGTCAGGTTGAATAGGAGAGAGATAGTGATTGTCTTCTTCCTTGCTGTGTGTATGTTTTGGAGTACAGAAAACCGTTGTATCATTTGTTGAAACTGGTGTCGAAAAAAAATATTCCTCCAGTTTGGATTTTGGAGACCCAAAACTTGAATTTTCGAGCATATTGTCATCACTTGAGGACTTTGTTACTTGACTATTATTAACATCATTTCTATCCCCAAAGACTTCAGTACGCTTTAGATAGGGAATCCCAACTTTTTCTGTAAGGGGATGGGTTGATCCATGAAGGGAGTCAACTTCAGGGACGTCATTTTTATTAATAACATCTAAGAGTCTGCTTTTAGGATCTTCTTCATTTTTTACTTTGTTGTCTAAATGAGAATTCAGGTAAGTTTCAAAATTGGGCAAATCAGATTTTTCAATAGCGGAAATATTTACGCCATCAAAATTTGACAATAATAATCCCTGGTCTGTCGATTTTTTTTCACCAATTGCACAAGGTTTATTTTCGACCTTTTCCAGATGCTCTTGATCAGAATTGTTCTCCACCTCTGTTTGGTTTTTGGATAAATGAATTCCGTTTTCTGGAACGAAATTTTCTCGGTTTCTAGCTTCAAAATGTTCGTAATGATCGCTTTTAGCTTCTTTCGCACCTTCTTCCGTATGATCTTCTATCAACGCAACTTCATTTAAGTTCACAGTTTCTGGAAGCGATATATTTTCAATCCCTGTCAAAAGCTGTTTATCCGAGGATTTACCCAAGTCTACTGTATATTTTTTGGGATTGATTAGTTCTTTATCTACAATAAACCCCTTAGAAATTTCATCTTCCAAATTTTCGTGATAACTGTGATATTCTTCCGAACATTCTTCCAAAGGTCGAATTTTACTGAAATCTTCTTCTTTCTTTTGCTTTAAATTCAGCCTTTCTTGACTAACTTCCAAACTCAAACTTTCTTTATGGTCTATGATGCTATTTTCCCGACTGGAATCCACAAGTTGTGTTTCAAATGCTGAAATACCATTTGTTTCCTTATCTGACTTATGTCTCGTCATCAAATAAACGCTGTTCAGCCTTGAACTTTCAACATTGCAAGTGGTAACTGCTTCATCGATTTCTTCTGGATCTTCTTTGATTGTCTCAATTGGACAAGAAATCAAGTCAACATCAACCTTCTCTAGTTGCTGCTGCTCCTCCTCTTGATGATCCAACGGCAAACCTACATAGCTGTCACAAATACAGCTATCAACACTTACATGCTCATGCTGCGTTTCAAACACGATCGTACCTGTGGTTTGATTATCTGGTTCGTTATTCCTTGGCATTGGTGCAACCACAGCGGAACGGACTTCTTTTTCACTTTGCTCTTCTAGCTTCTTCCTACCACGGCGACTAGCATTTCTTCGGGTAAAATGATAGCCACCGTCCTCTTGTTCTTCTATAGGAGATACAGCAGCTGGTTGTTGGACTACAATCGAAGGGACCGTGCTTTCCACAGGAGTGTCAACAGGTGCACGTTCTGAAGCTGAAGAGAAAATGTATTAAAAGTTAATTTCAACGTTAAAAGCAACAAAGGCACGTGTAAGATATCAAAACTGAGAGCAATAACCAATTAAAAAGTAAATTTTATAATTTAAAAAAGATAATGTCAATGTTTCGACAACATCATACTCGAGGTTGATGCATCAAATCTAGTTTCGACTATCCTCTCCTTAATATCAGATAGAATCTAATATTTTAATCAAAAACCCCAGGACGAAATCTGAGATTTTAATGAAATTAAGCGAAATTAAGCTCTATAATAAAATTTACTTTTCTAGAAGCTTAAAGACAATCACAAATACTTGGAAAACCATTACAAAAATTAGAGCAAATGCATTTCGGTGCATTAGAAACAAAGATGATAAAAATAGAAAAACAGAACATATGCCATTAAATTGATAAACTAATTTTGCTGTTTCAAGACTTCCTTGATAGAATGTCGCAAATTTCACTTTTAGTCTTAGGTTCCAATCACATACAAAATCAAAATGAGTTCTATCACAAAATGATCCATTTGATTCCACTCTATATTTATTATTCTATTTTTTTAACGCGACACATCTTAATTGGAACCAAATACTTATAAAAGCGCGTGAGTAATACGAGAGATTCTGTAAAATATTAAAAAGATCCTTCCAGAGCGTAAATTCGACGTGATTCGGCGATGTACTGTAAGTACAATTTACTGCTTTAGAAGTCTGAGTTCGTAATTTTGCATCTTTAGTCAGGGCACTGTCAACGTCTCTGAAGAATTTAGCGGTTTTAAAATGAGTTATCCAAAGCATTAATAGATTGTGACTCTACTTACTATGACGCTACTTTTTGTATATATACGCCAAAACTGCCGAAGAAAAATTCTGATATAAAACATAAAATTGGTTTGTCGAAAAAAAACAATTTTATGTAACCTCTCACTTTTTGCGGATAGGCTACACTGCCAAACGGTGGCACATTCGTCTAAATCCATATCTGCAGTCCGTCCAAAATGAACAGCTATTATGAATTAAGTCTGATGAGACTGTGTCAGTTTATGTACAATAATGTAGTTGTGCATAAATTGTTATTTTTGGGAGGGCTAGTGGATCTTTCTTGAGAGGAAGGTGGGAGTTGTAGCCTCAAAGGGCATGTTTTTCAACCAATACTTTCTGTGAGAAGTCATTTAGATGAATGTTGACTAGACGTGGGGAAAGGTTGGGAGGCAATTTCCACAGAGCCGTCCCTGAAGGAAATATTTGGGTCAAGTCTTCAGTGTTGGTGCTGAGGGGAGTGACTCTCCTTTTTTGGAAAATATTTGGAGCATAGTATAGGAATAAATATTGATATGCTTAACTACAGAGGGGGGAAGGGTGGGGACATGAAAAGAATTTGTTCAAGCGTCACCTACGAAAGATTTCATAATTATGAAATTAATTTTAATAATTATGGCATTTCAGACATCGCCCTATAAAATGTCGCAGGGGTACATATTATATAGGATATGTGTCGCGCCAACCGTTGCAGAAAATAGAGAGAATGCTGATTCGAATAAAATTCCTTTGATTCAGGTGCCCCTTTTAAATAACAGAAAAGGATAAATCTTTTTAAAACCTAACATATTTTATCGCGTTGAGAGTTAATTTGACATTCAATATCAAATCACAGTGTTAGAAAAGAGAAACTAGCATAAAGAGCAGCGGTTTGAGGCGCTGATGTTTGACTTAGACCAAAAGAAAACATTGTGATAGAAAAGGGAAACTAGCATAAAGAGCAGCGGTTGAGGCGCTGATGTTTGACTTAGACCAAAAGAAAACATTGTGATAGAAAAGGGAAACTAGCATAAAGAGCAGCGGTTGAGGCGCTGATGTTTGACTTAGACCAAAAGAAAACATTGTGATAGAAAAGGGAAACTAGCATAAAGAGCAGCGGTTGAGGCGCTGATGTTTGACTTACACCAAAATTGGTACTCAGGGGAAACTTAGGACGGCAGTCCCACTGATAGAATAGTTTATGCTAGCTCTAAGCTTTTCACTACTCTTACCTTTCATTTGAAAAGACAAATTTACGATAATTATTCAATTAATTTATCGTACAAATTGAGACTTTAGTTTACGTTGGAACAATTAGCAGGTCCTTAGTATAGGTTTTAATCCTATTTACGCACACATAACCAAGTCTTTAAAATCCTTGCCTAAACAAGCAGTGACACACCAGTGTGATAGACTAAGAGAACTCAAAGAGGTGTACAACCATCTATTCGTGTCAATATATAATGAAACCATTGGTAGAAAGTAAAAATATGTATTTCTGGTAGAAAGTAAAAAATATGTTTTTCAAGTACAGCATTCATAATTTTATGTATCTTTAAGTTATTTTTTCTTCTAGTTTGCGAGAGACGTGTTTCAATTGCTCTTTCTGACTTCTCCCTGTACAGTCAAGTTCTGTAAGCTACTGCTTTGTTAGACGTAAGCTTCAGATTGTGTCAAAAATGTCAAACCTAGTTGTTTCAATGCTATGAATGGTTTTTAAAGGTTATTTTTGCTTGAGTTTTCTCAATCATAAAAATTTTGAAATGTTCAAAAGCTTTTGGCACAATCAAAAGTACTGACTTTTAGCAGCTTTACAAATAGACCATGACAGTTTTAGCCAGGAAAGCAAAAGTGGAAATTTGGCACTGGGTGATCACCCCCAATGCTACCGTACACTCCTGAAACATTACCGCAGCAACAAGTTTAACTACCTTGTTTGTTTGCATAGCCAATCTTTCGAACAAGTGGCCCATTTTATTTTACTATTTTCCACTGACGGAGGTTACAACCTTCTACAAAGTTCTAATCTCTAAGAAAATATCGACCTAGTGCGCTCATTCATTGATTAACGACACTGCTCGACTACATAGGTCCTTGCATCAGTCCTATAGCGGCAGAAATCCAACCATAGGCCATGTATCTCTAAGCAAGGACCAATTCACAGGTCCACTAAAGGAAATATACTTTTTTATATGCAAAAACAAAATTTCGAGCATTTCAAAAAGAATTCCGAGTCTCCCTTTCAATCCCCCCCCCCCCCCCAAAAAATATTTCGTGCACTGGCTCTTCAATTGTGCTTTTATCTTGTCGCAAAGGATCTTCTTCTTTTTTTTCAAGCTGATAAAAAGTAGAAAAGAAAAGATAGGAGAAATTATCCAGAATAACAAGGAATGATTAAGCTCCTAGAGTAGCAATTGACTTGGTAACGAAACTAGAATAAAAATCTCAGGAATTTCTAGATGTTTCTTACTACGTTAGCGTGGAAATGTCTCTTTAATAGTTAATTCCATGTTCATGTCTTTTTCTATGTGCTTAGGTTACCTTTAACATTTTTTCCGAACAGTTTTTTCTCCCACTCATCAGGAGATGCCAAGTTACCCATTCTCGGAGGCTTGTTGGGGCCAGAATCTGTGACTTTGCCTGCAAGGTTTAAATTTGCTGGAAGTGTCCCGCTCCTTGGTCCACTGAAGCTTTTGCTCAAAAATTCTCCGCCAGCCAAATTTTCGAGAGACCCTTGAACAGGAGTAACGCCTTGACCAGATACATTAATACTGCTATTAGAGCTCCTGTGGGACAGCTGATCAAGCTAAAATTCAAGACACAGACATGACTTATTTTCTTTCAATAGTTAGGGGAGGGGCCTTGGCAAAAAGACAAGAATAATTTATCAGTGAGATGGATTTAATGGTTAGAATTACTGAAATATTGGTTCAAATGAATTACATATAGCTACACATAACAACATAATATACGATGACAATGGAAACTACAATGCGTGGGGTTCATATCTTTTGCCCAATAGGTGGAGCTATCTGACAAATCCTTTCCTACTTTATTTAACTTGGGCGATGAAACTATGGAAGTCAACATTTTTTTCTTTTTTAAGGACATTAAAAATAGATTTTACTCCTGACATCCCATAAATTTTTGCACAAGACAGGTGCAACTGTGTCACGTCAATAAAGAGTCTGAGAGGTATGACATAAAAATCCAAATATTTCCACCCCAGAAGTGACACCAAAACTGCAATATGGCACTTTAAGAAGAGTTATAAAGACAAATTAAAAAAGGCAGTATTTTTTTATTAAGCCATTAAACGTCTCTCTGCGACATTGCGGTAGCCTGTCAGTTCTAGTAAAAAAAAAAAGAAAAACACTAATAAACTATAAAGTATAACAATTATACAAAAATGTTTTTTTTTTATTTTTTTTTTACTTGATGTCTATTTGCCAGTCTCTTTGATCGCTTTGATCTAAAGATTTCCTGCTTAGGATTTAAGACCAGGAAAAGCGATGGGCTTTTAGAGTTTGCATTTTCTAGTATTTCAACAATCTTTGGGCAAAATTGAGGTAGTACATGAAATAACAGAAAACGCTACTTTACAGTGTTTTGTCAAACTGGAGCCTCAAAACTTCCTGTTTAAGGTTTTAGACCATTAAGAATTGATTGGCTATCTTAGAATTCTTAGAATTCAATTCTTATGGCATTTCGACCTTCTCTGGGCAAAAATTAGTGCTTTTGGCACAAAATGACAGAACACCTTACTCTGATGCGGTTTTCAGGATGAGAGGCTCAAAACCTTCTATTTAGGGTTCCAAAAACCGATTGGCTATTATATAATTTCCATTATATTGGATTTGATGTTTGGTTGTACAAAAGGCAGAAAACATAATTTTGCCGTGGCAAAAATCCTTTTTTTTTACTTATAAAAGGTACTAGATATGGCGATTTCCTTTCAAATGAGCCCTCTCCCCAATATTCTACGACGACTGGTTCGATGTGCGATTACCCCTGGGGAAAAAAGGAGATACATCAGAGCTTTCCATGTAATCTCATGATTGCCCTTGTTGTTGTAGGTGCAGTTGGGGGGGGGGGATCTTTCTATAATTCTCCCGAGTAAAGTTATCAGCCATGACGATTCCAATGGTGTACTTACCATTTCGATCCGACACCATTTTCGGGAGGTTTCAGCTCTTTCGAAATTCCTATAAATTTTTGTTTGGAATAAACTTTTACTATAAATACTAATCGAAGGAGCAGTTACCATTCTTGAACCAGCTACAAATCGTAAATTTACCTCACCAGACAGGACTTTTTTTTAACACTTTCTAGAACTTTTGGTTACTATGGGTCGATCTTCGCTCTTTATTGAGTTTCATATATTGCTACAGTCACCATTTAGTCTCTTTTTCAGATTTGTTTAGTACAAGGTCTTCTACCTATCATTACGATAGACGTGCCAGTTCAAATGATTATATGCTTGGACCCGGTAAATTGATCCGCATACTTAGCCTAGCAACAGTTCCCTGGGAAATGGGAAATGACCTCAATTATAAATAGCTCATTTTGAAATAGAGAATTCAAATAAAAAAAAATTAGTAGAACGGTCCACAAGTTATATTTCTTACAACAAGATCATAGAAAAAAGTTGGTCTATACAACTGCAGGCCCTTTAGCACCCTCCTCCCCCCACCTAACTTCAAAAATATAGACATATTGCATATCTATTGACTTGTGATTGCTCAGGGATCAGGTTTAGAACCAGTATAACATAATCAGATGACTCCCAAATCCAAACACAATAAGTCCATCCTTCGCATATGGTGTTATATTATGTGTCTCAACCAAAAGGCCAAAGGATTCTTTGGTCTGCAGTGGGCAACCATATCACAAATCAAATTATTTTTAGTAATTTTTGATTGTCTTATGAGTGGCTTCATTGTAACTTCTTTTCCTTTCTGGCGTCCTTTATTTATTATTAAAGTTCACTCGAAGTTTGATCTATTATATAAGCTAAATTAGGGTTGTTCTAATTAGCTAAATTAAGTTTTAAAATCCCTCCATGCTTAAAAAAATTAATCATTCATAAAGAATTTATTATTGGACTTAATTTCTGTCCCCTTTTACCACGAAGATGGCTACGACCCTGGTTTTCCCTAAAAAATCCTAAATCAAACTGAATGTATGCAGCTAAATATGGAAATAGTTCTTCTTTTCGAGACAGAGCTTTTAATCCAAGTTTGAGGCTTCGTAATACTTTTTATGGTTTAACAGTGAAGTTGTTAGGCAAGACCCCTATCGCATCCTTTCATTTATCATCTTCAAAACTAAAATAGAGACCTTGATCCTTTACCCAACACCCCCTCCTCTAGTGTCACTTAATGTAACCCGTAACAAGTTAAAAATCTTAGCGAGCTACAGTTCCGACAATTCAGAATCCAACTGCGGTTAGCCAACGAAGAAAATTTAAGCCAAACTAGAGGAGTTAATAAGCTAAAATGCGTAGGGACCAGGTTCCCTGTTCTCTAGGTTCTCAATCACCCTGTCAGATTCTCTGTCAATACACAAACTTATAAGCTAAAACGCGTAAGGACCAAGTAAATAACAATTCAGGTTCTCTGTCACCCTGTCTTGGCTAACCCATTGTGAAAAGAGATAAATCTTGAATTTCAATTTAACCATCAAAATACGAGGAAAATGTTTTGATTTAATAAAACCAATCTTCATAACCAAATAGACAATTATTAAATCAATATTATAGATCGTAACATCAAATATTAGCTACCTTAAATTCGTCTTCGTCTTGCTCTGGATCTCCAATTGACGAACTTTCAATGGACCTTCCAGACCCCCGTCTCTCAAAGTATCCTGACTCTGCTCTTTTGTCGCCTCGCATTGAGTTACGATCTCTTCCAAGCTTTTTGCCTACGTAAATTAGGTAGAACTTAAGAGTGAAACTTAAAGTATAAGTAAACAGCAAAAGCTGATGACAAACAAGATGATTAGTTGAGCTATTATCATTAATAAAAAAAAAAAAAGTTTTCAACTAAAAGTAAGGAGCAACATTGAACTTAAAACGAGCAGAAATTATTCCCTATATGAGGGGGGCCCCTCCTTTATGAAACTCCACACTGCGCTAAGGTTTGCCTCAATTCTTTAAGATCAACTGCTCAAACACAAGGGTTGTGCCGAAAAATGCAATATTCTCTTTTTTTCTAACAGAAAACAATGCTTTGACAAAATTGAATTAATAAAAATGATTTTCAAGGATAGTAAAAAGCCACATTATAACCTAAAACGAGCAGAAACCTAGACATGAGGGGTAAGGGGGCCGGGTATTCCTCCTTCCCCCGGACCCTCGTATATTAAGTTTGAGTGCTTTAATGAAAGTATTTTAGAGTGATAAAGACTTAGCTAGTTTCTAATTGCAAGTATTATTCAGGAATTGCCTTAAAAAAAAAAAAAAAAAAAAAAAAAAAATAGAATCGAAAATTTTAAGAGGGCTACTGTCCCCCTCCCTTCAACCAGCCTGTTTCTTGCAATGAAGTTGAACTTTTGTAACATGAAGTTTCAGAAATAAGGCTATTTAATTGTTTTTTGTTTTTGTTTTTAAACGATGTGAATTTCTACCAATTAAGAGGAAAGTTATCGCGCCCGTCAAACCTGGCTTAACGCACTCGAAGTTGAACAATTTATCACACTTGCCTTGATATTTAAAACATAAAATTTTGGGTTAAAAGCTACAAGCTCAACAATAGGAGGAGAACTACCACCCCTTCAACACACGTATTGCCCGTTTAGTCCAAACATAGGGAGCTCAGATATCAAATCTACTATCCTTATTTATCTGAAGCATTCCTCATGCAAAAATTAAATATATTGGCATAAAATACAGTTATTGAGGCTCTGAGTACTCCCAAAACACAAAGAATCTTATGATCTGCACACTAACGATTCTACGCGTATCCCCTCCACATGCAAAACTGAGCAGCCAAATGGATACTATGACAAATGATAAGAACGAAGAAAAGAAGGGATTTCGGAATATTCTACCTATATTACAAAATACAGCCAGAATATGGTTTAGAATACCCTATAGTATCTGTTTTTATTTCTTTTCATTTTTTCATGTTTTGGGGGGGGGGGTGGTTAAGTTATCAAAGCCGGGTAAGATAAAAGCTAAGGAAAACAATTTGAAAATATCGAATTAGTGGCAACTGCAGAAGGGTTGTCCACGATGGAAGTGCACAGAGATCACAGGTAAGACTAAGAAGTATGAGTAACTACTTCCCGTGAACTTGTTCGGGTACCGACCAAGTACCCCTTGCGGTAACTCTGATCTATCACCCCTTGCATTCGAGAACAGATCCACTAGGCGAACAGCAGAAGGTTTTCCCGTCTGTGCAACTTTAAGGGGATGTTACTTTTTCTTTCATTTTTTTTTTTTTTTTTTGGTTTGAATAACACATAGTCAAACTCCAAGTCACAAGCTAGAAAATTTAAGATGAACTGAACGCCTTATTTTAAGTAAGCAAGCAAATTAATTTCTTTAATCTTTATCTTATCTTTCTATGGCAACTCAACCTAATTTCCATCAAAAGATCTCCGCAGGGCGGGGGGATTTACCCCTTTATTCTGAAATTATTCCAATCTTGTTTTGCTGGTAATTTACGATGGGTGTACTTTAGAACTAATGAATTTTACATATTTAGAACCAGTGTAAGAAACAGATTTTTTCGATATGAATATTGGTATTACATTCTCTTCGTTTTTTTAGAGCTTTGGGTACATACTGTAGAAAGGGTCAGATTTATATTTACATTCGATTGCCAAGCACTAGTTGAAAACAAGTTTTTCCTTTTCAATATTATGGAGTCACCTACCTCTATAACAGATAGCTTTTAAATAATTTGACATCATGCAGTAAATTGTACTGGTTCAGAAGATAAGAGGAGTAGCATAGTGGACAAGCAAACAAAAATTTAATTACCAAAGGAGCTAATCTTCTTCAGTCCTCCTTTAGAACTGGTTCCCAAATTCATCAAACTGCCTCCAATTGCACCACCTAAATTAAACATGCACAATAACATGCAATTTCTAGACTACATACTATTAAAGCAAGAGAAGTTAGAAATACATGCATTTTAATTGGTAGTTTACAGGCAAATCAGCAAAAAACAGAAATAAAAAATCAGGGATCTTACAAGGCTGTCGGTTTTCAAAGTACGATCCTGAACATTTTTAGAACTGACAAAACAGGACACGGTTTAACAGGACGGTTCCCTTCCTTTTGAAAATATAGAAGACGTGCAAACAGAAAAACGAACGAGTGAAACGGCTAAAGATATATGCCGTCATTATATAGCGTGTTTAATACACCTTTTCATTGTTTACAGGAGAGAAAGTGAAGAGTTAGACAGTATCGTTTATTAATGCGAAAGTCATGTCTAGCTTAGACGGGATTCAAAACTAATAGGTAATTAAGCATATGTCAAATGGGTAAAAGAAAAGGCTTCAGTAAAATGCCAACTATTGAAAGAGGGTTTTTTTGCTAACAAGCTAGTTTATAAGTCAACAAATAGACGAAATCAAAAATACAACCAGCTACCGACAAGCTGATACAATTTAAACAGCATGTCTAATTGGAGAACCTTTCAATTTCTCTTACTGAGTTGAGACCATTTTGTCTGACATAAAATTGGGTTAACTTTAGCAACAATGAGGGCAATTTTTTTTAACCCAGTGACACATATACTCCCTTGTTAGATCTTGTGCAGCTACTTGTAGTAGATGTCGTTCAAAACACTCAGTTAGTTCATCAAATTAAAGGGATTTGTCGACACACGACTTTGCTTCATAAGAAATAAACCACGAACTGTATTTAATAAGGCAGGTACAGAGAGAAGGGCACCTAACACAGTCTTCCAAAAGCATCTTAAAGAGCCGCAAGAGTTGGCTTTACTAACGGACTATCCAATTTGGCTGCGTCCCTGCTGTAAGAGTGTATTCATATTTGCCATACATGCAGTGAAGAGAAACAACGATCTTGTTGACTATTGACCACAATAACTGAATGACTAAATATTGAAATAGTGCATATTGTATTCGTTATTCAAAAGCGGTACAAGACAAAAAGGATATAAACATTTGCGAGAATTGTCGAGTCCAATAAATACGGACTGTCCAAAGAATATTTTGCTAGCACGCCAGTTTGTAATTCTACAAGTAGACAAAATCAAAAAAAAAAAAATGACAACCAAGAAGTTTCTTGGTCCAGCTAGAGCTGTGGTATAATTATGGGAAATTATGCTTTACCTCCCCAATCGTGCAGCATTATTGACTCGACAATTCTCGCAAACATTTATATCCTTTTTTCCTTATACCGCTTTCGAATAACGAATACAATATGCACTATTTCAATATTTAGTCATTCAGTTATTAATGCTATTATCAGTTATTACTGCTCATTTTTTTTCACCATCCGTGGTGATGCTGAGTAATTTATCCCAGATAAAGTGGCATGAAACCCGAGCTTGCTCCAAGTGGTGAAATGAATCCTCCCCCTTTGTAGTTCATTAAGACACCATATTTTAAATAACTCCTCATATACATGAAAGTTTTCATCAACCATTCGTACAAATATTAGGAACTATGTCGTATCCCACTTTGGTCCGTACTTTAGTCCATCGCAAGAGAGAAGTACGGAAAAGACTGCTTTATCCATAAGTTGTTCACACAAGTTATCGCCCAAGTCTTCTATGCAGCGGGTGCAAGTTCTAGCAAAAAGATTGATGTTTTCAAATATTTTTCTGTTCCGTGCATACTTCCTCCACAATTAGCTAAGACCAGTGCTGTAACAAGTACTCCAAATTTTTACTTAAGTAACAAGTACCAAGTACTATCAATTTTTTTACTTAAGTATCAAGTATCAAGTAATCCACCAAAATTGTACTTAAGTAGTTCAAGTAATAAGTAGTCTGAAATAGTACTTAAGTAGTACTTCAAGTACTACTTCAAGTAATCAAATTATATGATGTTAAAATTACTATTGAGCTAAAAAAAAAGGGAATTCTTCCATGGGAGGCTCTTTCCAGCACAACAATCACACACTTACGCCACTGACACTCAGGTTAACTTAATGGTTTCATTTCTTATATTAAAGAACGAGTACAAAAACAGAATCAAATTGAAAAGGTGTGTTTTTTCCAACTCTACTTTTCCAGCATTATCAACATCATTAAGGTAAAAAAAAAAAGCTGGAAAGAAACGGAAATAAATATCCCGTTCTCAACGGATCTTCCAGCGATTCACTCAGTCAGAAAATCGTCTTACCACATACGGTATATATAGTCAGTCGCTCAGTGCCATTCTTCAAAGACAGTTTCGCAAAAGGAGCTGATTCTGACATCTGCTTTTCAAAAGGTGACATTAAAATAGGTTGAAAAGGAAACCATCAAAACAGTCGATCTTGACCATCAAACCTCGATCTTGACCGTATTTGCCACAGTTGGTTGCTGAGTGCTTGTTCCTGATTCGTCGTCCGAAAAGTCAAAAAAAGCCTCAGGAGATCTCTCAAGAACTATGCCACTGCTTTTTTCACTAGTGGCACCCATTTTCTGCTTCATTGTTATGGCCTCCTCTGTCATCAAACCCAGCACCAGTTCCTTGTGTTCTTCTTTCCCAAACTTGTCCTTGAAAAACGGCAATGACCACGTAGCAAGATGGTAGTCCGAATGAACCGCTGGAGATCCACTGAGAAACGGAAATCTTTTTCCAAGTCCTTCGAGCAGCGTCTGGGTTAAGACCCTTGTGAGTTTGACACTTTGGTGCAACTTCACCAACTTCCTTTCCAAGCACTTGATAGTTGGGAGAACAGTCCCGAAATAGGCTTTCTCCTCACCCTGAAGCATATCTAGGGCGATTGCTATGGGCTCAAGGACTGAGACGTACTCAGCAAGAAATTCAAGCTCACTTGTTTTGAATCTTGGTTTTTTCAAGACATCACACACTGCTGAGAGCTTTCCAGCCATGTGACACTCAAGAATTCTTTTCAGTGCATCGTATTCAGAATTCCATCTTGTTGCGTTGGGTCTTATCAGCTTTTTTTCGAAGACCTCTTTCAATAGGTCATTGTTTTTTGAGCTGTGGCTTAGGGAATTCCATAAGCCCTGACACTTGCTCTTGACACTCTGCAGATTTCTTTTGTAACTCACGTCCGTATTTGAAGCATACTTGGCATCTGTGGTGGCCAAAAGGTTCAGGGTATGACTAGAGCAGCGAAAGTGTGGAGGTAAGTACATACCTATATTACCTAATGAGTCCGATCTGCCATCATTCCCTTCGGGCTCAGAAATATCGCTATCGTCATCATTTGTGTTAACAATACGGTCGGGAAGATCAGAATAACTATCAGAGGTCCCTCTAACCCCTGCTTCTAGTTCATCTTGGTCTTGTGCACCACTTCTGGGATTGACACTAGAACCCAATTCTGGTTCCCCGACATCAGTCACATTCACCCTGTCAAAGATCTTACCAACGTCAACAACATCTAATTCTTCGGATTCGGAATCCATGCTTTCTTCATCAGGTGTGTCACTCTCACTGGTTGCAAACTCAGAGCTGGATTCTTGCTCCTTTGATTTTCCTAACTCCTTAAAAGCTTTGACGAAGTTTGAAGCATTGTCTGTTACAATTGCCCGAATTTTGCTCAGATTCTTGTCAAGACCATATTCACGAAATATTGCAAACAGCAAGTCTGAAATTCTGTCGAAGGTATGCGCTCCAGCAAACCTTCTAACTGCAAGCACCATAGGCACAAATTTGTTTTGACTATCTAACACATGAGCTGTTACTCCCATAAAGCTCTTATTATTAGAAGACCAGATATCACACGTCATAGTGACATAGTCTACTTTTTCAAAGAGCTGAATCATTTCTTTCTTTACAACTAACAGAGACTCATCAATTTTACCGGCCAGAGTTTTCCTTGACATTATTGGTCCGATACTTGGGTTTATCCCCAGAATCATTTGCTTAAATGCATGACTTTCCACTGTAGAGAGTGGGCGCATGTCAGACACTATGTAATTCATAATCAACTCATCAGCCCTTTTTTTCGTACATTTCTTTTTTTCAAAGAAAGAAAAAGGTGTATCCTCTTGCTTAGGCTCGGGGATGCTTTCATCGGTTGCGTCATCAGCAGAATCAATGGTCTGCTCATCTCCATCTCGCCTCCTTTTTTTCCTAGTGTTCACTTTGGAGAATTCAACATAGGTTGAAGGATGAGCCGTCTGAAAGCAGACATAATGTTTAGTTTTGCTATATGAATCAAATCCAAAGGCTCATTGCTTTTCCACAGGATCCACTGAACATTGAAACTGCAGTATAACAAGTATAACAAATATGAATGAACCATCACTTTCTGAAGGTTTGATGGTTTGGTTTTGTCAGTCAGGAACTCAACTACTTTGAGACCATCACCTGATAGAGGGAAGTTCACCTAATGTGAGGATATGTCCCTTGTCACCTGCTTGTCAGTGAATGCCCAAAATGAAATGATTCCCAGGTCCCAGGTACAGCCATATACCTCTCAGGAGGAGATCTTCACATTCTCCTCCTGAGTGGAAGGTTCCTTTACTTGGGAATAATCTCATTTCAGACATTTACTAACTAGAGACATATCCTCTCATTAGGTGAACTTGCTTGTATCCGGCAATAGTCTCAAAATACGAGTTCCTGACTGGGTTTGGTGGATCCTTCACAATAACAACAAACCTTCACATTACTGCAGATTCAACGATTACAATGATCACCATAGAAAACCTTTTTGCAGCTTAAACTTGGACCATCCTCTGCAAAAAAGCAATGAACCCTCATGTTTCTGCAGCATCGTTGAAACATCAACATCAACCGAAAATTTGTCCAGAAATAAACTGAGTTGTTAGCAATATAGAAACATAGTAATATAACAACTAGCCTATCATCAAACTTGTAAATAGCTTATGGACATATCCAGGCATTAGTTGAGCTGCAGTTAAACTGGAAGCAGGTTAACTGAAAATACAATAAGGTATGTAGCCTGGGATATCTGGCCTATGTAACAAATAGCCTAGGTCTAAGGATTTCCCTATTAATACATTAAATTTAATGGGAAAAATTAACATTCCTGCTATACTAGCTTCTCAATCTCAACAAAATGCCTAGAACCCAGAAAATAAAGGTTAGACTATACAACAATATGTAATTGTGATAAAAAAAAAATATAGTTGTTGGTTTAGTATATAAATCACCTAAAAATCACCATTGGTTTAGTATATAAAATATCATAAAATGAAATTTTTATTAGGGACTAGGGAGATGGAGAATTTAATGGAAAATTTGAATAGTGAACCTAAATATAAAGTGCAAATGGGAGATTTCAATACTGACTTCCTTAAAAGTTCAGATTGTCCAGATTTTCTCAATTTAGTAATTTCTTCTTTTCTATATCCACTGATAACTATCCTTACATGAGTTACTGGGAAATCTGCAACACTAATTGACAATATATTTGTGGATGAAAATCTAATTGAATGTTTGAATGCTGGTGTATTAATTATGGATGGATCAGTAGATCACAAGCAGGCAAGCCTATTAAGCTTAGGCTATACAAGCCCAATGGACATTGTGGCTTGATGCAATGCTTCCAATTACTTGATTTTACTTCAAGTCAGGAAATGGAAAATGGGGCTAGGTCAGGAAAATGAAATTTTCAGTAGACTAAAGATAGGCTTTGTAAGGATAGACTAGTCTAGGCCTAGTAATAGCAAAACATATTTTTAGCTCTAATATTTATTAAAGGGGAGAAATCAGATAAAGAAAAAAAGGAAATATACCATTAGATTTTCTATTTCCTTGTCTATTCCCCCACAAAGCCAGATACACCTTTAGGCTTAACAAAACAGTTTGATTTTTCTTTAAACTAGCTTTATTTGGTAATACACATCAGCTGCTGATGAAGAACTGGGTATATTATCCAAGCACCCCTGGTGTTTGGATAATCACTAACTTTGGACAAGCAACCGAGCATAATTTGATTCAAATAGAGCCTATATTTCCAAGCAAGCTCTTAGTCTTGCATATGTATAGATTTAGATTACCTTGTTGGGATTAGCTCAATTTGATCTCAGAAACTTTTTTATACTGAAAATTAAGCTTAAAGAAAAGTTAGCAAACCCTAGTAGCCTATTTTTTCTTTACAGCACATGTCTGGGATTGAATCTATTTATGTTTGAGTGGTTTTGTATCCTACAAGGCCTATAGGATCATGTGTTTAAGATTGGGCAGTATTTTCTAGAATTAGCCTAGGCTATGCTTAAACTAAATTGTGTATTTGTCATTAGACTCTACTATTAACTATCAATGCATTCAAAACATTCAGCAATCCATATGGCTAAAATATTCAGCCTAATCAAATAGCCTAGGCTAGCCTACTTGTTCAAGAAAATTTGATACTTCCTTTGAGTTCTGCAAATTAGCAAGTTCTGCAAGTTCTGCAAGTTCTGCAGTTCTGCAAATGGAAAACACACACAAAAACAAAAATTATATATGCATTCTACATTCTATAACCATTATTCCAATCCCAATCAGCCTCATACACAACAATCTCAATACACAACTTAGCCTCAAGATTAACACAGAGAAGCCAAGGCTCATAGCAATCCATTAGTTTTCGTAAATGTAAAGCTGCTGGTTGCTGGTTCCGAGACCCTTTTGAATGACACCTAGCCTACCACAACTAATTTCGGCCCATTCTGGTTCGTTGAACATTCTTCTCCTGAGGTGAAGTTAATCAAGCTAGGTGTGGGGTAAATTGTGCATTAATTTCATAATGCTGGATTAACAGTAAGCTTAGCCTACAGGAGATCCAGGCTACACAACTCTAGCCTAGGTTTGTTCAATCCAATCTGAACGATATCCGAATAGACCAAAACAACAAACAGATTAAAATTGCGTATGATGTGTAGGTTGTGTTGTAAGGAAACTACTGGGCTATCTGTATGGTGATACCTGTCAAAGTTTAAGAGAGAAAAAAAGTACAAACAGACATAAAAAGGACAAGGAGACTTACACGCAAGTGTTTGTGGAAATTTGAAGGTGCATGCAGGTGTCCTTTGAGAACCCTGTTGGGACAGTTCTTGCACCATGCACTAAGTGCGCCATCTTTTTCGATTTTTCCTTTTACAGCAAAATATTTGCCTTGAAGAATAAACGGTAATTGTTGTTTGCCTGCGTCAGCCATTTTTTTTTGTGACACCTTGTTTCTTCTTCTTCTGAAATGCGCTCGACGGAAACGGCAAACCACAGCAAGTACGAAACGAAACACAGACGCAGCACAACCAGAAAATTAAAAAATTGCAAAAAAAAAAAAAAAAAAAAAAATGGAACGGTTCCTCGTAATGTATTTGAAACAGTACTTGACTTTTATTTGCAACTTGAAGTAATAAGTAGCTGCAATTTTTTACTGAAGTACAAGTAATAAGTACTCTGTGGAATTTGTACTTAAGTACAAGTACAAGTACTTGAAAATTTTACTTAAGTAGTACTTGAAGTAAAAGTACTTCAAGTAAGTTACAGCACTGGCTAAGACACACTCTTTGACAAGGTTACTGTTGGTAAATGGGGGACCATGCTTTGCTATTATTTCTGCCACTTTTTAGCTGACACGTACAGCTGATTTGCTTTTGTTTGTAACAACTTTAAATATTTTCTGCTGATTTTTGCGTGACAATTTCAAGTTGATGATTTTGTTTTTTCAAGATTCACCTCCAAGACAGTCAAATTTAGTTTTGTGCTCAGTATCGTAATGTCGCTTCAAGTTGTATTCCTTTACTAGGGAAATACTCTTTTGACAGATTAATCACAAAGGTTTTTCTTTACTTTAATAAAAAAGATATAAATTTATCCATGCTTCATTAAAAATCCGTCTTTCATCAACAGTCTTTCTTTTTTTTAGAAGCTGTCTTGGGTGTATAAATCTGTAAAAATAAGAAATAAAACACAGGCCTATGTTTATATTTTTTTTACGAAGCCTACCAGCCAGTCTATCCCTACCTCTTTGGCATTGCTCCAGTTCTGAGGGATCATCTTGTTGTTGGCAATAGCAAAGTAGTTGAAACAGTCAAAGTCACATTCACTGGCAATTGTAGTCGCAAGTGGTTGGGGTTTCAGTCGCGATTAGTCACATTTACAAGTATTTGCAGCTGCAAGTTGTCACAAATTCAAACAGTTAAAAGCAGTCACAGCTTGGAATACACAGCTTGGAATAGCAGTAGTACTAATTGCATAAGTAGTAGTTATAGTAGCCCTTAAAGGTTCAATGTATTGCTTTCAGCTGTCCCTCAGATGTTGTTCATTTGCTCTTTTGACAACCTTCATGAATATAGTACATTTTGATTATTTTATTCAGTATACACCGCAAAATCCCCTAATAGTTTCACCTTAATGCCCTTAGCAACCCCAGATAAATTGCAGATAGGCCATTTTAACATCCATATTTAGTTATAAGTCCCCCTAAACAGGTCCTGAAGTCTCAACTTAATACCTTATCTGTTCCTAAGATTTCGTAATGTGCCCTTATGACAAACTCGGATGGACATAAAGTCTTTTGATTTAGTTCAACATCCTAATAATATGCTCTGAAAGTTCCAGCGTACCCCCTTTTTTCCTAGGATATTGCACATACCTCCTTTTCACAATCTGGATACGTATTGTACCTTTTGATTTAGCTTTACTCCCCCTCTAGTTTCTCTGACAGTTCAAACTTAATACCTTATTCTGTTCCCGAGACTTAGTATCTATGCTCCTTTGAAAACCTGGATGTACTTAAGCCCTTTTGATGAAAATTACACTTAGAAAAAGAATTACCCTTGATTTTTTAGATTGGTGTCATCTGGTTCATACAGGGATATATCCCAGTGTATACCATTTTTTCCTGTCACACTATATATCAGATAACACCCATCTACAAAATCAAGCACTATTTTTTTCTTTTTCTTCTGAATATTTTGCCACAAGATGGCCACATAACATGACTAGATAACTTGGCTTTCGTTTGGTAACAAAAGCACTAAATTTTACTGAACTAAAAAAGAGGCAAAAAGAGAAAATGTTTTTTGGGGGTATTTTCCAAACTTTGAGGTAGGTTTATCGAATATTGTAAAATACCAAAATAATTGGTCTGGATGGTTGAACATCAAACTAACTATGCTAGATGTTTTTTACGGAATGTTAGATGGATTTCGAGAATGTTAGATGGCACTGCCTGTCACTCCGTTGTGCATTGGTATGGTGTGTAATATGGTCCGTCAGGTGCGTTGCTTCGAGTATCTTGCGGGCCGCACCAAGACGCCTCACGGGCCGCATGCAGCCCACGGGTTGCCGACCCATGCTGTAAGCCATCAGTTTGTAAAAAGGGGAATTAGAAAATACTGTCTTTAAAAAGGACATTTAGAACTCCATTATCTTTTATAAAAAGTTCCTCCCATCCCCTTTTTTCGCCCATACCTTAGATGTCTTCCCCCAAAAATTTTTCAAGACATTTTCTTTGTGTCATAGCACATTGAAGCAAAGGAATTCCCATGAATTTTATTTTATAGAAAATATAAGAACTGAATTTTTTCAAAGCTGGGAGGGTAGATAATAAGCCCAATCAGCTTCCATTCAGGTTACTCTTAAAGGTGCTTTCAACTCCCAATCTTTACAGGCTGACAGGCAGGGAAGCGGGTAGAACATAATACAAAGATCCAAAAAGAATCAACAACTCATAAATAATTAACCGAGGAAGCGATTAATTTTGACATCAAATGATATATATATATATATATATATATATATATATATACATATATATATATATATATATATATATATATATATATATATATATATATATATATATATATATATATATATATATATATATTATATATATATATATATATATATATATATATATATATATATATATATATATATATATATATATATATATATATATATATATATATAATATATATATATATATATATATATATATATATATATATATATATATATATATATATATATATATATATATATATATATATATATATATATATATATATATATATATATATATATATATATATATATGATAGCCTTATACCGCAAAGAAATTTTAAACACTGAGAAACAAGGTTAAACTTCTCAGGGCAAAAGGAAATACATAGCTAACCATGGAAACGAATTCTTTTGTAGCAATGAAAAAATTATAACCTTTCTAATCAGAGTCAACGCTATAGCGTTGCCTATAGTAAAGAGTCATCAGGCGCCAATGTTTTATTATTATTTATTTTTTCTCAGGGGCACTTCATATGAAAGGGGTGGTCGTATAAACTTCGGAGAGGGCTCTTTCGATTGGAAATCGGAAGTTTTAATACCCTTTTTAAGAGTCAAAAAGTACCTCCCGCCCCGCCATCTTTTTCCAAATGCATTCAATCAAAACTTTGAGATAGTCATTTTCCAATTATCTAAAAAATAATCCAAATTTGGGAAAATAATCCAAAGGTCAAACAGCTATGCCTCCGGGATCGAAAAAAAAGCCACAGCCCCTGGGGCAAGGGCTGTAAATTATGCAAGTTGCCCATTGTTAACATATAAGGTTTTTGTGGAAGGGGCAGTAGTATAAACTTCAGTTAAGGCTCATTTGCGTTAAAATCGGGAGTTTTAGTTTCCTTTTTTTGATTCAAAAGTGATCGAAGGACAACCAGCCGTCCCCTCCCCCGCCCTTATTTCCCCAAGTGCTTCCAATCAAAATTTTGAGGTAGCCATTTTCTTCAAAATATTTCGACAGTCAAATAACTATGTCCCAGGTTTGAAACCCTCCTCCCCAGGCCCCTGGGAAAGGGATGTAAGTTATGCAAGCTACCCTTTGCTAGCATATTAGGTTTTTATGGAAGGGGTTTAGTTCAGAGTCAAAAGTTATCGGAGGACCACAAGCCTCCCCCCCCCCCCCGCGCTCTCTTGTCCCAAAAATACATCCGAAAAAAATTTTGATATAGTAATTTTGTTCAAAACAGTCCGAAGGTCAAATGACCATGCTTCCAGGTCTGACCCCAGGGCTGGACCAAGGGGCTAGGGCTAAAAGTTATGCAAGCTGCTCATTGTCAACACAAAATGTTTTTTATGGAAGGGGTAGTCGTATAAACTTTGGAGGGGGCCCATTCTACTGGAAATCAGAATTTCTAGTGCCCTTATTGAGATTCAAAGTTATGGGAATGCATCCATCCCCCCCACCCTTTTCCCCTAAATGCACAAATTTCGAGATAGCTATTTTGTTCAAAAGTCTGTAGGGAAAATAACTATGCCTCTGGGATTGACAACCCCCCCCCCCCCAACAGTCCCCAGGGCAAGGGCTGTAAGCTATGCAAGTTGCCCATTGTTGATATATAATGGTTTTTGTGGAGGGTGTGGTCGTATAAATTTTGGAGCGGAATCATTCGATTGGATATCAAAAGTTTTATTTCCTTTTTTAAGAGTCTAAAGCGGTTGAAGTGGTTGAAGGGTAAACAGGTCCCTCCCCCGCGCCTTTTTACCCAAATGATCCAATCAAGACTTTGAGTTTGCCATTTGGTTGAAAATAGTCTAAAAGATAAATAACTATGCTTCCGGGTTTGACAACCCTCCTCCCAGGCCTGCAGGGCAAGGGCTGTAAGTTATGCAAGCTGTCCATTGTTAAGATACAAGGTTTTTATTGAAGGGGTTGTCATATAAACTTTGGAGTAGGCTCATTCAATTGGAAATCGAAAGTTTTAGTGTCCAATCCAAGAGTCAAAAGTGACCGGAGGGCCACCAGCACCCCCACACCTACTTTTCTCCAAATGCATCAGATCAAAATTTTGACATAGCCATTTTGTTCATAGTAGTTCAAAGGTCAAATACGCCTAGGGGGTTGCCACACCTTCCACAGCCTCTGGGGCAAGGGCTATAAGTTATACAATTTGCCTATTGTTAACATGTAAGGATATTTATTGGAAGAGGGCATGTTTGATTTGAGTTCTCCAAAAATGCTTAGGGTAATAAGGTGAAACTTTAAGGAAATGTTGAGAGGGATGCCGAACACAATCAAAACAAACTATGTGCTTTCTGGTTGAGAAAAAGGTATTAAGTTGAAACTTTCAAGATTGAGGAGATGTTGAAGAGATTGTGGCAATCAGCCCCCCCCCCCAGCCCCTTTTAGGTACCCCTCTGCTCAACACTGATCAAAATTTTGGAATTGTCTTTTTTTCAAGCTAGTCAGAAGGTCTAATAGCTATGCTTCCAGCGATGCCATGACCCCATAGCCTTGGGACAAGGATTGTGAATTATGCAATTTCCATTTATGCAGTCTGTTTACATTGGCAAACTGTTTAAGGATACTGAGGCAAAATTAAGGATGTTGAGCCCAAATCTCAAGAAATGTTGAGGGGTACGTCGAGCTAAATCAAAAGGAACTACCTCTATCCAAATTATCAAAATGGCGTATCTGCAAAATCTTAGGAAGCGGGTAAGGGTATTAACTTGAAACTTTCAGGGTTACTACTACTAGTGCAACTATTGCGTTTGCAAGTGAGACTGATTACGACTGCTACTGTGACTACTTTCAACTGCGACAACTTGCAACTATGACTGCTTGCAACTGCTATCACATCTATTTGTGACTACTTTCTAGGAATGTTGAAAAACTTGAAACTTTGGCAATTAAAAGCGAACAGATATTTTTCCAAGAAAAGTAGAGCCATGTTAAACTTAAGACCAGCAGAACCAAATTCCTATAACAATTCAAGCTCAAAACGACCAAAAATTACTATTTTAGAATAAATGAAACCCAAAACGAGCGGAAATTAAAAAACGAATAAAACAATAATAGCAAACAAACAAACAACAGGCATTAATGTAAATGAATGTATAAATCTTAAAACGTAATGTTCAAATTTAATTTAAAACCTAGAAAAACCACAACAAATAACATTTTGGGTACTGCCCCCTTCCCCTTCTCCTAAACGTAAAAGTCTAAAGCCTTCTGTGTTATTTGCGCTTTACTGAAAACGAATAAAATGACATATATTTTCGTTTGTACTTAAAACCCAGAAAAAAGAAAATACAGCGAAATCAAATCTCGAATTGCTGAGCTCTCAGCAATTAATATCATAGTAAATTAAAATATTTAGTCAAATTTTATTAGTTCTTTCCAAGGAGGGCTCAAAACAAGAGTAGTTTTCAATATAACGCAAATGGTGCAATAGGCTTTAGACTTTACAGTTAGCGGAGGGGGAAGGGGGCAGTAGCCAAACTATGGTTTTTTTTGTGATTTTTGTTCATTTTAAATTTGATCTGAATGCTCAATTTGAGTTTTCTTCGTTTTAAGATTTATTAATTCATTTACATTAGTACCTTTTGGATGTTTGTTTGCTATGATTGTTTATTTAATTTCTTTTCATTTATTTTTTAACATGGATATCTGGTCGTTTTGAGTTAGAATTATTATAGGAATTTATTTCTGCTGGTCTTAAGTTTAACACGGCTATTTACTTTTCTTTGAAAAATTTCTTCTTCGGAAAGCTTTTTTTAATTAATGTAATAAAAGAGACACAATACAAAATATCAAGGGCTTGGGGAGTCTTTACCAGTCTGAAAAGGGCACTATGGGGCAGACATGAGATTTGGGCAAAGACCAAAGTCAAGAGTCAACATAGTATCCGTGCGAACTGTGCTACTGTACGCCTGCGAGACATGGCCACTAAAGGCTATAGGAGCTAGAGCTTTGGATGCGTTTGATCACCACTGCCTTCGCTATTAGTGCGAATAAGCCGATGGTCTAGAATTTCTAATAGCGAAGCAAGAAGCCATTGTGGCCAGACTGAAGAACTATCCTCTACCATCAAAAAACGTCACCTCAAACTTCTCGACCCCACCTTGCGCCGACCCAAAGCTACGGTATGTTGAGACATCCTTATCTGCAAGCCAGTACCATCCTGGAGACGAAATTCGGGAGGACAGGTGAAAAATATTTGGCAAAAATTATAGGAGGACTTTAAGCCATGGGGAGGCTTCCATAGGCATGGTAAGAGATAGGACAGAGACTGGCTTAAGATCACTCGGAAAGCTGCAACCAACAGATCAAAGTGATCGTCGGACGTAATTCTGAAGTCCATTAATACCGGACAGGACAGTTCTTCGTCTAGTTCCCGCCGAAAGTAAGTAAGGTACAAAATAAAAAAGGTATTACATAGAACAAGACATATATGTAAATAGATAGAAACAGAGACATACAAATATATGCATATATATTTTATATGTTGGCCTTCTTTTTTCGAAACCATGTTGTTAAATATTTTTGTTTTCCTTCTACCCGTCGATAAAGAGCGATCCTAAAATATAAGGAAATAAAACTATACCAACACGATCATAATAACTTTGTATTCCGATTGGTTGCATCTTTTCCAATAAAAACGAAGAAGAAAAAAAAGTGAAAAAGCAAAAAGACAAACAGCAACGAGATTAATCTTCAGCCAGGGATGTCCTTGCTTTTATCTTGTAAAGCGGCTACACTTCTCTGTTGTTTTTGTTTTCAGATGGTTTTATTTCTGTTGTGTTTCCAAAGGTTGGTTTTTCTTTTATATATATATATATAAATATATATATATATATATATATATATATATATATATATATATATATATATATATATATATATATATATATATATATATATATATATATATATATATATATAATATATATATATATATATATATATATATATATATATATATAATTCACTGGCTGATAATTATCCTCGTTGGTGTGTATCTTTTGGTTTCTTCACTTTTTTTCTCCTTCGTTTTTCATTAATCACGTAATTTTACGTGATTGTGGTCTTGTACACTTTTTTTTTTTTTTTTTTTTGGATTCAAAATGGAGACATGCAAAAATGCACAAATATACAAATAAATGAAGGAAAAATAGTAGTGTTAAGACAGGAAAATACAAGAAAATATCAGGGAAAATTACCTAGATTGTGAGCCTTTGTAGACAATTGACCAAGGGAGCCTTTATGTTTGTCCTTTTGGACAACTCATTGAGACTTCCTGACTTGACAGTAAAGTTTACTGTTAAGTCGATTTCACCTCTATAGCTTTTCTTCTTCTCGTTCTTGTATTGCAGTGGATACCATCTAGAATTAAAACAGAGAAAAAATAAACTAGAGCTATTTGAATGAATAAATTGAGATTCATTTTTTAAGACGGATTAAACTAACAGAATAAATTAAGCAGTATTTTCTACTTCACCTTAACTAGAACAAGAGCAATCATCACACCACCATCTTATATTACCTCAAATTAGTTGAATTAAAGACGATATACCACCTGGGATTAATTTTTTTGGGGAGTTGTAATTTCCCTTCTTACAATATTACTGGTCATAAGTAGTATCTAGCGTTTTTTGTCTTATAATCCTACAAACCTCCAGAATTCCAGAAACTCAGGTTTAGTAAAAATCGGCTAAATTTTCATTACAAATACCTCAGGGCTTACAAGGAGTAGATTAAGTCGGTACCCGAGACCGACAAACAAATTTTACTGGAAGCAGCTTCAGTTGACTTCTTCAAACTTTACCAAGAAAAAGCCCTGACAGAGGAGTTTCGAGCGCAATGATGTAAAAAATTCTGACAGTTTCTTTGGTCAACATTTAACAGTGCAAAATCTGTATTCTATTTTATTTTAAATAGTTGGTTTAAAAATAATATTTTATTTTTAAACCAATCAGTTCAGCATTAACCTGCTCACCTTTAGGTTAATCAGTACATTAAAATGGACTAATTAACATCAAAATAATAGTAGATATCAAGGACTAATCATTTGGAAGCAAAGCCTTATGAGTAGATTACTATCGATGAAGGTACTTTTGCTAGAAACTTCGCTCGTCTTAAAATTAGCCCCCAAGAAGTAGATAAGTAAAAAAAAGAGACAGAGGCTTCCTCAATGGCTGAGTTGGACGTGGCTTGTTCTATTTAACTTAAATCAACATAAGGTCACATTCATTAAGTACATGTCGGAACAAGCCATAGCTCCGCCAAATAATCATTGCGTTCACTGTCAATGTTTTATTCCAAGCCATTCGGCCCACCGCTCTTATTTTATTTTACAGCAACCACATTAGGTTTCAACCCTTTCTTCTTCTAATCTGTCGTTTTTTGTAATTAAATGAAATATATATATATGAAATATATATATATATATATATATATATATATATATATATATATATATATATATATATATATATATATATATATATATATATATATATATATATATATACTAATTATCATCACCACAGAGCAGCTTGAGCTCAGATCCTTCACTTCCGATGGAGAGTATCTCCACCTCTGTGCAAAAGGCTATCCCTGGGAGGACAAACAGATAAATAAATGGACGGTTGATCATACATACAGTGATAACGACTTTAACCCTTCAAACATCAAGATCAAATATAATATGATTTTAATCAGATCCTCTTCCATTGATTTGTTTTGCCCTGTCATATCAGTGGCACACTTAGAGGGGGGGGGTTGTAGCAAGGGGATGGGTTAGAGGGTTTCTAAGGGATTTAAGCTTCTAAAGTGAATCAAGCTTGCAAAAAAAAACAAGATACACGTCGCTAATTTTCGTGAGAGAAATTTGTAAGATGTACCAGCAAGTGCCGGTCAGGACTTCCCAGAGAAATGCCATGGATTCGTTTTCCATTGTGCAGCAGCCCTGGTAGAGACCATCCACTTATCTCGCAGATGTAGGCAGGATTTTCAGATTTCAGGCAGGGTTATTGAGTATCTTAAAGTAGTTGAAATCTAAACACTACAATCGGCCATGGAGAGGGCAGACTGATCGGGCTTGCACATATCTTCAAATTCAGATATTATGGTGAATGCTGATGATGATTGAGTAAATTTTGCGCAACTTACTGGAAAACAAAAATTCTAGAAAATCTCGAGACGAAATGACTTGATTGTTAAATCAACCGAGAGCCGAAGGCCCTAGTACTGTTGGAGCGAAGCGAGGCACTATTTCCGAAGGCCCTAGCACCATGGACTTATCAAACTTCCTCGGAGTAGGTTTTGATTTCTACATATGCTATGAATTGAGGTATATAGTGCAACTAATGAATTCGATAACAACAATTTTCTAGAAGAAAATTCTTATTGCAGGATATGCTGGGAATGTTTTTTTTTTGCACTTTATTTACAAAGGAGGATATTTTTAAAAGCTTACTTGGACTTTGGTCGCTCATATACGTCAAAATTATTCAAAGGTAGTAGCACAGTTCCCAAAAATTCGTCGATCCCAACCATATTCCGATGGTAAACTGTAACTACAATTTCGGCTTTGTTTCCTTGGTCGGGAATGGTCCTAAAAAGCATAATTTCATTAAATAAACAATTAAAATCAACATTAAATAAACAGAAGTTGACAGCCATCATATTTTTTTTAAATACAAAAAGGACAAAATGAACTGAACTGATCCAGTCAGAGGGCAAACTAACCCAGGTTCATAAAAACAAAGAGCAAAGTTAAGTCAAAAAGAAGATCTATTAGGTTTTAATTTTGAATCGTTCAAATCATAGTGAAAAAATTCAATAGTTATCTATTTTGCTTGCTTAATGCTTAAGTACGGAGTAGTTTCTTCGAAAGATTTTAGAACAGGCATATTCAAACTGTTTTTTATTTGGCAATTATTTAATGGTGAAGAACTGTTTATTGTCTTTGGATACTAGTCCTTATTCTAAACAAAAAGTAAATCTTTGTAAATCTACGCGATTTAAGTTAGGATCAGAAACATAGGATTTTGACAAAATCCTCAAAGGGTGTAATAATTCTTATCAAGTTTTCCTGAAAGAATGAAAGGATTTCCAAGCTGGGTTTTATCCAACTCGACCCAATAAGTTTGATAGGATTTTTCAATTTTTCAAAAGTAAAGAATGTTGTATCACGGTATTAGAAATGATTGAACAAAACCAGCCAATTAGGACAGACCTAAAACCACATTATATTTGGATGTAGATGGGATGAGACAGCTTTTAAATTAAAACAATCAAATACCTATATTCACCCTCTGCCAATTGCTCAGAGGCAGCCAGTCTAATAAGGCAATGCCAAGCCTTATTTGTCACACTTAGACTAAAATATAGCCTTGTATTTATTACACTAGAATATACTTGTTGACAGAGTCATGCATTTGGGTACATGAACACGAATATTTACCAACAGATAAACAATCCCTATTTATGATGTCACAATTATAATCTCTCATTGGCAGTTTCAAATCACAAAATCGTATAACAACAAAAAAAAACTTTTGTTTTTTCAAGTCAAAACTGAAAACGAGCAAAATTTGCAGTGAGCGAGAGGGGAAAGTTGCTCCCTTCAACCTCCAATAGCATTATTCAAGCGGTTGATGACGCTTATCTGCAAACAACAAATTTTTCATATTTTGGCTGAGAAAATGAAATTATTGCACAATAGTTTTGAAAACCAATAAAAATATGCAATTTTTAATTGAATAATAAAGTTTCACTAAAATACAAACAGTCCCTTAAATACTACGAGCAGCATTTAAAGGGCGTTAAAAAAATTTCTCGTTTCAAGCTCTACCGTCCCTCTCTACTTGTTTTGAAAAACATTCTGTATTTTGGAAGAATAGGAATATAGGTCTACGTCTTAAGATTTGAATATTGGAAGTCACAGTAAAGACAGTGGTCGTGTATAGCTGTGAAACATGGGTTCTCAAGTAAGCCTTAGTACAGCTGTTTTTTGTTTTCGCTTTCCTTCCTTATTTAGGATGTCGCAAACTGTCATCTATACTGGGAAAGATTATATGCTGCAATTCCCAAGCTAGCGCAAAGAAACCTCCACGAAACCATCCCAAATCCAACAATACATCTTTTTTTTTCAACCGATCATATGGAAATACAATACGACCGAAACTACACAGGCGATTCTAAAAACCTATTAGAGGACCTGAACACAGCGCGTTTTCGTTCTTGCCACGTCAAGATTTTGAACAACAGAGTATGAAATAGAAAGAACAAACTGTTTCTCAAATACAGAAGCCCGCCAGCTTTGAATAAAATAGAGCACACATTGAAGTTCAACCTTTGAACTTGTCACTTAGAAACATTCTTGTTTCGAGGGTTCTGCCAGTTGTACTCGCACGTTGCTTGCGAACAAAGTAGCAAGGCACACTAAATGCCTGCTCACTGGGTACACTCGTGACAGGGACCACTAGATGATCGATAGCACATTCTGTGAGCTCCGGGATGTGATTCTGACTCCAAAAGTCGAACGGGTCAGTTACCAAAAAGAACGACAAGTCTGGTAAGCAGCATAGCGGAAGGTGGAAAAAACACTTTAAACTGGCGCTATTGATCTTAATCATAGGTAGCGCAATCGCACTGCCTAAGTAAAGAAAGATGTTGGCACAATGTATTATTTTTTTTTCTTTGGACCAGGGCACTTCGTATCGAAGTGCCCTGGTCCAAAGAATGAGCCCGAAAAGGGCTAATTCGATCGGGAATTGGAGTGGCTTGTACCCTTTTTAATAGTCGGAAGTGATTGGAAGGCAACTAACACCCCTTCTACACCCAACATTTCCCCAAACATATCCAATCAAAATTTTGAGATAGCCATTTTGTTTAGCTTAGTTGATTTCCAGATAGAAATTATGTTTTCGAGGAGGACACTCTCCCACAGCCCTCAGGGCAAGGGTTGTAAGTTATGCCCTGGGGGCATATAAGGTTTTTTTTATAGAAAGCGTTGTCGTAGAAACTTCAAAAAAGGCTCATTCGATTGGAAATTCAAAGGGCTAGTGCCCTTTTTAAAAATCGAGAGTGATTGGAGGGCAGCTAACCCCCCTCTCTCGCCCACCTTTTCCCCAAACACATCCAATCAAAATTTTGAGATAGCCATTTTGTTCAACGTAGCGGAAAGTTCTGGAAATTAGGTCTTTGAGGATGACAACCCCCCCCCCACAACCCTCAGGGCAAGGGTTGTAAGTTATGCCCTGGGGGCATATAAGTTTTTTTTTTTTATAGAAAACGTTGTTGTAGAAACTTCAAAAAGGGTTCATTTGATTGGAAATTGAAATGGCTACTGCCCTTTTTAATAGTCAAAAGTAATTGGAAGGCAACCAACACCCCTTCCACGCCCACCATTTATCCAAACATATCCAACCAAAATTTTGAGATAGCCATTTTGTTCAAAGTAGTTGAAAGGCCCGGAAATTATATCTTTGAGGATGACACTCCCCCCACAGCCCTCAGGGTAAGGGTTTTAAGTTATGCCCTGGGGGCATATAAGGTTTTTATTGAAAGCTTTGTCGTACAAACTTGAAAAAGGGCTCATTCAAATTGAAATTCAAAGGGCTAGTGCTCTTTTTAATAATTGAAAGTGATTTGAGGGCAACTAACCCCCCTCCCACACCCACCTTTTCCCCAAACACATCCAATCACAATTTTTAGATAGCCATTTTGTTCAACGTAGTTAAAAGTTTTAGATATTAGGTCTTTGAGAATGATACTCCCCTCAGAGCCCACGGGGCAAGGGTTGTAGGTTATACCCTGGGGGCATATAAGGTTTTTATAGATAGTCATGTTGTAGAAACTTGAAAAAGGGCTCATTCGATAGGAAGTTCAAAGGGCTATTGCCCTTTTAAATAGTCGAAAGTGATTTGAGGGCAACTAACCCCCCTCTCACACCCACCATTTCCCCAAACACACCCAATCAAAATTTTGAGATGGCCATTTAGTTCGACGTAGGTTAAAAAGTCCGGAAATTATGTTTTTGAGGATGAGGCAAGGGCAAGGCCCTCAGGGCAAGGGCTGTAAGTTATGCCTGGGGGCATATAAGTTTTTTTTTTTATGGAAAGCGTTGTCGTAAAAACTTCAAAAAGGAATCATTCGATTGGAAATTGAAACGACTAGTGCCTTTTTTAATAGTCGAAAGTGATTAAAGGGCAAGTAACCCCCCTCTCCCGCCCACCATTTCCCCAAACACATCCAATAAAAATTTTGAGATAGTCATTTTGTTCAACGTAGTTAAAAGGTCCGGAAATTATGTCTTTGAGGATGACAACCCCCTCACAAACCTCAGGGCAAGGATTGTAAGCTATGCCCTGGGGCATATAAGGTTTTTACAGAAAGTGTTGTCGTAGAAACTTCAAAAAGGGCTCATCTGATTGAAAATTGAAAGGACAAGAGCCTTTTTTAACAGTTGAAAGTGATTGGAGAGCAACTAACGCCCACCATTTCCCCACTAACACATCCAATCAAAATTTTGAGATAACCATTTTGTTTAACGTAGTTGAAGTTCTGGAAATTAGGTCTTTGAGGATGACAACCCCCTCACAGCCCTCAGGGAAAGGGTTGTAATTAGTGCCTTTTTTAACAGTCAAAAGTGATTGGAAGGCTTGACATATTTAGGGTAAAGATCGATGTGGGTACAATGTATTATTATTATTATTTTTTTTTTTTACCACGGCGCTTCGTATCAAAGGAGTTGTCGTAGGAACTTCGAAAAGGACTCATTCGATTGAAAATAGAAAGGACTAATGCCTTTTTTAATAGTCGAAAGTGTTTGGAGGAAAACTAGTCCCCCTCCTATGCCCACCCTCCCATTTGCACATTATGTTTAACAACTAAATGTTGCCTTAAGATTAAATCAAAATGCACTGTGTTAATGCTATTTCCCAATAAGGCATCTCATCAGCATCCCAAGAACGACTGAGGGTATTATGTTCAAACTTACGGGGCTACTTCTGCTCTTAAAATTTAACAAAATCAAAATAGCGTAAGTGTATCCAAGCTATCAAAGAAAGTAAACAGATTTTTTTGCGAATGGTATCAAGTTTTCTATTTCAGGTCAACTAGAGGAGGTACAAAACTAAATTAAACACTACTATTTATGTCCAGATTTTTAAAAGGGTGTATGTTGTTAAAAATTGCTGAAAATTTTTCTCCAGCATACAAATAGCAGGCCAAACTATAAAATCTTAAACAAAACGAAAAGATTTAAAGCATTATTTTCTTTTTCCCTGAAAAGACTATGTCCATATAAAACGAACAGAAATTAATTAAAAAAATTAAGTAATTAATTTTTCCACAAAATAAGCTTTTCAAAGAAAAGTAAAGACCGTTAAACCGAAAATGAGCAAAAATAAAATCAAATAATCTATCAAGCGTGAAACTACCACAAATCAGCATCGATAAATATATGAAACCCAAAACGAACAGAAATTACAATAAATAACCGATTCAAACTCAAAACGAGCAGAAATTAACATGAATAGGGCTCAAAACCCCTATGCCTTCCCAAGGCCAGAACATAATTTGCACTTTACTGAAAAAAAAATACAAATGAATGTGCATTGTCAGTTTAATATACATATACTGATATTTAGTAATCAAAATGTTAATATTATTTGATTTATTAAAGTTCTAAGAGTAAGAACATTTATATTTTTTTAGTAAAGTGCAAATGGGTTTTGGGTTTCATTTATTTATGGATGCTGCTTTGTGGTAGTTTCACGCTTCATAGATTATTCGATTTTATTTTTGCTCATTTTTGTTTAATGGAGTTCTTTACTTTTCTTTGAAAAACTTATTTTGTGGAAAACGTTGTTTTAATTAATCAAGAAAAGGCTCACATTTTCAGCGGTAAGAAGACAAGCGACAACAAGAATAAACACATAAAAGCCTACCATGTAGCCGTACTGGGGTCTAGCCACGAAATTAAATTTATATAGGTCTTATTTGTTTAAAAACTGGTATATTAACATGTCTGGCCTCAAAGAATCTAAATTGGTCACAACTTTAAGGAAAAATTTATATTTTTCCCAGGTTGATCATATCAAACCTATGATGATGAGATGATATCTAAACTAAAAAAAAAAGAATATAATAGTACCAAAAGAAAACAAGAGCTATCATTTACTGTTGGTTTAACAAGAGCTGACACTCCTAGGTTCCGACGTATAAACAAACACCATATTAAATATTATATTCGTGAAAATTCAAATGTAAACTCAGGAATTGGTTTCTTTGCATTTCACAACGACAAAATTAGTATTTTTTCTACCTTTGGCGACCGATCACTAAAGAAATTTCCGAAGTGCTACTAATACTACTACTAAAAACTCACCGCAGCACCAAGCCTCCTGAGGCCAGCACAGCCACGCAAGCTCCTCCTCCATCCCAATCTATTCAAAGCCTCATTTTTTTCACCCGCCCGCGAAGTTCCCATTTCCTTTAAATCTTTCTTTATGACGTCCCCCCCCCAGACGAGGACGACCTGCTTTCCGTTTAGCCCTAGACGGCTGGCCAAAAAGAACAATCTTTGGCTTTCTGTCATCATTCATCCGCACAACGTGCCCTAGCCACCTCAACTACCACCTCAATTTGCACTATACTGAAAAAATATAAATGTTTTTACTTTTAAAACTTTAACAAATCAAATAATATTAACATTTTGATTACTAAATATCAGTATATGTATATTAAAATGACAATGCACATTCATTTGTATTTTTTCAGTAAAGTGAAAATTTTGTTCTGGCCTTGGGAAGGCACAGGGGTTTTGCCCCCAACTTATAATAATTTCTGCTCGTTTTGAGTTTGACTCGGTTATTTATTGTAATTTTGTTCGTTTTGGGTTTCATTTATTTATCGATGCTGATTTGTGGTTGTTTCACGCTTGGTAGATTATTTGATTTGATTTTTGCTCATTTTTTGTTTAATGGAGTTCTTTACTTTGCTTTGAAAAACTTATTTTCTGGAAAAAGTTTTTTTTAATTAATTTCTGTTCATTTTATACTGACATAGTTTTTTCAGGGAAAAAGAAAATAGTTCTTTAAATCTTTTCGTTTTTTAAGACTTTATAGTTTGGCCTGCTATTTGTATGCTGGAGACAAATTTTCAGCAATCTTTAACAACATACACCCTTTTAAAAATGCCCCCAGGGCATAACTTATAACCCTTGCCCTGAAGACTGTGGGGGAGTGTCCTGCTCAAAGGTATAATTTCCTGAACTTTGTACTGCGTGGAGCAAAATGGCTATCTCAAAATCTTTATTGGATGTGTTTGGGAAAATGGTGGACGTGACAGGGGTGTTAGTCGCCTTCCAATCACTGTCGAATATTAAAAAGGGCACAAGCCAGTCCAATTTCCAATTGAATGAGCGCTTTTCAAAGTTTCTACGACTACTTCTTCAATACGAAGTGCCCTGCTCTAAAGGAAAAAATTAATAAATAATACATTGTGCCAACATCGTTCTTATATGCCCCGAGGGCATAACTTAAAGCCCTTGCCCTGAGGGTTGTGGGGGAAGGTCATCCTCTTTACTTAGTCCCCGTTTCTTGTCTCGTTCTCGAGTGTCCCCGTTCATAACTTAGGATTTATTCAACAACTTTCTATATTAACCTTATACGCCCCTAGAGCATAACTTACAACCCTTGCACTGAGGGCTCTGAGGGGGTTATCTTCCTAAAAGACCTAATTTCCATAACGTTCAACTACGTTGAATAAAAAGGATATCTCAACATTTTGATTGGATGTGTTTTGGAAAATGGTGGGCGTGAGAGGGGCGTTAGTCGCTATCCAATCACTTTCAACTATTAAAAAAGGCACTATTCCTTTCAATTTCCAATTGAATGAGCCCTTTTGAAGTTTCTACGACAACGCTTTCAATAAAAACTTTATATGCCCCAGGGCATAACTTACGACCCTTGCACTGAGGGCTCTGAGGGGGTTATCTTCCTAAAAGACCAAATTTCCATAACTTTCAACTACGTTGAACAAAATGGATATCTCAAAATTTCAATTCGATGTGTTTGGGAATATGGTGGGCATGAGAGGGGCGTTAGTCGCTATCCAATCACTTTCAACTATTAAAAAAGGCACTAGCCCTTTCAATTTCCAATTGAATGAGCCCTTTTAAAGTTTTTACGACAACTCTTTCAATAAAAACTTTATATGACCCCAGGGCATAACTTACGACCCTTGCCCTGAAGGTTGTGGGGGGAAGGGTTGTCATCCTTAAAGACCTAATTTCCAAAACTTTCAACAACGTTGAATAAAATGGCTATCTAAATATTTTGATTGGATGTGTTTGGGGAATGATGGGCGTGGGGGGGGGGGGCTAGTTGCCCTCTAATCACTTTCGACTATTAAAAAGGGCACTAGCCCTTTGAATTTCCAATCGAATGAGCCCCTTTTGAAGTTTCTACGACAACACCTTCTATAAAAACCTCATACGCCCCCAGGGCATAACTTAAAACCCTCGCCCTGAGGGTTGTGGGGGAGTGTCCCCCTCAAAAATATATTTTCTATCTGGAAATCAACTACACTGAACAAAATGGCTATCTCAAAATTTCTATTGGATGTGTTTGGGGGACTGATGGGCGTGGGGGGGCTAGTTGCCCTCCAATCACTTTTGACTATTAAAAAGGGCACTGGAAATGATGGGCGTGGGTAGGGGGACGGGGCTAGTTGCCCTCCAATCACTTTCCACTATTTCCAGTCAAATGAGCCCTTTTTGAAGTTTCTACGACAACACCTTTTATAAAAACCTTATATGCTCCCAGGGCATAACTTAAAACCGTTGCCCTGAGGGTTGTGGGGGAGTCTCCTCCTCAAAAACATATTTTCTATCAAGAAATCAACTACGCTGAACATAATGGCTATCTCAAAATTTTGATTGGATGTGTTTAGGGAATGATGGGCGTGGGGGGGGGGGTCTAGTTGCCCTCCAATCACTTTCGACTATTAAAAAGGGCACTAGAACTCTCAATTTCCAATCGAATGAGCCCCTTTTGAAGTTTCTACGACAACCCCTTCTATATGAAGTGCCCTGCTCTAAAGGAAAAAATAATAAATAGTACATTGTGCCAATATCGTTCTTATATGCCCTCAGGGCATAAGTTAAAACCCTTGCCCCGAGGGTTGTGGGGGAGTGTCCTCCTCAAAAACATATTTTATATCTGGAAATCAACTACGCTGAACAAAATGGCTATCTCAAAATTTTGATTGGATGTGTTTGGGGGAATGATGGGCGTGGGGGGGCCTAGTTGCCCTCCAGTCACTTTCGACTATTAAAAAGGGCACTAGCCACTCCAATTTCCAATCGAATGACTCCTTTTCGAAGTTTCTACGACAACTCCTTCGATACGAAGTGCCCGGGTATGGAAAAAAAACACATTGTGCCCTCATCGTTCTTTACTTAGGCAGCGCTAGCGCGCTGCCTATGATTTTCCACACGTCTTCTGCTATTGGTTGAACTTTGCGGAGTTTCTTGAAAAACTTAAATATAGTTCAACTTTTTTCGACAGCACTTAAGTCGACAAAGTTATGCGAGGAAAACAGTTTATTAAATTTGCGGACAGCCTTATCAACTTTACTGACGCTGTGGGAGCCCCGCACAATTGTCTAGCGCTTGAAGTGTAATATACAACTCTGGATCGGCCCAATGTCCACTTTTTTTCCTTAGGGTAGTGCACAGTTACTGCCAGGTAGCCCCCTCCTTATGAACATAGAAAGAACTATTTAAGGCAGTTTTAAGGTTCAGCTCACTTCAGACCTGGGGTGGCTATGCTTTTCTGGTCACCTGAGTTTATTCACATTCACAACAATGCAAATTCTAGCTTACGCTCAAGCTTTTACCTCTCTGGATCGTTTGTAGCTTTTCCCTGCTACACCACACTTGACTTGTTTCCTTTCCTTACATTTTCTTCTTTTGTGATCCAGACGCTTTGACCTCGCAGCCAGATTACAGCACAAAAGTTGGCTGACCTCTATCGGCTAGACCCGTGATTTCCAACGTGGGACGCAGGCCTCACAGGTGGGGCATGACAATATTTTGGTGGGTCATGGGTAGGACGTGCACCCTTCGGCTGACTGCTTTAGAGCCTTAATTTAAAAAAAAAAAAAAAACATTTTTCATGTGAATGACGTGACATTCATGTGCATTTAAAGGGCAAAAAAGATGTGTGAAAGTACTGCAATGACGCCATACATTGTATAAAGATGTTGTATTTAGACAATATTTTTCATTAGTTTAAAATATGCCTAGACGACAAACCAAAAAAAGATACCAAGCTAATGGCCTTTTAAGCTTCCTTCAGGTGAATACACGTAAAATTTTGAATAACAAAATTCAAATATCACAAGGGAGGCATCATGATTTTAGAAATGGCTAAGTAGAACACGGCCCAAAATCGGTTGAGAACCACTGGGCTAGACAATAGCACAAACGCAAGCGCTAGGTAAAATGAAAAAAAAAGGAAAACAAGTAAAAAAAAAAAACAGAAACGAAAAAAAAAACTGAAAAAGATCCGACAAAAACAGATTACTTGTTTCTGTTGTCTCTTCTATTTTTTTGAAAAACAGAAACAGGTTAGACAAAATATGAACAGAATCAAAAAGAGAAACAGTGCCGAGGCTTAGTCTCAAAAGGCCGAGGAAGATGCGTTTAATGTTTTCCAGAGGAATTGTCTGAGGATGGATGGTTTTAGGCACTCCTTTGATTTACCCTATATAAACAATAGGTTGTTCGAAAAAATATGATTCGAACCAACTTGCTAGGGCTATAAAGAAAGAAAATTTAAGATAACTAGGCCATTTTTTTGTGAATGAAAATTGACAGGCTTCAGAATATTAGCCTTTTTAGCCATCCGCCATCCGTCTGCGGCAAAACGAAAAGCAGTTCGTCCACAAATGGGATTGGAAGATGCTATAATAAAAGATTTCAGGGAAATCCTTAAGGAAGGATTTAAGAAAGTCCAAGGAATTCCTTGGCGGCGGCAAAGATTTAAGTTCTGAATAGCCTGGGATGCGGTAGGAGCGTGCACATACACTTTGGCCTCGGGTGACTTGGTGTTGTAGTGAGTTGTTTAGAAGTATTAGTTGTTGTTTTACGGCCTTTCATTTCTTTTCAATACTTCACTTTCAAAACAAAATTGTTATTTTTCTTTAGTTGAAAGAGACAGTAACCTCAATGAATTTAATTTGTAATTTGGTGTTTTAATTTTAGAAAATAAGCTCCAATAGGAAATTTAAAGCAATAAATATGCTATGAGAGATAGTTCATGAATAATACTTACAGTTCGCATTCTTCATTCCATTCCACATTGGGTCCTGATCTGTCCTTTATTGTAGTCTGATATTTTTCCTTCCCCAAAGACATTGTGACAAAGGCATCGTTTGTCCCTAAAAGCAGGAAGAAACTAAATTTTTCCAATTTTTCATAAGGCATTTTCGTACTAAGAATCCTACTCAAGAATAGAAACAAATATAATATTTAGGTAAAACACTAGTTATTAATTTCTTTCACTATGAGCGAGATTTAGGAAACTAGGATATCTTATCTGATAAATAAGATTAATTATGCTTTAATATCCATAGAACATATTTCAGAACAAAAAACATAAATTAGAATGGACTTTCAAAAACACTTGAAGATTTTGATATACAGTCCATTATAGAAAAAAAGAGATTGATCTCAGTAAAAAAAATTAAGCTGTTCCAAGGTAAAATTTGTCAAAACAACAAATCCTTTCAAAGAAGTGAAACCCCGAAAAGGAAACATCAAGTGGAATGAAAAATGTTTTAAAGCTAAGAAAGAGTTGAAAGACGCACAATGGAAATATAACCTGGTGTGGAATCTACATAATCATGTAGAACACAAAAGGGCAATAAAAAATGTTCTAGAGGCAAAAAGGGAGAGTTGGAAGATGTTTCTGGATATTTTGAATTTTCAGAAACCTGCATTAAAAGTGTATGAATTTATGCAGCCAAAGCAAATTTGTGAATAATAGAAAGAATGAAGAGAAGAAGAATTTTTTTGAATATTCTACCTATATTTCAAAATACAGGCAGAACATATACTGTATAGTTTCCTGTAGTATTTATTTTTACTTTTTCATTAAACTCTGTCTTCGTGTTTTCAGGGATTGAGGTGCCGTAGCAGTAGGTAAAATACTTCAAAATCCTTTCTTTTCTTTATTCTTTTAATTTGTGATACTTTCTCTTTGGTTGCTCAATTGTGTTTGTGGTAGAAATTTTCCAGGGAAATTCTCCTCAGGGTAGGGGAATGTCTGGGGTAATTTCCAGTGGAGAGGGGGGTTTTCCACGGGGTAAAACACCGGACACCCACCTAGAACACAAAAATACATTTAAGAGGACAAGGTTGTCAAAATAAACTTCCTATCCCTCCCATATAGCTTGCTTTGATAAGTACTTGAGCGATGTTATCGGTCTTTGTATTTGTTCGTAAAAGAGGAAGAGGAGAATATTTGGCCTGAAAAAAAAAAAAAAAACAAAAAAAAAACTAAAACTAAAACTGACACATATTTTCCTTGAAATTTGAGATGAACTGTAAATCCGATTTCATGTCTTTTTTCTAAGCAGCTATATCCGATATTATCGTAAACAATATAAAAAATAGAGCGAGCAATGCTCTTTAATGATTTTTATTCTATAATTTGCGGTTACTGAACAAATCCTGTAAAATCCTTCGCATACCTGCTCTCCAAATGGGAAAACAACCAACAAAGAGGCGAAAACGTGTTAAATTATAGTATACCTTGACACATAAAAAAAATCTCTGTGATTTTCTACTTCGCTCTGGTTAAAAGTGATCCTTTGATTTTTATATTAATCTATACAGGGATGTAACCTTTTTGTACCCTGCTAAGGTTGGTGTTTTTGTGAATAAGAAGAACAATGGCCTTTGTGGGGATTAATGTCATGTATTTATTGTATACTTCATTCATTAAAAATAAATCTTATCTAGGATTCTTATGTGCCCAAAGGAAAATAGTGAACTAAAATTTTTATCTAATTACAACATACCTAAGTGTGCGACCATAACCTCTTAAAAACTGCATCAAAGGCGACAACTGAGAAGCAATCCCAATTAAGTCCTGACGCAAACAAAACTATTAGTAATACTTAACCCTTTCCTCTACAATATTCTCTAGCAACACTCTAGCGTGAATGCGTCATTATTCGTTGCAGATTACTACCAGGAAAGTTGAGATTAGAAGAATAAATAATCCTTACATAGCTAATAGGCACTATATTTGTTGATCAAACGACATTAATCGTTTTCTGTGCTTTTGTGCAAGTGAATCACTCTCTTGTGTATCTATATTGTAAATGTATTGCGTATGGCATATACACATTATGTGCACACGTTTGTTCAATTTTCGAGAATGGAGGTATTTCTAAAGGGAGTGGCGATGCAAGCCCCCCCCCAAAAAAAAAAGAAGAAATCTTCTCGCCCAGTTTTTCCAGGTAGAAGTCCCTTATTCAATCTGAAAGGGAGGGAGGGTTCTTGCTATTCATGGCTGTATTACCATACAACCTGCTGGCAGCCTGCCCCTGCAGCAATTTGTTCCTTTTTATTTCCAAATGAGTGAACCTTAAAAAGAAACCCTAGACTATCAACACACAATTGTCAAGATACCATAGCCCATTACTATGATCTTAACATAAAATACGCTACTTCTGGTCCCTTATTTTATGAAAGGTGTCTCTGTTTTAAGGCCCACTATTATTACACAATGTCTGAGTCTGTCTGTTGATCTGCTTGAGATAAACCGTTTACTTTCAGGGATTTTGTTTTAAGTCTAAAAATTACATATATATTAATAACATAAACAGATACACATATTCAGATTTTTGTTTAAAACGGTTTTTATTTCCAAATACAAGAAGATGAAAAATTGCACTTCTCTTAAAACTGTAGGCTTGTTCAATGACTAGAAGAGATAGAAATCACGGATTCAGGAATATATAATTCATAAAGGTTCGCTGTGTTAAGTAAATTATTCTGATGTTTTTTGACTGGACAATTTTAACACTTTCAGATGTTTTTTTTTATGAAATGTTAAGATTAAATATAAAACGAGCTTAACTAAACTCGAGGAAATGAAACTGAAAAGGAACCTAAATTAAAATAAACAATGAAGCAAGACTTAAAATGAACATTCATAACAAAAAATAAGGGTAGTGCTACCACTCTTCCAAGTGAAACCCACCAAATGGCTAACTAATTGAATTGCAACAGTTTTTTTTTAAATTAAATTTTACTATATATAAGAGTGGTGTTACTCCCCTAAAGCCCCCCAAAAGACCGAAGAATGATTTGTGTTTTACTGAAAACTAAATAAACAACTTTAATTGGAACCATAAAGATCAAACTGTTTCTTGAAGCTATAATAGCTGAAAATGAAAGCTTCGTTTAGCAAAATATTTTTTATTTGTTTGGAAGGAATAGATTTAGAACCTAAAAATCATTATTGGTTGATATGATACAAAATCATTTCTGGGAGTTCGAGCAGGACTTGCCTTTTAATGCTATTAATTAAAAAAAAAACAAGTTTTTTTTAACTGAAAGTAAGGAGCGACATTAAAACTTAAAACGAATAGAAAATATTCCACATATGAAAGGCGCTGTTCCCTCTTCAACGCCCCGCTATTTACGCTAAAGTTTTTATTGTTTTCAAAAGTAGAGCTGTGAGAAAGAGCCAAACTTTAGCGTAAAGCGCGGGGTGTTGAGGGGGGGGACAGCCCCTTTCATATATGGTATAATTTCTGTTCGTTTTAAGGTTTAATGTGGCTCCTTACTTTCAGTTAAAAAAACTTGTTTTTTTTCATTTAATCTCTGAATATTTTTGAATTAATGCAGGTTTTGATTTTGGCTCACCATACATGAATAATTAAAACAAAATTTGCATTTTACTTATACTTTTTTGGGCTAAATGCTTTCTCAAAGTTTTGATCGGACGATTTTGAGAAAAAAGGGACGGGGGAGGGGGCCTAGTTGCCCTCCAATTTTTTGGGTTACTCAAAAAGCGCATTAGAACTTTTAATTTTATTCACGAACATTTTTTTTTAGTAATAAATTTATGTAACTTATGAATTAAATGACGTATTGAACTTCTATATTTGTATATTTTTGTTACGTATATGAGGGGATTCACCCCCTCGTCAATACCTCGCTCTTTACGCAGAAGTTCGAATTTTGTTCCAATTCTTTAAGAATGACCCCTGAATCACAAAGGGTTTAATTAGAATAAATAGCTCTTATGAAAGTACTAAAAAAAAAACTTAAGCGTAATGAGCAAGCTGTCCCCTCCTCAATGCCCCGCTCTTTACGCTAAAGCTTTTTTTTTATTGTTTTAAAAAGTAGAGTTTTGAGAAAGGTTCGAACTTTAGCGTAAAGAGCGCGGCGTTGAGGAGGGGACAACCCCCTTCTTATAGAGAATAATTTCTGTTCGTTTAAACTTTTAATGTCACTCCTTACTTTCAGTTGAAAAAACTTGTTTTTTTAATTGAATTTCTGAACGTTTTTGAATTAATACAAGTTTTGAATTTGGCTCATCGTACATGAATAATTAAAACAAAATTTGCATATTAACTTTGCTATTTTTAACTAATAATAACCTTAAATTAACTTAAGTTTAATTTTTGTTCCAGTTATTTAAGAATGATTACTGAATCACAAAGGCTGTTTAATTAGAAGAATGACCTCTTTTAAAAGTTAAAAAAAAAAACTTTAGCGTAAGAGCGAATTATTGAGGAGAGGCAACCCCCCTCAAATACGTAGTATTTTATGTTCATATTAAGTTTATTACCGCGTAATAAGCTGCTTGAGATAACATTAAATGCTAAGATTGACCGAGAAATAACACAAATAAATTATTGTTTATATTGGCCATTATTTAACAAAATTCGAACTTTAGCATACAAAGCGAGGTATTGACGAGGGGGCGAACTCCCTCAAATACGTTATATGAGAGGGTTCACCCCCTGGTCAATACCTCGCTCTTTACGCTAAAGTTTGAATTTTGTTCCAATTCTTTAAGAATGACCCCTGAATTAATTAGAATAAATACCTCTTTTGAAATTAGTAAAAATACTTTAGCGCGAAGAGTGAGGTATTGAGAAGGGGACGAACCACCTCATATACGAAATAACTTCTGTTTGTTTTAAAGTTGTAATGTTGCTCCTTACTTTCCGTTGAAAAAACTTGTCTTTTTGTATTTAATTTCTGATAGTTTTTTAAATAATGCTTGAAAAATCTGGCGCCCCCTTCATGGAAATTCTCTTCCCTCATGGAAAGATCCTCCCAGGTAACCCCCTCCTCCTGACCCCCCATCAGCAAAAATCCCCCTGAAGACGTCTGTACACTTCCCAATAGCCAATAGCATACTGTATGTGAACAATGGGCAAAGTTCATAACCTGTAGCCCTTCTCTTGGAGACTGTGGTGGATTAAATCGTCATCAAAGACATAGTTATTAGATTTTTCGACTATGCTGAACAAAATAACTATCTTAGAATTTTGCTCCGGTGACTTTGGAAAAAAATGAGCATGGGAGGTGGCCTAGTTGCTCTCCAATTTTTTTTGGTCACTTAAAAAGGGCACTAGAAGTTTTAATTTCCGTTACAATGAGCCCTCTCGCAACATTCTAGGACCAATGGGTCGATACAATCTCCCCCGGGAAAAAGAAACAAACAAACAAAAACAAATAAATATGCATCTGTGATCTTTGTTCTGGCAAAAAACACAAAATTCCACATTTTTGCAGATAGGAGCTTGAAACCTCTACAGTACGGTTCTCTAATATGCTGAATCTGATGGTGTGATTTTCATTAAGATTCTATTACTTTTAGAGGGTTTCCCCCTTTTTTTCGAAAATAAGGTAAATTTTCTCCGATTTGCAACTTTTGATGGGTAAGACTAAACTTGATAAAACTTGTATATTTCAAATCAGCATAAAAATCCAATTCTTTTGATGTATGTATTGGTATCAAAATTCCGTTTTTTAGAGTTTCGATTACTTTTGAGCCGGGTCACTCCTGACTTAGAGTTTGTTACCACAAACTGTTTGATGATGAACATATAGGGATTATACAACCATACTTTCCTTTAATATCGAAAATTTTACAAGTAAGGAGAAAAAAAAATTACAAAGTTTGAAATGATCTATTGTCATAATTTTCTTCAAAAAAAAAAAAAAAACAAAAACAAAAAAAAAACGAATGATTGACAGCAATTCTAACTTACAACAGACCTTTTACCGGACCTGAGGTTCTTCAATATTGTAGAATTTGGCCTCAAATGAGATTAGCACATTTATTGTAATCTTAAATTGTGTTAAAACCAAACCACATGACAAATCTGGAAGAGGGCAATAGCACTCTCCCATAAGATTGTAATCTGAGCAAGTGCTCAGGTGGAGGGGGGCTTCTGTTCCATGTCAAAAACTTCAGATTTCCAGATTTTTATATGAATAGAGTAACTAATTACATCTGTTTCCTTTAAGGTATGAAAACAACATACAAAATAGGCTCTTACCATTTTTTCCTTTTGTTAGAAGTCCTTTTGCTTGGTGAACTATGAAAGAAAAAAACAATGAAAAACAATGTATAAAAGCTATATTCCAAATTAAAATACTTTGAAGAAACATAGATATCAGTAAACCTTTCTCCATCAATAGAAACAAAACAACCTTTGGCAATGGACAAAGAAAAAAAAAAACATCTAATGTGAATTCCTATTTTTATTCGATTCACTATTCTCATCACAGTTTTGGAATCCCCTGGTATTTGAGTTGACTACAACTGATGTTGTAGACCACGTACAAGCAGTAAAACATTTTTTTTTTTTTTTTTTTTTTTTTTTTTTTTTTTTTTTTTTTTTTTTTTTTTTTTTTTTTACCAAAGAACCAAAATATTGAAGAACTAAAAAGTTTGAATTTTTTAAGACACGTGTGGTATGTTAGATTAAAAAAAAGTCACACAATCAATTTTTCTCAGTTCTAGGTGCACTCATTTTAGTTTATCTTAACATGCAAAAAACTCAACCAAGAAACGCTTTTGAAATCATTGAAAAATGCTATGGATTGGGAAAAAATTAACTATATTCAGAAACTCATTTGAATTGGGCATACACTACTGCATAAAAAAACCCAAGGAACAAAGAATTTTTTTTTTATAAAAAAAAATGGCTCAAAATTACAAAAAATAGTCATAGATACAGTGAGGAGCTAAATTTACCTTTTTTTGCTCAAGTGTTACTACCCATCATTGCAATTCTTATGGAAGCTTTTACACTGAATTTTTAGAATATAATTTTTCTCAAAAAAAAAAAAAAAAAACCAAAGGCCCAAATTTTTCAAAGAAACAAAAATCATTTCACAGGTAAATAACAAACCAAAACTATGAAATAAAAGTTCACTTCATTAAATGTAGGCCTTAATTTACAAGCATAACTTAAGCAATACAACTCATGTCTGTACAGAGAGATGGGGGGGGGGGGGGTATATAGAGGCTACTTTCCTAGAAAGATTGAAAAATGGCAGCTAAATTTGTATTTGCATTTTAACCCCTCCTGTCCTCCCAGAAAAATATTGCCCCCCCCCCCACTTTGATCAAATTTGTGGACACCAAGACTAATGACAGCAAAACTATATAATGTTTTGTATGGTAAGTTTGACTACCTCAAACAATAAAACACATATTATGCTGTACTGTACATGAACTAGGACTAGTAATTCTTTGTTTGCTATTAGGGAAATAAGACTGCAAATGTAATTGAATCTTAAATATTGTATTAAGTACCTTAATCAGGATTTAATAAACAATCTAAGAAAGTCATTGCTGTGTTCCAGAGCAATGGTATCTTCTTTATTTTCTTTTCGTTTGATCTACAGTCTGTAAGTGAGAAGCAGCAAGATATAAAAATGAAAAAATTTTTCTCATATGAGCATAAGGGTAGATGTGCCATATTGTTAATTTCCTAAACCTGGGGGATCCCTTCTTGTTCCTATTCCGATGTCCAAAAAGTACTTTGATATTTTCCATGCATTGTCACATCAAATTAGGCAAGTGTGGGGGTTATATCTGCCAAAATTTGAACTGTTCCAATGCCAGTTTATTTCACCCTTATGTAAAAGACTGTGGGCTAATTTTCTGAGACTGGCATGTCTAGCTTATTTGATAAATTTTATTCAAAAAGGATTTCCGCCTTGGAAAAAATTCTCAGATTATAAACAGTCTCTGTCCAAAACTTACAAGTGCCATGTTGTCCTTATTCATATGTGTGAAGAATCTTTGGATATCTCCCACTCATTATCATGTCAAATCAGACAGGTGTGTGAATTATCTCTGCCAAAGTTTAGATCATTCCAGTGCCAATTTATTTTACCCTTACATACTAGACCACTGGCCAAGTTTCCAAAATTGCTATATCTAGCTCATTTTATACGTTTTGTTAGAAAACTTATTTCTGCTATGAAAAACAATTCTTGGATCATGAATTAATCTCTCTCCTATGTGCATATTTATTGCATCAGAAGATAAACAAACTACTCATTCTAAAATGCTTAATAATATTCAATAATCAACATTTACAAATAAGACTAGATCTTCCTGGCCCTCTAAAACCAGCTAATTATATTCATCCTTTCTCTCCAATATATTAAAGAGAAAATGTTTTAGACAATTCTTTTTTTAGAGAAAGGGATTCTGAGATTCCTGAACCAGGAATTTCAGAATTTCTACATTACCTAAACCAGTGAATTTCCAGTTTACAGGACAATTTAGCTAAGATAAAAATGAATATATCACTTGGTGCCTTTTTTTATGCTCGTTCATAATTCAATAATTGTCTCTAGATGACAAATTCTATTCTGAGCTCTTAAAGGGCTAATAGAGCTCAAAACAGCCCATAGTCCCCAAAAGTCTAAAAGTATTTTTCCCAAAAATCCTGCTAGTGAAAAAACACAATTGTCATTTGCAGTTGATCCAGAAATGATAATTATTTTTTTTTCCTTAGTCTTAATACTAAAATCTTATTTTGAAAACAGGTTTTCAGAAACTTTTAAAAAGAGCTAGAAACTCCTTAAAAATGATGTCAGCTTTGTTCTGATGTCATTCTTGGGGGCAGGAGCGCCACTAAGGGGGGACTTCCCCCTAAGGGTCCTCACTAAAGGACTTTGTTGGGCAAAGCCCCACAAAAGTTTCGATCTTTTGGTGCAAAGCGAAGCTTCTAGTAGGGGTTTCGTCAGGCTAGGCCCAACAAAAACTTACTACTTCATGTGCGCGAAGTCAACAGAAAACTATTGGCCCCCTAAAAAATGACTAGTTGAGTGGAGCCTTACAAAACTTGGTATTTTGTGTATCCAATGTAATATCATAAAAGACTTTAATTGGGCAAAGAACGATAAAATTTAATGCTATTTCTGCACAAAGTTGACAAAAGCCAATTGTCCCCCCTAGAAAACGACGACTTGTAGAGCTGAACCCTACAAAATTTGACATATAGTTGGTCCAATCTATGCCATTAAAGATTTCTGTTGGGCAAAGGACTACAAAATTTACTGCTTCCTTTGCACAAAGTCAACAAAAACTTAATATTTTGCTGGTCCATTACTATGTCAAAAAGACTTCCATTTGGCAAAGATGGTGAAATTGACTGCTCCATCTGCACAAAGTTGATAGAAACCAATTTGCCAACTAGAAAACAACTTTTCAAGTGGAGCCTTGCAAAACTTGATATTTTTCAATGTATTGGTTAGCTGGGACAATTCTAGTGGCTCTACTGAGAAAAAAAAAACATTATGGGAAATATTGTTGTTTCTTTCCAAAATTAAATAAAAAACAGTTTTTTTAACTAAAATTAAGGAACAACATCAAAACTTATAATGAAAAGAAATTGTTCCGTATATGGAAAGGGCTTTCCCTCCTCAACGCCCTGCTCTTTATTCTAAAGTTTTTTATTGTTTTAAAAAGTAGAAATGTGAGAAAGAGTCAAACCTAAGTGTAAAGAACGGGGGTTGAAGAGGGGATAGCCCCTTTCATATACAGACTAATTTCTATTCATTTTAAGTTTTAATGTCACTCCTTACTTTCAGTTAAATGAACTTATTTTTTTATTTAATTTCTGAACATTTTTGGATTAATGCAAGCTTTGAAGATTGCTCACCATGCATGAATAATTAAAACGAAATTTGCATATTAATTTTACCTTTTTTAACTAATAATAACTGTATAGCAACCTAAGTTTGATTTTGTTCCAGTTATTTAAGAATGACTCCTGAATCCCAAAGGCTTTTAAATTAGAATAATAACCGCTTTTAAAAGTTAAAAAAAAACTTTAGCATAAGAGCAAGCTATTAAGGAGAGGCAACCCCCCTCATTTACGTAATATTTTCTGTTCGTTTTAAGTTTTAATGTTGCTCCTTACTTTCAGTTGAAGAAGTTTTTTTTCATTCAATTTCTGACTGTCTTTTAAATAATGCTGGGAAATCCGGCACTCCTTCATAGAAAATTCCCTTTCCCCATGAAAAATTCCTCCATGGAAAGATCCTCCCACGTAACCTTCTCCCCCGACCCCATCCCCGCCAAAAAAATCCCCCCTGAAAACTTCTGTATATTTCCAAATAACCAATACTATAGGCCTATGTAAACAATGGGCAAAGTTCACAATTTGCAGCCCTTCCTCTGGGGACTGTGGGGGATTATACCATCCTCAAAGACACAGTTATTCGATTTTTCAACTAGGTTGAACAAAATGGCTATCTCAAAATTTCGATTGGTGACTTTGGGAAAAAAATAATTGTGGGAGGGGGCCTAGTTGCCCTCCAGTTTTTTGGTTGCTTAAAAAGGGCACTAGAACTTTTTTTTACTTCAGTTCGAATGAGCCCTCTCGCGATATTCTAGGACCACTGGGTCAATACTGTCAGCCCTGAAAAAAACATGCACCTGTGATCTTTCTTCTTGCAAAAAAAAAATTCAAAATTCCACATTTTTCAGATAGGAGGTTGAAACCTCTACAGTAGGGTTCTCTGATATGCTGAATCTGATGGTGCGAGGGCGTTTCCCCCTTTTGTCAAAAATCAGACAAATATTCTATCAAAATTCCGTTTTTTAGAGTTTCGGTTACTATTGAGCTGGGTCACTCCTTACTTACAGTTCACTACCACAAACTGTTTGATATCAGAAACAGTTAATATATTTTGCTAATGCATGAGTACACAGAATTACAAGGTTATACTAAGCTTATTTAGAACTAGACCTCTTTGGCTTATTCTCAAAAGCCCTATAGCAAAGCATATACTAGCCTAAGGGTATGAAGAATTAAAACTGCAAGGGAATTTTAATTCTAGATTTGAAAATTTTGCTGCTTTGCAACATTATACTTATTTTAAGACTTTATGTAACAAAACAAAATAAAAAAAAAGTAGACAGGAAGCCCAGTAGCCTGGGTTGTACTGCTGCTCCAAAACAAAATTCTATAATACATACAAATGTCAAAATAAATTCAAACTAAACTGGTTTGTCAAGCATGAGGAAAGTTTACAGGGAATCAAGTTACTCAGTGACCTAGGAATCGCAATTTAATTATTGCGATTCTGCATCTGAACCTATAAGGATACTTGGAGCATTATTTTATTTGTTTAGATCATAAATACATGAAAATGTTTGCAGAACAAAGGAAAAGACCCAATACTAGAATAAAGCTTGTATGTGAAGCTTGTTTCAAAGAAAGAAGATGAAAAGTATTACAAATTTGACTCGGATTATCAAGCTATTCACATTCTAAAGCATCATAGTGAGGAACTGAAAATAGTACCAAAGCAAAGATTAGGCCAAAGCTTGTGCAAAAGACCTCTCTATTTGATATTCCAAAATGGTTACGACCAGGGAGCTAAAAAAAAAAAAAAAAAACTGTAAAAGGCCCTGTAACAAGCAAACTTCAGCAAGATAGCTTATTGCAATTTAAGTCAACAGAAAGCTTAGAGTCTGTCTTCAGTGGTGCCTCTTGTTTTATTGCTTGGCAGTTCCAACCACCTTGCATCTTGCATTCTGACACTGCTAAAGATTTTTATCACAAAAGTTCAGCAAATGTCCTAGTTGTAAGTACACAATTTGATAGGATAAACTCCCAAAGTCTGGGCAGAATCTTACTTTAAAGGGGAAGATTTGATCAACAAGTGCCAGTTTGTTAAAAGGTAGTAAACTTTAGAAGATTTGATTGAAACACTCAATAATAATAAAATTAGGGATAATTAAAAAATATATCCTTATTTTTAATTATAAACAATAAGAAGATGAGCAATCCTGAAAGGCAGTGAACATGTCCTTTTAATATGCAAATTTTTTTGTATTTTCACCTAATTTAATTTTGTTTTTGTGAGTTAGAGGACAGTCCTGGTAAAAAGTCTTTTCTACAGGATTGAAGTATTTGAGCCACATGAGTTTTAGAGATATTGGATTATACTTAAATATATATATATATATATTATATATATATATATATGTATATATATATATATATATATATATATATATATATATATATATATATATATATATATATATATATATATATATATATATATATATATATATTATATATATATATATATATATATATATATATATATATATATACAAAATAGCAGTATTAATAGGCAGCAGATCTCTACACATTTGAGCTTACTCTCTGCTTTTGGGGTTCTTACTCTCTTTTCTTTCAAAGTATGCTTTAAAATGGAACTGAACTAAAGCATTCCAAATTGCCTGCAAGAAGCAAAGAAGAATATAGTTTTAAATTGCCTTTCAATTTTAATTGGTTATGGCCAGGTTTAATTATAAAAGTTTTTGAATTTGTTTTGAGCTTATCAATTTTTTTCAAATGCATGAAATAAATACAGATAAACAACTGTTGTGAAACTGAAGTAACATTTCCATACTTGACAAATATTGGAGTCTGAATAGAAGAAGATGCGACTGAAAAAATCAAAGTTACTTAAAATCAATTTTCCAAAAAATGAGGAAATCCAATCCGAGAGTTCTAAACACCAGTTGCAGTTTGTTAGAAACTGGTATAATGAGGACCCACATCTAGAGTATAGTGTCAAGAAAGATTTAGCCTACTGCTTTGCTTGTTTGTTGTTTCCAACTGGACTTGGCTGCAAATACAGAAACAAAGATTCTTTATTTATAACAGGAACTAGAAACTGGCACAAAATGCAAAGCAAGGGCACCAAGGCTGAAATGCTTGTCACTCACTTCCAATCAAATGGTCACAAAGCTTCTTTAGGTGGTCTTATTTGTTTTATAGAGAGAGACAAATCATTGCCGAGCTTAGTTAACAAGAGGAAACTAAAGAATAGCATTGAGTCAGAAAAAGAAAGGGAAAGAGGGTGTTGCATTATATACATGTTGCTAGATGTTACCACCACTCTAGATAAACAAGGGTAGGCATTTCATGGGAAGAATCATGATGGGGAAAAATCACAATGAGCTATCCAATCTTCTTCAATGTCAAAATGGACCATCGAATGAAAAACCAGATGAAGTGAAATGTCACCAGCTATCTGTCAGGTAGTAGCCAAAATAAATCAATAGTGATTGTTCAAACAGAGCTAATTCAAAAATCATAGCAGAAGTTAATGAAGCTGACTTCTTTGGCATCTTTGCAGAAGAAACACCCACTGCCAACCCATTAGTGTTTAGCTTAGGGTGTGTGGTACATTGATAGAGAGGGATCTGCTGAAGAGCATTTACTTGTCATTGTAGATTCCAAGTTAAAGAAAGGAGCTGATATAGCAGAAGAATATCTATGAGTTGTGCAAAAGGCTTGTATCAATGAAGAAAAACTGGAATTTCAATTAGCTTAATTTGCACTTCAGAGCAAAACAAGGTCCAATGTTGGATCTGTTTGGCTCCATTGTTGAGAAGGCAGTTAAAAAATAATTTACACAAAAATAAAAAAAAGAACAGGGCAGTGACTGTATTTATGGCCCAGTGACATGCCTTCCAACTAAGAGTGTGCTAGGATTGATGCAATTTAAGCCCACTTGGTAACAGTGACCACAGATAGGTATGATCAAGGGACCATTCTTCTGTAGTTTAGAGTAGACACCACTGCACAACATCAACTGATAGAGTATGCAAGTTGGTTGGGTATGACAAGCAGCATCAGCATCCTAGCACAACTCTGTTGTATGTAAACATATATCAATCACTATTTATGAGACACTGATGATGGGCAGCTCCAGTTGTATCTTGAAGGTTTGGCTTCCCAGCCTTTTTTGAGTCTCCTTTTAAAAACTTCAGCTGATGTTGAAGACACTGTCTCTTCACTTAAAAATTTCCAAACATTAATGACCCTTTGGCTAAAGAAATGTTGTCTGATTCTACTTTTAACTTGGGGCTTGTGAAGCTTTTTAAAATGATCTCGTGTTTATCTTTCATGGGGTAACTGGTTAAAGAGCTTATTTTGGGGTTGGTTGACAAATTTATATGAGTAGCATGTCACTCTGCTTGTGTTGGAAGGTCAAAGACGGAAGTTTTAGGTTAGATCACCATATGGTCCAGAGATGCACTTGGTAGCCCTCCTTTGTACACCTTCAATCAACTGTATATCATCTTTGTAAAAAGGACCAGCAAGGCAGGTTCCAAAATCAAGAACCGGTCTCACAATCGCCTTGTATAGCTTCAAGATGATTCTGTGTGATCAGCTAGTAAGTACTCTTTTAATTAGTCCAAGGCTAGAATTTGCTTTGGAAATGGTTTGTGCAGAGTGTTCATGGAACTTCAAAAGATTATCTATTATGACTCCCAGGTCTTTGCCACTGGTACAAGTTTGGAGGGGAATGGGGGATGATGTCTGGTTATCATTCATAGTGTATTGGTGCAGAGGATTATTGTTACCAAAATGAATGGTGATGCATTTTGATATGTTGAAAGAGAGAAACCATCTATCTGCCCATGCCTGAATGTGATCAAGGTTAGATTGTATTGATGGTTTATCAGGTACACCAAATAGTTTGGAGTCATCAGCATAAAGGGTTAAGTGGTTGTTGACTTTGGTAATCATATTGTTTATATAAAGAAGAAACAATGTGGGTCCCAAAACTGTTCCCTGGGAAACACTGCTTCGAAAATTACAGGACTGGGAGAAGAACATTGCAATGCTACAATTTTGCAAGAAACATGAGTTGGCACTTTGATGGAATACAAGCTCACATTTCCAAGAAGTTACAAAGAAATATTCAATACCTAAGATGCCTAGCCCACAGAGGGAACATTATCAATCTTTTTGCAGAGACTTGCAAGAGTGCTGAAAGTATTATGGAAGTATCAGTTTGCCGAGTTGTGCTCTCTAGTAAAAACCAACAGACAAGGGTTGCCTTTAGTTTACAGAAATTCCCTTTTGCAAAAACTATTACAACAACATTGGCCAAAGTTGAGCAAATATTTAGCAAGATGAGATCATCAAGAACAGATTGAGGTCAACTATGGGAAATAATTGAGTTGACCATCTCATGCTCATGATGTCAGAAAAAGACCTACTGGAAAAAAATGACCTCACCCTACTTGTAGAAAAGTGGAAAGTTGAAAAGCTGCACAGCCTTTAAGTTTAGCTTACTTTCTTTGTCTTCATTTTGCTTTTATACCTGAGTTTTTCTCTACAATGCATGACAATTTTCTGCAACTAATAAACATTATTTTTTTTTGTCAGTACATTTAGGACACCCCCCCCCCCAAGGTATAAGGCTAGTGGCACCCCGCCTTGAGGGTTTTCAGGGTCTTTTTACAAAACTCTGCAAATTCATTTTCTTTATCAAATTTTACTGTAAGACTTAGGAAAATAATAATTAGCACTCCTGAATCAACTACAAATGGCAATTTTTCTCACTAGAATTTTTTTTAAACATATTTTGAAGCTTTTGGAAACTATGGACTGTTTTACCTTTTGGAGCCCCATTAAGGGCTCAAAATGGAATTTGCCTACCAAACAGTAATTGGCTAAGGTTTGTTTTCTTCTCCTACATTTTGATTAGTTCCATAGAGTGAGCTTATTTGGATTTTTATTTCTCATTTATTGCTGGCTATGTTTACTAGTAGCCTACAGCCTACAGTACTAGGGCACTACTAACTATACAAGAGTATGTTTCTACTTTGTTTTGTTACCCCTCACCTTAGCAGTCTGGGTAGCCCCAGTATACTTGATTACTGATTTTAGAATCTGCACACCTGTTGGCAGTTTTGAAATTACAGCCAGTTTAGTAGCCTATTACCAGTGTGATGCCCCCTCCACAAAGTAACAAACATCAGAAACCAATTACTCCTGAAAAAGGCATTGATAAATGTGCTGTTGCTGGGTGTTTGCTTGATAACAGTTCATGTGCTATACAGTGTGATAAATGAGACCAATGGTTGTGCACACAATGCCTATCAATGTCCTCCACTGAATATGATATCTTTGTAAAAATGGATGACTGACTTGGTAGCACCTGGGTATGCCCCACGTGTAAATCTAGAGGTTAAGCCCAGCAAGAACTTCCCCAGCTGCTGAAGTCAGCTCTTAATGAGCACTGTAGTGAAATGAAAGCTATGTATGTTGGCTTTCAAAATGAAATGTGTACCTCCCTTGAAGGTATTAATGCTAGAGTTCAGAGTCTAGAAAATATTATCTCATCTAAGGTGTCCTTGGCCAATGTTGAGGAAATGGTCAATCATACCATTGTTGATAAGCTGAAAACTGAAGTTCAAAAGATGGTGCTACAAGAAAATGACAGACTGAAAAGACATATGAATTTAGTTGCATATGGTGTTCCACCCCAAACCAATGACTTACAGTTCTTACAAATTTTTCTTAAAAACAGGTTTCAAATTGATGTAGGTGCAGTGACCAATTTGCAAAGGCTGACAAGCACTAACCCCAACTCAAATGCTCCCAACTCATCCAATCAACCAGATCCATTACTGTTCTCAGTCAGTTCCATTAAAACTAAAATTGACATCCTAACACAGTCCCGCATTAAAAAGGGAGACATTTGTTTCTATGCTGATACCTCAAAAGAAGACTGGCTGCACAGAAAAGAATTAGTGGAAGAAATCAAGAAAAGAGCTGCTGCTGGTGAGCAAAATTTAGGAATTAAAAATGGTTGTATAGTGACAAAAAAAACATGCTAAAATGGGGAGTCATTACCCCAAACAACAGAATGACCCTTTAAAAACCTACTCCCTGCCTCTACATAGTATTAACAAACAAAGTAATTTATCTGTTCTATATACAAACGCAGACTGTTTATCTACAAAAATTGATGAATTTCATGCCCTAATATCAACCCACAAACCCATGTTATTGTTATTACAGAATCACTACCAAAGAACTGTCAGCACCCAGATGTATTTTTCCAGCAAGTGCCTGATTATAATCTCATTATAAATACTAATTATAAGCATGGAATTTTCATTAATGTTCATACCTCATTAAAGTATATTGAAGTTAATGACCCAATATGTTCAATTATAAGTGAATCCTTAGTAGTTGATGTGAAATTACCCAGGTCCTTGATTGCTTTTAGAGTTGTAGCCATTTATTGTAGTCCTAGTGTTTGTGAATTGTCTTCATTTAATAACAGAAAAATATTGCAGTATTTATCCACTGTCTCTTTATCTAGTTCTAAGTTTCTAGTAGTTGGTAACTTTAACCTACCTTCTATTGATTGGACATAAAATACAACACAACTTTCTGATGAGTCATTTGAAAATCAATTCCTGGAAACTTTACATGAGCATTATTTGCATCAGCAAATTCAAAACCCTACTCGTTTGCATGCTAATTCAACCACTTCAGTTTTAGACCTTGTAATTACAAAATCACCAGATGATGTTGCTAGTGTTGAGTTTTGCCACCACTAGGAAAAGTGATCATTTGGTATTGGTGATATCACTAAACTGTGTTGTAGGTTTTTCTGATATTCCAAATCATTCTCCCAAATATGGTTATGATAGAGGAAATTACATTGAATTTTCAGATTATATTTCATCTCTTTCTATACAAGAGGAGCTACAGCAATGTAATGCTACTGTTGATGCATCCTTTGATTTTATTAAGCAGGCCCTTATAGAAGGTAAAGATCAATATGTACCAATATATACTAGTAGACAGTTTTTCAAAAATAGACAGATCCTTCCTTGGTTTATTGTACAAATGCTAAAAGAAAAAGGTGATAGATGGCATAATCATTTAAGATTTAAAACCTTTGATTCTTGGTTAAATTATAAAAGAGCTAGAAATAGAGCAACTAAACTCCTTCATTTAAATTGTGAAGAGGTGGAGTCAAATGTTATAGCATCAGTCCAAAGTTGCCCAAAAAGATTTTGAAAATATGTGAGAAGAAATCAAGTTTCACAATCCCCATCATCCACTTCCTTTATAGATCCTGAAACTTTTTCACATATAGATGATGATTTTGTAAAATCACAACATTTCAATAAGGTATTTGGTTCAGTTTTTACTCAAACACACACCAAAACACACACTCAGTTTACTCCTCCAGATTTAACAAATGAAATTTGATGATTCAGAGTTTACAGTCCAGCAGGTTTATCTGACACTCCAAAATCTTGATCCAGGAAAGGCACCAGATATTGATGGATTCTCCAATGTGATGTTACATGAACTTGCTGGACCACTCACATATCTCTTTAATCTTTGTCTCTCATCTGGTAAATGTCCGTCAGCTAGGAAAAGAACTATCATTAGGCTGTTGTACAAAAATGGTTCAAAGTCCCATTTCAATAATTACAGACCAATTTCAAATACATCAATCTTTTCCCATATAATGGAGAAAATTGTGGTGAGTACAATCCAGGCACATTTTGAGGAAAATAATTTATGTCATTCTGCTCAGCATGGTTTCCATAAATGATGATCTTGTAACATGCAACTTCTTGAGGTGATTCATGATTTTCAATTGATGGCTGATAATGGTATTTTGTTTGATTGTATTTATATTGACTTTTCCAAAGCATTTGAGAAAATTTCTATCCCACTTCTAATAAACAAATGTCCACTATATGGTATTGGCTGACAAACTAAAGCATGGATAATGGATTATCTTACAAATAGAACCCAAGAGGTTGCAGTAGGTGATGCTTTGTCATCACCTATGTCTGTCATAAGTGGAGTTCCACAAGGCAGTTGTCTTGGGCCAGTACTCTTCTGCCTTTTTATCAATGATTTGCCAGGCGTTGTTAGGAATTTGACCTTAAAAATGTTTGCAGATGATGTAAAAATCTACAAGTCAGTCATGAGTGAACATGAGATTTCTTTACTTCAAGAGGATTTGGTTGCTCTGGGCCAGTGGTGTACTGCAAACTCTATGTTCATTAATGAAACCAAGTGCAATGCTGTGCACTATTTGCATAGACTCCCTCAACATTACCATTACTTTGTTGTTGGTAAATCAATTTCAAGTGTGGAATATGTTTGTGACCTTGGGATTTGCTTTGATTCAAGTCTCAAATTTAATAAACATGTATCAGATATCACCCATAAGGCAAATTACCAATTACTACATCTAAGGCGTACTTTTTCTATCACAATCCATTTTGAGAATATTTTTACTTTTGTATTAGCTGATTTGTGACAGTGTGTTTTCAGTTATTTTGTAGGCTTACTTTTTGGTGTGTTTCAATTATTAAAAGAAATGTTTCAGTTAGTTTGGTATGCTAATGTATGCTTCAGTTATTATGTTTTCAATGTTTTCAGTTACTGTATGTTTTCTTTTATGCCATTGACATTGTTATAGACTTTTTTATAATTGTTTAGTGTGACAAGCTTGTTAAAGCTTACCATATTTTGGTATTAATAAAAAAAAAAAATATTGAACTATGAAAGGGCAAGAGAAAAGGCATCAAGCAACATATTCACTTTTATCCTAGCTAAATTAAACTATAAACTGCATAGTTACCTCTAAACCTATATACATGATGTCCAAAATTAGGAGCCTGTTGTCAATGGACAAGAAAGATACTTTTAAATCTGGATATTTACCCAAGATTAGGCACTGGGCAAGCACTAGGGATCTTACCCTAAATAAAATGGTACATTCCTTACTTTATGCTCCTTTTCAACATGGTAGGTCAACAACCTTGACAATGCACCTCAACCCCCTGATGGATCCATATACAGCCATAATAGTATAACTGTTTATTGAAGTTTCTATTGTATGAACAATTGTAAAACTGTTTAGCCTGATCAAGTTTGTAAAATTCTACTTTTTGCTATCTTTGAAAGGGGTTATGTTAGGAAAATGAAACTTTTAGTAATGAATCCAAGGCCAAAAATATACCCTGGGAAGGAATTACCAAGGTTATATGTTAACCCTCTTCTGATTTCTAAGTCTTAGAAATTTGTCAACTTGACAGGTCAAGTCTCTTGACCTTTTGGAAAAACAGGATTATACCTCAATTTTCCTTTTCTTGAGTTTTAGTTTTAAAATGTAATTCCTGTTATTTGAGTAGAATTTTAAGCTAGCCTATATCAATGTGTATTCCTAATACTATTTATAGAATCATCTGGGGGTTGGATGAATTGTGACAAACACAGCTTTAACTATGAAAATGAGCAATTTAAAAATCTATCTCTTATATATCTCTGGAAAGCTGCTACTCTACACATGGCTGAATTTATATCTTTGGCACCCCTAGCCCTAAATCTTTGTCACCCCTAGGGGAGCCACAAATATTTACAGCAAAATTCCCAAAAATTGGGGATAGTGGGAGCCCTGAACAGAAGGCAACTGATGAACCAAAAGCAATGCAAGAGAGAGGTGATACCAAGCTCTCAGCTGCCATTCTTGAGAGACATCTGACAGTTTATAAGTGGCTATGGAGTTCCTGTGTTGTTTTGAAATCACTTTTCAGTGTAGTCTATAGGCAGAGCAGCAGCAAAGTGCACCTGGCACTTTGACAATAAATCACATCAGTCCAGTTTTGGTTAAGACAAAAAATCACTCAGTGTTTTTTTTTTTTTTTGCACTCTTGAGTATCATGCACCCTTGGGCCTATGCATAAATTTTGGCCTGAACCTATACATTTAGGCCTACCTTTAATATTAGTGCTGTACTTAGACTAGCCTACTTCATTTTTAATAGCACTTCCTTACAAATCCCTTAAGGTGTGTCATATTTCAAAAATTTTGTCTCTTGTTCTACATATGGTGAAATTCTACTTTAGTTCCATAAGCAATGTCAGCTAGATAGTAAATAAGTTGAAGGGATGACTATTAAATGAAAATAGGATTTTGGAATATATTTTAATGAACAAGGTTAGCCTAAAAGCTGAAGTTGTGAAAGGTGATTTATAATTATGATAGGCTAGTAGTAGGCCTATAGCCTAGGATGAAATGAGAACTAAAACAACAAGTAATGTGCAATAATTTATCATTATATAGAGGAGGGGGGGTGGAGGTAGGTACTTCAAAGTACCTTCCCAGGACATAGCCTACCTTAGCATGTAGACCCATCCCTGAAAGTTTCATTTTCCTAGCCCAACCCCTTTCCAAGATAGCCAAAAGTAACTAAAGTAGAATTTTACTCTACACATAATTTCATAAGTTTATCCTAGATTGGTTTTGAAAATATCAATTTTTTGCTTAGGCTATATGACATCATTTCATAGGCTATGTTTACTAGGGTAAAAGACCTCTTTTTGGGGAAGACCACTTTTCTTTGGCATTTTGTAAAAATAGCAATGGGTTTTTGGACTATCCCTTTTTTGCTACAGTAGCCTATGACACAATGCAAGTGTAGACCCAATCACCTCTCACTAGAGCCAGCTCAGTGGGAGTAATTTTTTATCATAAATCCAATATGTGGCCTCTGTTTTGACAAGCAAGTGAAATGAAAAAAATATATATATTTAATATTTGTGATTTATAGAATAAAAATTAAGAAATAAAAGTTAGATTTTCAGAATCATAAGACAATCAGCTTTCTATTAATATGTGAATAATACTGAAACATTAAAAAGATATTTACATCAAAATTGGATAATTGGTATTTCCAAAAAGAGGTCTTTCTAGGTAAGTCAATAAACTAGCATAGTCATTTTCAGTGAATGATCTTAAAAATTTCAATAATAACCATGCTGTTGCATAGCTTTGTTTTTTAGCTATTCATTGGCCTGTACAAACCTTTTCAACTCTAATTTGATAACAAGATATGAAGTTTTAAGCTTTACATAATTTTGCTCAATTGGATAGGCCTAGGCTACTGGTCTTTTACCCTAGGGTAAGAAGGCATAACTTATCCAAGAAATAGTTTAGACCATTTCAAGTAGTAATCCTTGTAACTTCTGGCGTCAATGATGCCTGCTGAAGTGCAAAGCATTTTGGCTTGTTAGATAAGTATCGTAGGCTAATGTGGGGATGCTCAAACACACTTTTAATAGTTCACTAGATATACTAGGCTTTACCTTGAAGCTGAACATGAGTAGGATCCCACACCATTTTATGCTCTGAACCCGCAAATTGCTACCAACTTCAGAGTTAAAATTTATACGGCTTGCAGTATCAAATTTCTTTAGATAGGCCTAATTTTTACTCCCACTTTTCTGTCATCTCTTCTTTGCTTTCTTCTTCTTACTTTAGTTGCCGAATTGCAGCACTGCCAGACACTTTTCCTTTTCGGTATTGAAGACCTGCTTTATTAAGAGAGCCTCATTCCCGTTCTTTACTCATTTTCTTCCACAGACAAAACGCATGTAATACAGACGTCTAACTGAAATGGTGCACATACACATTTGTATTGCATACTTTTCGTATTTGTTTTCAGTGTTTCATTAAGGTATGGTGGTAACTTTAGTTAATTAAAAGGGACAGGCAAGTTTTTTTTTTTTTTTTTAAGGTATGATTCTTTTCTTGCTCGCCCAGGTTGATGAATGATAAGAACCATGGGCGTAGGGAAGGGGCAGCTGCCCCCCTAAAACTTTTAATTTATACCTGACATTAACGAGAACTTTTCTTATGTTGAATTTTTTCTATTGGATTTTAACTGGTTGATGGTTGAGAAAGCTGAAAATAAACAAAAATGTCTGAATATCTTTTCAGATATCGAAATTTACGTTTCAATATTGATTTTTAGTCTAATATTTAGATACATCTATTTTGATATTTAATATCGTCCAACTTTAAACTTTCGAACTGAATTATTAAAAAAAAAAGCTTTTCTCTAACCGCAATGTGATTTGTGTCAAATCGCTACTATGGTGTTTATGTTTTCTGGAAATCAGAAGTAGGATAGTGGGTTTATTATATCGTCATTTTCAAGCGGAAACCACGTATCTCCCTTTTTCAAAAATTTTCAGGAGGTGAAAACAACATAATAACTTTTATCCTGTCAGTAGTTACGATGTTGAAGCCTTTACATTAGATAGTCAGTTTTTTATGGTGGATTCCATGGCCATGGGAAGAACAAAAACAACTCGACTAAAGCAGTTCTAACAGAAAAGCCGATACATGGTTTCCGCTTAACAAAATCCCTAATAGCCTATGACAGTGTCAAGTGGAAAACACGTATCTCGGGAGCTAATGCAATTCAGCTATACTGTTTTTATCTAAATTTGAATATAAAAAGTACAGATTTTAAATGGCTTATCAATAGGATATTCTTGAGACGATTGTTCGTTTTCTTCGGCTTCGTCAGTCAAAAGAAAGGTCTCTTTAGTGCCCTTTGAAGTTTTCAAACTTTCGTGCTCATGAGGGAGTAGCTGTGGGATCACCTTCTTCTTGCAGAGGGCCATAAGGTCTCTCTTCTTCACCTCTGAAACAGGGATTTCTGCAGTATAGGCTTCCTTCAGAACATATTTCTTGCAGCAAAGTTCAAACCGCCTTTCATCTATTTACTTACCTGGTGTGAAACTTTACAACTGATGAGTTTTTAGGAAGCTTTACCGACCTCAGTTTACTCCACATAATTTTAAGTTTGTTTGTATCCCGCACGGTAGATGGGATCATGGTATCTTAAGCTGCCTGTCAGTCTACAGGGCCTTTGAACGTCATTACTCTGCATAGGGAGCTGAGTTTTTCTTGCAGTTTGGATTAGTCATCCGTTGACTTGGTGCGTGTCCTATAATCCCTCTTACATTGCGAATGGCCCAAAAGAAGGAAAGTCAGCTAAATGATCTGTATACTTTTACACTGCTGAAGAATTGCAAAAAGAGCATCGCAAACATTTGGCAGTTTCTGTTTGACAACCACAGCAGTCACAAGAAAGGTTCACTGTCAAATTCTCTAATCTAACGAGAAAGATAAGTTGCAATTTCATTTGCCCCTCGGTTGAATTACATAAATGAATAAGATTAATACGATGACAAGATTACTGAAAAAAAATGAAAATGCTGAAAAGAAAACCACTGAAATCTCGACCTGCCAACACTGGATTAGCGAGAAAATTCGGTATGACAATAGAAGCGTGGTTACTTTTCAAATACTTGGTTTTCAGTCGTTCTCTACGTTAGTTTTCACTAGCAAGCCTTGTAAGCCAGCATCACTTACCATTGTTTATTCAAGACTGGCATTTATTTTCACCGCTCAGGCACGGCTTGTTATGCATCATTTTTTTTAATGGTGATATCAGCCGAGGTTGCCACAAGAAAAAACCTTTTGAAGGTGGACGAGAAATAAAAAAAAAGGGTGATTTGGAACTTTTGGAAGGCTTTTTGTGTCTCATTCTTGCGAAACCTGAATTGGGAGTCATTATATAAGTGAAAACTTCATATATCTATTCATTATTTATAGCTTTAGATAGAGATGTTAAAACCTGTAGGATTTTACTTTTCTTTATAAGAATATATTGAGAAAAAAAGATAAATAAATAAATTAAATAAACAGAAGTTCATTTAAACACTACCTCGCAAAAAGTGATTCAAACTGACTGATCAGTCAAAAATCAGAATTCTACCACCTCTTCATCCCTTGCTAAATTGAACTGGATTAAATGACAGGATCGTTCTAGGAATAGTTGCGGAAAGGAAAAATGACCTGACCACTGGGTTATCCAATCATAAAATACCCAGAAAGTCGATATGAATGTAAAGATATGAAGATAAAAAAAAACTTGGGTAAAGAATTAAAATTCGTGTGATAATTTTTGGGAGTTGTCACAGAGTCGTGTGACATATTTGGACATTTTCTGGAGTAGGGTGAATTTTCGCATTCAATTTAAAACAGAAATGACGATGAGAAATAGGAAGAAAACTATCGCACACTATTACACGACACGTGCAACCTTGATATCAGCGCCTTCTATTTTATAAACTGGGTCTGACACTTGTAGCTCTCCGGTACATCTGTGGTAACTCTGTTCCACGGCCAACTCCGCAAATTCTGTTTTTGGCAGACGCTATGGAATAAATGTTTTCCAGGGCTTAAATGCATTTTTCAACAATGCCTTAAGCACGAATTTTCATACTTTTTTCAGGTAATTATTGCTACGAAGCTTTAATTCAATACCAAGTACTGATTCGTAACAAAATTCTCAAAAGAAGCTCAGAAATCATAATGAATTTCAAAATATCAAGCTCATTATAGCTAATAGAATAATATTTCTTATCGGAACAAAGTCACAAAGTTAGATGCAGTAAATTAAAAAAAAAAAAAACTTTGACTGCTCCCTCGTCATTTCAGCCCGTAAATTTTTAATCCGGTGGAACCATTGGGTAGTAAGACACACTGCAGTTAATAAAAATTGATTGGTAATCCCTATTTTTGACTTGAAACTCTTCTAGAGCCTCAACTGAATAAAAATATTTGTGATATACAATTTTTTGGGGAAGTCTGCTAAGCTGTGGATATGTGTCCGTCCAATTTCAAAAATATTAGATACTTTCCTATTGAGGGTCACAGAAAATCGGAAGTTCCTTACGCCTATCAAAATCTGTCCTATTTATCCCTTTACCCTTTAGGTTTGAAGCGGAAACTATATCTTTTGCAAAGATATAAGAGAAGAGATGCATGCCTCGGTAAACGATCATTCTCATGTCTCAATAGCCGAAAGTATTTTTGTCGTAGGTTTCAAACCGATCAGCGAAAAAAACTGCCTGCTTTCCCGCAGAAGAATTGACGGTAGGATGTGACTTTGGAGGGATCATAGGTCCACTTTTTGCATCCAATCAGGCTCTGAATAGTTGCAAAACATTTTTTCAGACAAGATATAACGTGCATTTGTTTCTGATAAAATTTAACCCTGAGGTTGAGGGCTTGGAAATGGGCACTTTTACTCTCAAAATATACAGATTGCAAATCCTTGCATGATTCTGCTTCAAACGAGGAGTCACATGACTTCACGACTGCTACAAGTGATATGATATTAGGACGCATTTTGGAAGAGGATGTGGGCTCACTTTCGTCCTTCGATTTGAAAGATAGAAGCCTTTTATGATACCATTTAAAGAAGTTTCAACATGCCTAGTTTTTGGTAAACACTCATAGTGATATAGAGGCTTGGGGACCTTGGAGGGGAAATGATCCCCTTTGATTCTTCAATCATAGAGACTTAAAATCTCTTTCCGGTTCAAACAAGGTGGAATACACCCACCAAGTCAGTCAATAGCTTGCCATTTTTTTTTCTTTTTTTTTTTTTAACTGAGTCTGGACTGAAATCATTTTTACTCCTAGACGTGGCACGAAATTCTATAACTTTGACTTAGATCATTTTTGATCCGCATCTCGCTTTAGAACTAAGTGGTGTCATAATTCGTTTTTATACAGAATGAGGACCAAACTACACTGTGTCAAATCAGATTGTACTGATTCAGGATTTTGTCTATTTTTGCATCTAACCATCGAAATTCTGCAGCCTAGACTTAGTTATTTTTCCACAGAGTGGAGGACTTTGCTCATGTTTGAGCTGATTCAGTCAACGGCTTAAAATTAGCTTCATTTTGAGTTGACATTGAAAATGTTTTCAATACTCCGATTGAATTAAGATGCAACACGCCTACCTTTACTGCCATAAAGTATACATTTGAGAAGTTGGCTTGGAGGGAAGCCAAGTCCAATTCGTGCTAAATATCAGGTATTCACTTTTAATTTCATGCAAGATTCTGGTTTTAACACTGTGGGACATGGCCATCTTTTATACTAAAGTGTCATTGTGAAGAATGGACAAATTGCATAATTTGAAATCCTTGCTTTTGGGGTTGCATGGAAAATGTCCCATTTGGAGGCTTTTTTTGGGACGTTCATTCATTTTAAGTTATATTGCTATCTCAAATTTTTTATCCGACATCATGGGGGGGGGGGGGGGTGCAGGGTGCCTAGGGGCAGATAAGGATACAGGAGAGATGGATTCAGGCATTCCATTTTCCTCTTTGTTTTTGATCGAGGGCGTGAAATATATGGATACATTGTCAATACTAAAAATTTGTAAACATCTATATCATAGAAAATATGAAAAGCTTCCATCACAAAATTTTGTCAGAAATCGCCCCAATCCCCTTGCCCACCCAGAACGACGCCACTGTCAGCTACGAAATTTTATTCTTCAATTTTTTTTTCTGAAGCTCAGATGTTCAAGGCATTGACGACATTAAATGACTTATTCCTAAAGAAACCTCAATGGGCTTCTTTTTCTCTGGTCGATTTAGGACAAAAGTCAATTTAGCAGAGAAGTATAGGCAAACCTTAAATGTATTTTTAAAACGGACAAGCTTCAGACTGAATTGGAATTTTTTTCACAAAAAAGAGATGATGATACACATACAAAACAATACGATTGATTGGATAACGGCCAAGTTTACGCTGAAATGATTGCGACAACTACTGCAAATTTTCTTTCTTGCCTGTTAATAGATTTTTTGCTTGCAACCTTAGTAGTATTTTTTTGTTTTGTCTACTGACAACTACTCTTTGGCTTACTGTTTCTTAATCTCCCAACTGACTATCTGCTTGAAATAGCATTGAACCCAACTGACTATCTGCTTGAACCCCCCAAAAAAAATCGAAAAAAACTAAATTTCAAGTTTCTACTGATGTAATTTGCAAAACCAAGGTCTTTGTATGTCGTTGCGAAAACTTTTAGTAACAAAAATCAGCCCTTTTAAAAAGTAAAGTTAGACATGAAAACTTTCAATGTGGTTTAATGACCGACAACCTTGTGAATAAAATAACAAATCAGATACATTAGACAGAAAACAAACTATTATTGAAAAAAAAAACGAAAATCCTTACCAATTCCAAGAAAAAACAACAACGGGGGAACCGATTTAATTATTAAAACGTGCTCTTGTCATTCTATGAAAAGTTGGTAATAAAAATGGATGACAATCCCTTAAAAGCTTTAATTTCCCCCTCAGCTATAGAACTCAAATTATTAGGTTAATTATTATTTTGCTTTATCTATATTGTAGCACAAGATTCATCTCATTTGTGATGTCTCTGCAGTGAAACCACCGATAGAAAGTACTATTTAACGTTTTAATGTCAGTGCTGAAGCTACAAAATTTAAAATTACCATCATCATAGACAGTTTAGTGTTACCCAGATAACTTGAAAATAAAAAAAAATGTATAAGCAGCGATGCTAGAATTAAGGTTTTATTAAGCAATATTACATGTCCTTACAGTTGTTTTTTTTTCTCGACAATTCTGAGTCTCCTTTCATAGGCCTGAGTGGAATTGGGCCTTAAAAAAAAAAAAAAAAAAAAAAAAAAAAATGGGACAAGCTTACGCAAATTTACTGACTCATTGCGCTGAGGCAATTTTATGACATAAAATTTAATGTAACCATTTTGTTCATATTAGTTAAAAGGTTCAACAACTGTGTCTCCAGGGATGACTTGACCCCCATAGCCCTTGGGGCAAGGGCTACAATTTATGCAATTTGCCCCTTGTTTAAACATGGGGATTGTTATTGGGAAAGGACGGATGTTTGCTCCTGGGTCTCCAAACAGTGTACGGGTAATTCAGTGAAACTTTCAGGTTGAACTAACCAAAAGACACTATATGAATGCTATTATAACTACTGTTACTGTTACTACTACTAAGGCTAAGGGTACTAAGTTGAATTTTTCAGAGCATGTTTAGTGGGATATTGCACTGAATGAAAAGACACAATGTGCATTGAAGGTTGTTAAAACGGTTAATCTGTGACACCCCAGGAAACACCTAAGGAAATTAAGTTGGAGCTTAAAGTACATGCTGAAGGGGTGGTCGATTAGTATTTGTCTATACTAAGGATTGTAAGACGGTGGCAGTCAGAATGTCTTCAGCCCTATATAAATTCAAATTTATGCAGATTTCCAATTTGTTTATTTGCAGATTTCCACATACCTATCAATCCGAAGTTCTAAAGAGAAACTACAAAGAAAATTTGTCACAAAATCTTGATTCTTAAGAAGAAAAACCAAGAAAAGCTTTACAAGTAATCCTTTTATTAAACCAAAAAAAACTATGTCGCTTAAAAATGAACAGAAATTAATTTTGAAACAATTTCATAAAAGATGTTTTTCGAAGAATATTAAAGAGCTACATTAAACCTAAGGCGAACGAAATAATGTGAAATAGTAATTCAAATGTTAAACGAACATAAATCCATATCAACAAATAAGTGAAACCGAAAACAAATTGAAATTACAATAAATAATCAAGTCAAACGTAAAACGAAAAAGCTAGCACAAACGGGAGTAGGACTAACGCCCTCTATGCCTTGTAAAGACCAGAACGTCCAAAATTTGGTCAGAAAGATCAGAATTTGCGATTTAATGAAAACAAAATACATTTTAAAAGTTTTTTTCTTTTATAACGTTATTTGACTGTATTTCCCCTTGTCCGGCTGCTCTTTAGTTTTCTTTGATAAACTTTTTTACGGAAAAGCTCTATGTAGCCCTTTACTTTTCTTTAAAAAGCTTATTTTGTGGCCGAAGTTTTTCAAACTTAATACTTGAAGAAAGTTGTTCTGACTTTGAAGAAGTTTGGAGCATTATATGGAGCACCATGAAAAGTGTACCAAGTTGTTACAACGGAACTGAACTTTAGTACCACGTTAAAGGACGTATTCTATCCAGTATTTTTGTTCATGGGGGGGGGGGGCAAAAAAATTAAAACACATCAAAAATTTGTTTATATTCATTTTGTTACGTTTTTACGAATCGGATGAAAATTGTTCGGGGGGGGGGTGCAAACCTGGTAATCCCTTCCCCTGGACAAGGCCTTGGACACTTTTGTGCGGTAATATTCTAACTGAAGATGTCCTTGCAGATAAAACACCAAAAAGATCAGGATTTTAAACTTCCAATAGGCATACATTTAGTATTGCATTCAGGGTTTCAAAATTGTGAGCAAGCTGACGAGTATTAAGAAAAAGCCACTGATTCCAGAAGATCCACAAGTTTTTTGGTTTCCTTCCTAAAATAAAAAGGAATTATTGAGATTTTTCTTTAAATAACAACTGAAAGTGAAATCGATAGTAAATTTTTTTGCGGCTGTTTTTCACCTTTAAATAAATTATTAATATTTGCCTATGCTAATAAATTTTAATGGATAAGTTGAAAATTGGCGAGCTTTGCATACTTAGGATCAGAATAAAAAACGGATCTTTTATTTAAATTCGGTCTTTCAGAAAATAAAATAAAAAAAGTTTCTTCAACTGAAAGTAAGGGGCAACATTAAAACTTAAAACGAACAGAAGCTATTCCCTGTATGAGGGGGTTTCTCCCTCCTCAATACCTCTCTCTTCACGTTAAAGTATCTTAGAACTTCTAAGAAAGCTTCTTATTCCAATTAAACGGCTCTTGTGTTTCAACAATCGGTCTTAAAATATTGGGACAAAAAGTCAAATTTTAGCGCAAAGAGCGAGTTGTTGAGGACGGGGCAAACCCCTCATATACGGAATCATTTCTGTTCGTTTTAAGTTTCAATATTGCTCCTTACTTTCAGTTGAAAAAACTTATTTTTTATAATTTAATTTTTGATTTTCTTTCCAATAATGCAGGGAAATCTAGCTCCCCTCCATGGAAAATTTCCTCCCCCACAGAACATTCCTCAAAGTAGGGTTTATCCCATGTAAAAAACCCCTAGCCCACCCCCAGACAATTCCATACTCGCTAAAATCCCCCAGGAAAAATTCTTGCAGGCAATCCCACCTTAAAATTCTCCTTTGCACACTATAATTTGAAACAGACCTCAATTTCTGATCGTTTTTTAAACTATGTCAAAAATTCCCTCGGTGGAAAAATTTTCCCGGAAATCCCCCCACCCCAGTGGAAAGTTGCTTCCAAGGAAACTCCCTGCCCCTCATCATGGAAAAATCCTCCAGACAATTCCAACACCGCTGGAAATATCCCCTGGAACATCTTCACATGTTAAGTTTAGTTGTCAAAGTAAGACAAATATAAATAATTTCTTATACTAATTCTGGTAAATTCTCTCAGTGTAAGATTACACTAGGAAACCTTACCCCCGGATAATTCCCTCTTCACGGAAAATTCTCACCGTGGAAAATCCCCCCAAGCATAAAATCTCTCCACCCTACAAAATATCCATCTACTTCCTAATAACAAATACTATACGTGAACATTGAGTAAATTTCGTAGCTTATAGCCTTTTCCCCAGGGGCTGTGGCGGGTTATGTTATCCACAAGGCATAGTTATTGGACCTTTCAATTATGCTGAACCAAATGGTTACCTCTGTTTCTCCCCTCGGGAGATTTCCTCGGGCTCATAACTTTTGATGGGTAGCATTAAAGTTGATAAAGCTTTATATATTTTGAATCAGCCTAACAATACGATTCTTTTGATGTATCTACTGTTATAAAAACTATATTTTCTGGAGATTCGGTTACTATTGAGCCGCGTCGCTCCTTATTTAAAGTTCGCTACCACGAACGCTTTGATTGGTTTCTATTGACAAGGATCATTCCTTACTTACCATTCATTGAATATTTTGAAAAAAAGGTTATGGTAGGTTACAGGATGGTTCTGTCCAGCTTAAGAAATTTCAAAGTATACCTTATTGCTGTTTGTTTTTGGGCGTACTTCACAAAGACCTAATTCTGGATTTAGGCATATATTACTATAGTGTGTTTATTTTGTTGAAGTTATTATTGTACATTTGCTCATAGGAAGAAACAAAAATCATAGAATCCTACCATGGTGTTTCGGTTCCCTAAGGTCTTGAAAGAAAGAGTAAAATCGCTTAACATTTTAAGGCTATGTAGTTTTTGCAAAACAAACTAAACCGAAAAAAGGCAAAAGGGGCTTTGCCATTTTTTCGGGCAAAATAAGAACTGAGGACAAAGAAAAAAAAAATACTGAAAAGTAATTAGAGAAGGATAACAGGAGATTACTTACACTGACTCTGCATATTTGTAAACTGGAACCATTGCCTGATTTGCCTCTTCACATTTTGCAATAAGTTGGTACATGTTCTGCAAAAATCATTAAGTACTGCATGCCCTTTAACGGATTCTGTATATAACGAATAAAATATATAAAATTAGTGTAAAAATACCGTATATTTTAGCACCAAGAAATTAGTGGCAAACTATAGTTAGAAATTTCCATTTTTTTCTAATTTCCCAGACTTCCCATTTCTGATGCAATCTTTTAAAGCTTACTGGTACAGATTATATCTTAATAATTGTAATACCAACTGTGAATTGTGGTAATTTTCCAGGAAAATGGAGCCGAGGTACCCTTTTTTTTATAGTTTTGAATTTTTATTTGGCTATCTTGAATTTGTTTTTAATTTACCTTTATTTTTAAAGTGGTTATACAAAGTCTTGTATCATGAAGCTTAAGTTAAATGCTAGGCCTATTTATTATGAAACACAGTTTTGTCTTTTACAACTAGCCAACTTTCAAGCAATTCCCAGTTATCTGAATGCAAGTTTAAAGTAAAATTTTGAATATACATAATAGTAAAAGGTAGATATGATATTTAACTACGAGCACAACCTAAAATCTGTGTACAAGTTAGAATACTTTCTGGTTCTAACTCCTTAACAAAATTTCTAATCAATTTTTAACACAAATTCTATTATCTATGTCATACCAACTTTTGCTAAACAAGCTAATATGTATTGGGAACACGTAAATGAAAGAGTCTCTTGTCCCTTTATTCAAAATGCTCAAAATATTTTAAGTTAAATTTAAAATCTTTTCGTCTAAAAACTATTTTTGCGTGTGTTAACCGGTGTAATCACAAATCAACAATAAATGTGGTTAAATATATTGGCCTTAGGAGTTTATTCAAGGTTATATTCAACTCTTGTTAGCTCAAGATTCTTGTATGATAAATATGAAAAAAAAAATCTATGACAAGTAAGGAGTGAATTTAAAACTTAAGAAAAGAGCAGAAACTCGTTGATATAAAGTATAAACCGTAAAAAAAAAAAAAAACAGAAACTAGTATTAATAACATAATGAGTCTGAAAACAAGCCACATTAACACTCAACACACAGAAACACAAAGAAAAAGCTGTCATTGAGAGAGGTAAATAGGTGTGGATCTTTACCATGTGCAGCGATAATCAATTTCTTGTAAATAAAAAAAAATCTTGTACGAAATGATTAAGCTTCGACCGCCCTATCTCTTGCACAAGCAAAGGAACATTTTTTGGCAGTCCTCATGTATCAACAGCCTTAACGACCACTGTCGTTTCCTTAGAGATCATAACCTGTAAAATCATATCCTGAAGAGATCATAACCTGTATCACAGCCTGAAAGCGTATAAAGACGACAGATTGACGAAACCAATTGGTTCTGTAAATTCCTGCAAAGGTAACGTACAGGCAATATATTCAGAAATCAGACAAATATTTTCCGCTTTTCAGAATTTGAATTGCATCAAAGGAAAAGCTCATAGTGATACAACAAGAGGACAACAATGTCTGTGTCTTTCATATCGAGATAAAAAATGTCGATGCCCCTCTTCAAACAGTCTAACATGTGCAGCATATCTCTAGTGTCTGCGTCTTCGCTGGTAGCTCAAACACCGTTCAAAGTCTGAATCGATACTTAGATTTTTGTAGTGCATCACCATTCTCATCCTTTCTTGAAAGCTTCTAGAGAGGTGGGGAGTTAAACCTGTATGAAGTACCTGAAATGAGTTTTCAAATTCATCATATGCAGCGCAATAGCGCTGCCTAAATAAAGAACGATGTTGGCACAATGTATTATTTATTTATTTTATTTTTTTTTTCTTTAGACCAGGGCACTTCGTATCGAAAAAGTTGTCGTAGAAACTTCGAAAAGGCCCATTCGATTGGAAATTGGAGTGACTTGTGCCCTTTTTAATAGTCGAAAGTGATTGGAAGACAACTAACACCCCTTCTACGCCCACCGTTTCTCCAAACACATCCAATCAAAATTTTGAGATAGCCGTTTTGTTCAGCATAGTTGATGTTTTGAGGAGAACACTCCTCCACAACCCTCAGGGCAAGGGTCGTAAGTTATGCCCTGGGGGCACATAAGATTTTTTATAGAAGGCGTTGTCGTAGAAACTTCAAAAAGAGCTCATTCGATTAAAAATTCAAAGGGCTAGCGCCCTTTTTAATAGTCAAAAGTGATTAGAGGGCAACTAACCGCCCTCTAAGGGCTAGCGCCCTTTTTAATAGTCAAAAGTGATTAGAGGGCAACTAACCGCCCTCTCACGCCCACCTTTTCCCCAAAGACATTGAATCAAAATTTTGAGATAGCCATTTTGTTCAACGCAGTTGAAAGTTCTGAAAATTAGGTCTTTGAGGATGACACCCCCCCAGCTCTCAGGGCAAGGGTTAAAAGTTATGCCCTGGGGGCATATAAGGTTTTCATAGAAAGCGTTGTCATAGAAACTTCAAAATGGCCTCATTCGATTGGAAATTGAAATGGCTAGTGCCCTTTTTAATAGTCGAAAGTGATTGGAAGGCAACTAACACTCCTTCCATGCTCACCATTTCCCCAAGCACATCCAATCAAAATTTTGAGATGTAGATGTAGATGTTCAATGTAGTTAAAGTTTTGGAAATTATATCTTTGAGCAGGGAACTCCCACCCCCACAGTCTTTAGGGCAAGGGTTATAAGTTATGCCCTGGGGGCATACAAGGTTTTTATTGAAAGCTTTGTCGTAGAAACTTTAAAAAGGGCTCATTCGATTGGAAATTCAAAGGGCTAGTGCTCTTTATAATAGTCGAACTACGTCGAACTACAGAGGCATAACGCTACTTTCAGCGCCTGGAAAGCTCTTTGCTATGACCCTGTTGGATAGATGCACGAGTATCCTCAGAAGAAAGAGGAGAGTCCAGCAGGCGGGGTTTATGCCCAGGAGATCCACTGTCGAACAAATCTTTACCACGCGCCAGTTAATTGAGAAGACAAAGGAATTCAGGAGGAAAGCATGTGTAGCCTTTGTGGACTTCAAGGCTGCGTTCGACTCGGTGGATCGCAACTCGCTCTGGCTGATACTTTGATCAACTGGTCTACCAGACAAATACTGCAAGTTGTTTGAAAAGCTTTACAAAGAAACCGTGAGTTGCGTCTAAGTCAACGGCAAACGGAGCATGACATTCGGCATCAAAACCGGTGTACTCCAAGGGTGTGCCGCCGCCCCGGAACTGTTCAATTGCGTGATAGACCATGTCAGACACGAACAACAAATTGCCTGCCCTTTGGTCTGCAGTTTGGAGATCGCGTTCTGGCGGACGCTGACTTCGCAGATGATCTTGGTCTCGTTGCTGACTCGATCGACCAGTTGACTGACGCTTTGGGCGTCCTAAAGGCAGCAAAAGTGGGGCTGAAAATAAACTGGCTTAAAACGAAGATGATGGAAATTGAGCCCCCAAGCCCAGTCTCCTGTTGAGGTTGTAAAAAACTTCACTTATCTTGGCTCCGTGCTGTCTAATGACGGCTCTATAGAGGAAGAGGTGTGCAGCCGAATTTCAAAAGCCTCGTCTATCGTCGGAAGGCTCAAAAATCTCTGGAGAATGCCGCATATACCTAGGCGCACGTAGATGCAAATTTATAATGCATCCGTAAGCTCGGTCCTCCTCTGTGCAGCGGAAACCTGGCCTCTCAAATCAACAATCCTCAGCACGATAGACGTCTGCCAGACGAAACAGCTGTGTCGGATTGAGGGATTCCGATGGGACGATTTTGAAAGCAACACAAGGTTGCTCGCACTCCCCTCCTAAGTGCCATTCTCCGTCCAAACAGCACAACGTACACTCAGATGGTTCGGACACCTCCTGCGTATGTCGACGACAACCTCAGCCTGAATAGTCTACGATTTTGACGCTAAGGCTCATGGCTGGTCTCACCCGAGGGGCTGACCTCAGAAAAGGTGGAAGGATAGCCTCAACAAATTCTTGGAGATGGCTAACATTGCTGTCGACGAGTCCCCACTAATAGCAGCAGACCAGTCATCCTGGAGGAGCAGATTTACGACGCTCTCTACGCCGCCCCCAACGCGGCAGGAGCCTTAATTCAAGCCAAAAGTGATTGAAGAACAACTAAGCCCCCTCTCACGCCCACCATTTTCCCCAAACACATCCAATCAAATTTTGAGATGTTCGTTTTGTTCAACGTAGTTGAAAGTTCTGGAAACTAGATCTTTGAAGATGACAACCCCCCCCCCCTCCCCGCACAACCCTCAGGGCATGGGTTGTAAGTTATGCCCTGGGGGCATATATGGTTTTTATGGAAAGTTTTGTCGTAAAAACTTCAAAAAGGGCGCATTTGACTGGAAATTGAAAGGGCTAGTGCCCATTTTAATAGTCGAAAATGAATGGAGAGCAACTAACCCCCCTCTCAATCTCACTATTTCCCCAAACACATTCAATCAAAGTTTTGAGATAGCCATTTTGTTCTACGTAGTTGAAAGTTCTGGAAATTATGTATTTGAGGATGAAAAACCCCCGAGAGCCACCAGGGTAAAGGTTGTAGGTTATGCCCTGGGGGCATATGAGGTGTTTATAGGTAGCGTTGTCGTAGAAAATTCAAAAGGGGCTCATTCAATTGGAAATTGAGAGGGCTGGTGCCCTTTTTAATAGTAAAAAATGATTGGAGGGTAACTAACCCCCCTGTCACGCTCACCATTTCCCCAAACACATCCAATAAAAAAAATTCAGACAGCCATTTTGTCCAATGTAGTTGAAAGGTCTGGAAATTATGACTTTGAGGATGACAATCCTCCTCCCAAAGCCCCGAGGACAAGGGTCGTACGTTATGCCTTTGGGGCATTTAACGTTTTTATAGGAATTTTTGTCGTAGAAGCTTCAAAAAGGACTCATTTGATTGGAAATTGAGAGGACTAGTGCCTTTTTTATTAGTCGAAAGTGATCAGAGGGCAAATGTCTCCCTCCACGCCTATCATTTCCTCAAACACTTCCAATCAAAATTTCGATATAGCCACTTTTTAAGCCTATCAGAAAGGTCTGGAAATTATCTCTTTGAGGATAAAAATCCCCCCAGCCCTAAGGGCAAGGGTTGTAAGTTTTACCCAGGGGACATATAGGGTTTTTATAGAAAGTGTGGTCATATAAACTTCAAAGGGGGCTCATTGGATTGTTAATCAGACGCTCCTGTGCCCTTTTTAAATGTCAAAGTGATCAGAGGGCAGCTACCCTTCCCCCCTACACACACGTCATATTGTCCCGAAATGCGCCTAATAGAAATTTTGAGATAGCCATTCTATTCAAAATAGTCTAAACATCATATAACAATGCTTCTGGGGCTGAAACAAACCCCAGAGACTAGGGCCAAGAGTTGTAAGTTATGCCCAGGGGTATTTAAAGGTTTTTATGGAAGGGATGGTTGTTTAACTTCAGAAGAGGCTCACTCTTTCTCCCTGAAAAAGACTATGTCAGTATAAAAGGAACATAAATTAATCAAAAAAAATTTTTGCACAAAATAAGTTTTTCAAAAAAAGTAAAGAACACCATTAAACCAAAAATGAACAAAAATAGAATCAAATACTCTACCAAGCAAACAACTACCACAAATCAGTATTAATACATGAATGAAACCCAAAACAAACAGATATTAAAATAAGTCAAACTCAAAACGAGCAGAAATTAGTCTGAGTAGGGTTCTAAATCCTATGATTTCTAAGAGCCAGAATATAATTTTATACTTTACTGAAAAAATTCTTTTAAATGTTTTCACTTTTATAACTTTAAGAAATCAAAAATTAATTAAGATTTTAAGGAATAAATATCAGCATATGCATATTAAACTGACAATGCACATTTTTTTCAGTATATCCATTTGAATTCATTTGAAAAATATACTAATGAATGTGCATTGTCGGTTTAATATGCATATACTGATATTTATTAATCAAAATGTTAATATTATTTGATTTATTAATATGTTCTGGCCTTGGGAAGGCATAGGGGTTTTGAGCCCTACTCATGTTAATTTCTGCTCGTTTTAAGTTTGACTCGGTTATTTATTTTAATTTCTGTTCGTTTTGAGTTTAATTTATTTATCGATCGTGATTTGTAGTAGTATCACGCTTGGTAGATTATTTGATTTTATTTTTGCTCATTTTTGGTTTAATGGAGTTCTTTACTTTTCTTTGAAAAACTTATTTTGTGAAAAATTTTTTTAAATTAATTTCTGTTCGTTTTATATTGACATAGTCTTTTCAGGAAAATAGAAAATGATAGTTTAAATCTTTTCGTTGTTTTATGACTTTATAGTTTGGCCTGCTATTTGTATGCTGGAGAAAATTTTTCAGCAATTTTTAACAACAAACACCCTTTTAAAAATCTGGACACAAATAGTAGTGTTTAATTTAGTTTCATACCTCCTCAAGTTGACCTGAAATAGAAAACGATGCCATTCGCCAAAAAATCTGTTTACTTTCTTTGATAGCTTGAATACACTTACGCTATTTTGATTTTAACCATCAACAAGTTCCAAATGGCAGTAAAAACGGCACTTTTGGTACAATGTCTCAAGTATAAAAGATGGGGCTATTGAGCTAGCAGAACTTAAACTTATAAGAGGGATGTTTAATGGCTCTTTTGAAAGCTATTGCTCATATATACGTGCGTTTTTTTTTTTTTTTTTTTTTTATCAATTTTACCATTGGTAAGTGTGATCTAGCAATGAAAACAACACTTTTGGTGCCACTTCTTAAGTGGAAAAGCTCTGAAGTACAAAACAGGTATTATTGTAATAGTTATGTTCCATAACTCTTAACTGGAGGTTTACAAGTAACCCTCCCAGCCCCCTTAGTAAGTTTCATAAATCGTCTGCTCATCCGTAAGCTACTGAAACATTAGCAGGCTACCACACCATTGTAGATATATGTTTAACGGCAGTAAGGTACTATGTATCATTTAGCACGCTTCCCTACATGATTAATAGGGAGTATGTAGTCCCTCAATCCCAAGGTCAAGGTCATAGGGAAAACCCAGGAATATTTTTGTCAACAAGAGAAGACCTTGGGAAAAACCCTAGTTACCTAACTAGTTCGTCAACAATGTAATAATTTTGGGAAGACCCTTATTGTTATTGTTGATTTTAGAATTGGGGCTAATACTAAAAAAATCCCACAGCCCTGGAAACACCCAATATAAAGCGAGGTATAGCTATTGATAGAATCACTTTGAATAGTTTGGAATAGCGACTTAAATAAATTAAGTGAGTAAAATGTCCGAGGAAAGGAAATGTTGTGATTCTTTAAGAAGGGTGTGTAGAGTTGTATTTTTTGCATTATATATATTAATATGGTCGGAGAGATAGCTTTTATCATAGTTTTGTTTTTTGAAAACACACTTGCAAATTACTTGGTTATTATAATGAATTGGCATGGACTTTAAGATTACATAATATTTCCGAGGGAAAAATTACCCCTCCCCTCCCTTATATTTTGACGTGACTTACCTGACTTAAGGTTCCTGCTGGTGGTCCAGCATAGAGAGAGATCAGACTCTTTGCCTCCATTCCGAATGGTCCTGCGCAAGCGTGACTGCTTCTTGGAGATCAGTACCAATCATGGTGAAGTACTGGGTAAGGCTGTCCCTCCATCTGAACCGGGGTCTTCCACGGGGGCGCTTCCAGCCATGTTGAGGAGGATCAAAATTGAAAAGTATGCTGGCGGGTGCTTCTTCTGGCATGCGAATTAAGTGGCCAAACCACCGTAGAGTTCTTATGGTGAGCTGACGAGAGTTGGGGGTCTGATCCGTTAGTGTCAGCCATCGGGTGTTTGAGACGAAGTCGTACCAATTGATCCCTTCAATTCGTCTTAGGAAGTTTTTTTGGGCCAAATCTATGGCATCACGAACAGAAGCAGCTGCCGGCCAAGTTTCAGCACCGTAGAGAAGGACTTGCGTTACGGTCGTGTTGTAGATCCGCATTTTTGTTTTTCGGCTAATGTTGGGCTTTGACCACAAGGAACGGCATAATCGAGCCATAATAGACGCAGCTTTCGCGATGCGCGACTAGACTTCCATTTCAATTGAGCCGTTGTCTGAGACGACAGATCCAAGGTAAGTAAAAGACTCGACAATTTCGATAGTGTGCCCTAATACGTTGAATGTTGGTGAATTGGCGGAATTTCCTGCCGGGTCGATGATCATTATTTTTTTTTCTGCCAGCTAATATGTAGTCCCACTTTCAGGGCTTCTTCCGACAGTGTATTAAGAGCTGCCTCGAGTTCAACTGCAGAAGTGCATATCAGGTTAATATCATCTGCATAGTTGCAATCGGCTAGGACTCTATCGCCATATTTCAGTCAGAATTGGAGCCGATTCGTGGTTCGATCCATGACATAATCAATCACCGCGTTGAAAAGTTCAGGAGCAGCAACACAGCCTTGCCTTACACCAGTATCTATCTCGAAAAGTGGGCTTCGGCGACCATTAACCTGTACGGAGCTTTTTGTACCAGTGTAGAGCGCCTTGAACAGGCGGAAATATTTATCAGGGAGTCCCGTTCTTTTTAGTATCAGCCAAAGGAACTCACGGTTGATCGAGGAGAAAGCTGCTTTAAAGTCAACAAATGCAATATATGATGTGCGCTGGAACTCGCGGGCTTTCTCGATGACCTGTCGAATAGTGTATATCTGCTCAGTCGTGGATCTGTTGGGCATGAAACCTGCTTGCTGAATCCGGCAGCACTTACGAATTAACTGGATACTCTTATCAAGCAACGTCATGGTGAATAGTTTGACAGGCACTGACAGGAGGGTGATTCCTCTGTAATTCGAGCAATAGCTACGGCTACCTTTCCGCTTCCATAGAGGAAGGATTATCCCTTCCTTCCATTCTTCAGGTATCAATTCGGTTAACCAGACGAGGGAGAACAGCATTTACAGCCAAAGTAGCATTGCCAGTCCTCCAAACTTTAGCACCTCGACGGTGATCCCGCAGGTTCCTGGTGCCTTGTTCTTCTTCCTTCTCCGCAAGGCATTTTGTATCTCTTCTACTGAGGGAGGATCAGGCTCTGGTAGATTTTTATATGTTGCTTGCTGAGTGGATGTAGTTAGGTTGGGGTCAACGACGATTCTTTCGGCGTTTAATAGCTTTACGAAGTGCTCCCTCCATCTATCAAGTTGCGTGTTTTCATCTTCGAGCATTTCGCCAGAGACAGTTTTAACTGCGACTATCTTTGGTGGTTTCCCATCGCTAAGATCTCTGACAAGCTTGAAAAGTGACATGACGTCACCTTTTCGTACCGCATCTTCTAGCTCTTCAGCTTTTTTTTTATCAGCAAATTGTTGTTTATCACGGTGAATAATATTGTTTCTAATCCCGTTTAGCCGTCTGTAGCAGGGCATATCTCCAGCCAACCGCGCTTTCCGGCGCTGTTCAATGATTTGCAGTGCTTCTTGCGATAGCCAGGGTTTCTTTGAATACATCATTGTATTGGTGTGTATGTATGTGTGTGTGTGTGTCTGCGTGTGTGTGTGTGTGTGTGTGTGTGTGTGTGTGTGTGTGTGTGTGTGTGTGTCGTTTCTGTGTGTTTGTCCTCTCTGTGTGTGAGTCGTCTCTTTGTGTCTGTCGTCTCTGTGTGTTTGTCCTCTCTGTGTGTGAGTCGACTCTGTGTGTTTGTCGTCTCTCTGTGTGTGTGTCGTCTCTCTATGTGTGTGTCATCTCTGCGTGTTTGTCGTCTCTGTGTGTTTGTCGTCTCTATGTGTAAGTCGTCACTTTGAGTGTGTCGTCTCTGTGTGCGTGTCGTCTGTGTGTGTGTGTGTGTGTGTGTGTGTGTGTGTGTTACAATTTTTTCATAATTTCTTGAATGAAATTTCTGCATTGTGTATACAAGAGGTGACTTCAAGAATGAGTTTGTTACCTATTTACAATTCCTTCATAATGTCTTGAATGAAATTTCCGTATTGTGTATCCAATAGGTGAAAACAATAAAGAGTTTATTACTTACTTGCGATTTTATCATGATTTCTTGAATTAAATATTTGTATTGTGGCCAGGAAGCGAATTCAAGAAAGCGATTGTTACTTACTTACAATTTCTTCATAATTTAATGAAATGAATAGAACTATTCTAAAGCATAACGACGGGTTAAGCTTAAAGATATTTATTGTTTAAATGTATTAACAGATTTTTTTTTTTGAGAAAAAAAAATAGTACTTAGAGTTCACTCTTAAACATCCAGAAACGATGGTCCCATGATATAGAATAGTTTTTACCATGTCTTATGGATTTATCACGATCAGGTATGTCCTTAGGTATCCACTGCGCGAAGAACCTAACCTTGTCTTCAGGACGGTGATAACCCGCTTCAAATTTAGGACACTTAAATTCTTCTAGATTGAAAAGTGGAATCCTAGGGTCACACTTTTGAATTAAAACTTTATCTGTAGGCACATTACCCTTTACGTAGAGTGCTTCAACCCCGAAAAAGCTGCAAATTTCACTGACTTCCTCCTGAACATTTCTCAGTTCCTAACCAGTATTATTAAGTGGTGTAATCACTCTATCATAAAATCCCAGTCTGTTTATATGACGTAATGTAGTACTCCACAAGATTTTATCATACTCAAACAGATTATAGTTCACTATCCAATGATAACAGTCAATTTCTTCGAGTTCCATAGACAATAATAAAAAAGCACATTCAAATATAACACCACAAGATGATTTTTTCAAACCGATAAATTCTGTGTCATACAGTCCTATCATCTTGGAAGCTATTAATGTAGTTGTTAAGTAGAGAAATACTTCATCAAACTTTTATACCTTCGCTCAAGGTTGAATGGAGTTATGGCTAGGGAGATGAGTCCTAAAACCATCTGAATTCATTGTGGGGAGGAGTCATAAAACCCTTAGAAGTCATTGCGGGGAGGAGTCATAGAACTCTCGGTATCTATTGCATGCAAATGAAGTCTGGAAATTACAATTTTTAATTCAATATCCGACATATGATATCGATAAAGAATGTTAATAAAGAATTTGTTCAATTTGATACTTAAATTATGTCAGTGTTATCAAACGTATCTGTCAAAAGACATCGATAAAGAATTTATTCACTCTGATACTTTGATTTTGTCAATGCTATCCCAAGTATCTGTCAATAGATGTTGACCTATCTATCCGATATATGATGTATGTAAATTCCTTTTCTTACATCTCCGATGTTTTAATAGACATTCTAAACGTTCGATATGCTAGCTTACTCTAAAAATAATGAACACATAACAATGTAATGCATAATATATTTTTAATGAAATAATGTCATGTAGAATATTAATACAAAAAATATATATTATTATACATTATTAATGTCAATGAACAACTTTGGACATTTTGAATCTGTTCCATAAAATGGTTCACCATGTTCTCTCTTGATACTATAGCTATTGTCTTCTCTTAGTTCGTAATCAGTAGAATAATCATTATTCCATTTTGACTTATACACAATTTTCATAGATGTGTCATCGACAGGCTCAATATGCTTTTCGTCTTTGGTATTATTTGATTCATTGACTGTTTAATCAATGGCAGTAACGTTTGCTGGTACTTTGTTTTTCATCGATTCATCTTTATATTCCTTAGTGATATTTTCTGCCATTGTCCTTTTTATTTTTCTAGCAATATCACTGTCTATTATCACACTATTTTTACACAGGTAACAGTTCCGGCACGTAGACAGGATATGGTTTATGATGTTAGTAGAAGAGTAGGCCTTTCTTTTCGTCTTTGCTTTCATTTGAATGCTAATACCCGAAAGCTGACGACATGGTTTAACACAGGGTAACATGTTACCACAAGCGCTAGCAAGAAGATGCCCCTCTTTATAAACTATTATTTTTTTGTTGGCATTCTCTTTGAGTGCAATCATCTCCGGAGATCTCAATCTCGCATATCCACCATCATAAGAGTTGAATTTTTTTGGTACTCCAAAGACATTCAATTCCTTACTGTCATGACAATGCACGCATACGTTTCCGATAGTGCTACCACTTGTACTTATTTTATAGTTTAAATACTTCTCCTTGTCAGCATTCAATGCTACAATAACACTATCATGTGAATACACTTTCTTAAAATGCTTCATCTTCACTTTTTAGAGATATTAGTTATGTGTTTATCGTTCCACTGTGTAAAAAATACTGATTTAATACATGCAATAAACTATGTAGTGTCGATAATCGGCCATAGAGTAACAGTGGGAAAGCCACATCGTGTCTCTGGGCAAGCATAGAGTACAATTTTTAGAGCCATAAAGATATTTCATGTCATTTTAAGATACGTAAAAAAAAAGTTGAATAATTTCGAAGTCCAAAAAGAATTTAGCCCAATAAAAAAATAAAAAATTCAAGAAAAAAAAAATTGGTACTTTGAAATTATTTTCTATAATAGCGTAACTTTCATGTGACTTGGTACTTTGAAATTATTTTCTACAATAGCGTAACTATCATGTGACTTGGTACTTTGAAATTATTTTCTACAATAGCGTAACTTTCATGTGACTTGGTACTTTGAAATTATTTTCTACAATAGCGTAACTATCATGTGACTTGGTACTTTGATATTATTTTCTACAATAGCGTAACTATCATGTGACTTGGTACTTTGAAATTATTTTCTACAATAGCGTAACTATCATGTGACTTGGTACTTTGAAATTATTTTATACAATAGCGTAACCATCATGTGACTTGGTACTTTGAAATTATTTTCTATAATAGCGTAACTTTCATGTGACTTGGTACTTTGAAATTATTTTCTACAATAGCGTAACTATCATGTGACTTGGTACTTTGAAATTATTTTATACAATAGCGTAACTATCATGTGACTTGGTACTTTGAAATTATTTTCTACAATAGCGTAACTATCATGTGACTTGGTACTTTGAAATTATTTTCTACAATAGCGTAACTATCATGTGGCTTGGTACTTTGAAATTATTTTATACAATAGCATAGCGTAACTATCATGTGACTTGGCACTTTGAAATTATTTTCTATAATAGCGTAACTATCATGTGACTTGGTACTTTGAAATTATTTTATACAATAGCGTAACTATCATGTGACTTGGCACTTTGAAATTATTTTCTATAATAGCGTAACTTTCATGTGACTTGATACTTTGAAATTATTTTCTACAACAGCGTAACTATCATGTGACTTGGTACTTTGAAATTATTTTCTATAATAGCGTAACTATCATGTGACTTGGTACTTTGAAATTATTTTCTACAATAGCGTAACTATCATGTGACTTGGTACTTTGAAATTATTTTCTATAATAGCGTAACTATCATGTGACTTGGTACTTTGAAATTATTTTCTATAAAAGCGTAACTATCATGTGACTTGGTACTTTGAAATTATTTTCTATAATAGCGTAACTATCATGTGACTTGGTACTTTGAAATTATTTTCTACAAAAGCGTAACTATCATGTGACTTGGTACTTTGAAATTATTTTCTACAATAGCGTAACTATCATGTGACTTGGTACTTTGAAATTATTTTCTACAATAGCGTAACTATCATGTGACTTGGTACTTTGAAATTTTTTACAATAGCATAACTATCATGTGACTTGGTATTTTGAAATTATTTTCTACAATAGCGTAACTATCATGTGACTTGGTACTTTGAAATTATTTTCTATAATAGCGTAACTATCATGTGACTTGGTACTTTGAAATTATTTTCTACAATAGCGTAACTATCATGTGACTTGGTACTTTGAAATTATTTTATACAATAGCGTAACTATCATGTGACATGGTACTTAGAAATTATTTTATACAATAGCGTAACTATCATGTGACATGGTACTTTGAAATTATTTTCTACAATAGCGTAACTATCATGTGACTTGGTACTTTGAAATTATTTTCTATAATAGCGTAACTATCATGTGACTTGGTACTTTGAAATTATTTTCTATAATAGCGTAACTATCATGTGACTTGGCTGATGCATTTTGTTCTCATCAATATATTTCGATAGGACATCTAATGCTGACTGAAGTTTATTTATATGGAGAATATTCACTTTTCCAGCAAAACATAGTTGCTCCTCCTGCTTAAATTTGCTTAATGATATCACGTATCTAGCATACATATTGTCCCATTCAAGGCATAGTCTACAACCAGCGGTTATTTCCACAGCCACATTGGGTAATCGTATATCGTTGCTGCTGCTGTCGGCTCCATCATTAATCTCCAATAATGTAAATGCACCACTCATTTTTCTCTACTAATATCCTCTCAAATAAACTATTCTCTTTGAATTCAATTCTCTTACTAATATGAATTGTAATGAAAATAAGTTTTTTTTTATTCAAATCCCAATCACCAATCAAGTTATAATATATTGAGTAACCTCCGCTCTCTGAATGGCTCCTAAAAAAGGATGTTGTCTCAAAAACCGGTTCGGTTGAGTTATATAATTATGATCATACTGTCAAAACATGTTTGACCGCATTATACACTGCCAAATAACCAGTCTGGTAATCAGCCTTGGAAAGGTGCCATGGAACGTGGAATTCCTATACAGGCATCAGAATTCCATATATACACCCTACTAACGCTGCGGAAAGCTAGAGATTTTTCTAGCACGAAAACGGGTGGAATTTCCGCACGGATTGCTAAATCCGCATGAATTTCCGCAATGTGTAAACGAAAATTAGGCTAGGTTGAATAGTCCAACCCGTTCGGGTATAATAGCAGAATGTAAGCATACAGTGTAACTAAAGGAAACTAGCTGTTTGTAAACAATTTTTAAAGCTTTAAAAGTACTTGCAAATCTAAGTTATAAAAATAAAATTTCAATTCCTGGGAAAAACAGATCAAGGAAAGTTAGAGAATGTGTGACTAGTTACTGATACATAAAATTTATTTTTTTTAGGAAGGGGAGGGGGCGGGAGTAAAATCGATTGTTGGACTTAACCCCGTTTAATGTGCAACTATACAGCAGAAATTATATATATGAAGCCGGTTTTCTTAGATCTTAAATTCAGCGAACTTCTCGAGTGTGTACTGGCTAATACGGAAGTACCTTCTACGGCACCGAAGATTTTTTTTATTTCTTTTTTTACAGTATCTGGAAATACCTTATTTTATGCATAAATAATATATCACCAGACATCCAAAAACGTATTTTGAACAATATTAAAGAACAAATAGTTGAGAAATAACGGGAAAACTCAAGGGTTTTCAAAAGATTCCAGCTTGGTAAACAACATTGACAAGTTAGGTTTGGAATGTAAAGGGTTAAGGTAGGAAATGAAGTTAGTAGCTGGTTCCATTTTAAATCACGAGTTAAGCAGGGTTTCTTTCTATCCCCATTTATACGGATCATTTTGATAGACCTTGTCCTGAGAAACACAGCAAAGGCAATTGGAGGACACGGAATAAAATGGGTAAGTAAACTCTCTTAGACTTAGATTATGCTGATTATTTAAGTTTCCTAGATAAAAGCATTAGCAAAATGAATTAACTCTTATAGGTTTGCGAATTCAGGATGCAAGAATAGTTTTGAAAATTAATTTTAAGAAGACTAATGATACCAAGAAGATCGATTAAGTGGACAGCTTCACTTATCTGGGTTGCGTTATTAGTAAAGAAGGTGGGTGCAGAGAAGATCTTAGAAGTAGAATATCCAAGGCCCAGTAAGTTTTTTCAAAGTTGAAAAAGAGTCTGGAAGAATAAGATAAGTCTGTGAACCAAGATTAGAATGTTGGAAGCTACAGTGATGACAGGGGTCAAGTATGGTTTTGAAGCATGGGAGTTCCAAAAAAAAATGGATGAAGGTTTGCTAGGTGTTTCCCAGAGAAATTGCCTACGGATTGTTTTGGGTAGCCGAGGGACTGCCCGTATCTCAAACAGTAGGCTTTACGAAAAATGAGGTTCACTACTGCTTTCTAGGACCATAATGAGAGAAAGGTTGAGATGGCTAGGGCACGTTCGGCCGACGAAGGATGTTAGATTGACAAAGATTCTCCTTTTCAGTCAACCGTCTAGGGTCAAACGAAAAACAGATCATCCCCGATTTGGGTGGGAGAATGTCATAAGGAAATGTTTAAGGGAAATGGGAACTTTCTGGAAAGGGGTAAAGAGCGAGGCTTTGAATAGATTGGGACGGAGGAGAAGCGTACATAAGTAAATAAATAAATCTTAAAAAGAATTAAGCTTTAATTAAATAAGTGAATCAAGATTGAAACGAAAAAAAAATCACTACACAAAAGAGTATGGGTACTATCTCCTCCTCTCTTTGTAAAAGTCTAAAACCTACTGCGTAATCGGCGCTTTACTGAAAATGAATTATATTACAAATATTTTTCTTATGTACTTTTTACAACATTGAAAATAAACATGATTTTACTGTAAAATTAAATTTTGAAATGATGTGCTTTTCAGCAGCTGATATCAATATATATAAAATATTTAGTTTAATCCTATTTTCTTCCAAAAACATTTCACGAGAAATTTAGTTTTACTACAAGCAAGAATTTAGCTAATGCCTCCTTCCGTAATTGTAAAAAATGTAAGGCCTACGGCGTCATTGGCGCTTCACTTAAAGCGAATTATATTTCAAATATCCTCTTTTCCCGTTATTACAGCATTGAAATGAAAATAAAAATTATACTATTAAAATTTTATTTGTTATAAAAAGAATTTTACTTTTTCAATTTTATTTATTTAAATAGAATTAAACATTTAGCCTCCTTATAGTATATTAAATGCGTTCAGTAACTTCTAGCAATTAAATGTTTCTCCTTGATCTATGAAATACTACATTCAGATGCCTACTGGTGTAGAAAATTTAGCCTATTTTGCCACTGCAGCTTCGGGCAGTTCTAACAAGCTGAACATGATCCATGAAATCAGGCTCCATCCGGGTTTTTAGTCCGTTGGAAAAAATGGGTTGTGACTCTAACCGATCTGAAGTTCCTTTTCAATATTTCTAACTCCCTCCTACTTGTTCAGAATAAAATTTCTCAAAAGAAAATAAATCTACAAGACAAAGATAACCTACTGGAAGAGCTAAAGGCAACCAGAGAAAATCATAAAACGAAATTTCAACTCAAATGCCTCAAAGTAATTCAATTAAAAAAGGAACTTGATCATTTTCAACAAGTTCCAGAGATTGGCAAAAGAAAACTCCGGAAGAACTCAAGATTCTTCAAGCAGAGCTGAAACACAACTTGCGACTGCTGTATCTGAAAATTCGCTATTGAAAAAAGAAATTTCTAAGTTACAAATTGAAAACAGTACATTTCTAAGTGAAAATGAAAGACCTGACGCAAGAAACATTTATTGGGGATCTCACCTGGTTCAAGCCATATTATATATATATCTTGCCTTTTAAACTGAAAAAAGTCCTTACAAGAGAAAATTGCTAAGTTGAAAATGGAATATAATCAAATTTTAAAAGAGAAAAAAAAAGCTGCTGTAAAAGACGAAGAAGAAATTTCCTATCTCAAGTCTTTTGTAGCATATCTCCAAATAAAACCAATACATTAAAGTGGGTGGATATATATATATATATATATATATATATATATATATATATATATATATATATATATATATATATAATATATATATATATATATATATATATATATATATATATATATATATCATATATATATATATATATATATATATATATATATATATATATATAATATATATATATATATATATATATATATATATATATATATATATATATATATATATATATATGTATATATATATAATATATATATATATATATATATATATATATATATATATATATATATCCACCCACTTTAATGTATTGGTTATATATATATATATATATATATATATATATATATATATATATATATATATATATATATATATATATATATTATATATATATATATATATATATATATATATATATATATAATATATATATATATATATATATATATATATATGAATTCAATGATAATACCAACACTTTAAGCAGGTACTCGAAATAAAAAGAATATTGAAATATATTTTTTTTATTTTACAGAAAAATATCAGTCAATGATGTTCGGTATTATTGACAGTGAATTTGTGACTATGGCTAAAGTTGATTGTGGATTAATATTTGAATGTGCTCTCTTAGTAATGAATGAAAATTTAAAGAAGTATATATTCACCATTGGAACGTAAACTGTAATTTAAAAAGTACTCAACTAACCGATGGTCTGCAACAGTGAAATTTATTAAAAAGCAGGGTTGGTATGAACGACCAATAATTCTATATTCCAACACTGGAGTTAGTCTTTATTTTGTCCAGATTGGAATTGCTGTATTGTGATTCTTATGGATATTAAAGTTGTATTTGGGAAAAGAGATATCACCACGATAAGTTACTGTTGAAGGAGTGTAAGAAGGATATCCGTCTCATAAATTTGGACGACTTCGATTTTCCTAAGTATCCTAATAAAATACATAATCCAGTGAATGATGTCAGATTTTTTCGGAATTGATGATGAATAAAAAAATAGATATTAATGGAAAGATATCCATTAGAAATTCCAGAAATGATAAAATTATATAATAATAAAAACTTCTAATAATAAAAAGGTTCTAATCTTTCAATGTGATATTATCTTTGTTCTTGACATCAGCTACGTCGGGCAAGCCCCTACCGGGGTCATCCATTTATTCACAATTAAAAAGTAACTGATTTGTTACTACGATAACTGATTTTAAGTTAGGTTCCTTGGGGTTGAGTAAGAGTGCGCGCGCACTCGGAATGGATTGCAGAACAGTCAGTTATGCCGAACAGTCGTTCCGGTACTGAACCTGAACGAACCTAACTTAAAATAAGTTAACATTGTTTCATCTAGCTTAAAAATCATATGTGCTAATCTATATATAGATGAAAAATATGCGCTTGATCTATAAATCAAGCAAAATAGATAGGAGAACAGTCAGTTATGTGACTATCTATAACTATAATAGAATAGATGACAGCAGATGGGTAGTAAAATAAATTTTTCTTCTGTAATTGTAAATAAACAGATGACCCCGGTAGGGGCGTGAACGACATATTTGATGTCAAGAACAAAGTGAATATCACGTTGAAAGATTAGAACCTTTTCATTTTGTCTGCAATTTCATTATGTATTACTATATTGTTTTTACAGAGGTAACAGTTTCGACGTGTAGATAAAATATGACCTACAGAACAACTCAGAATAGAAAATGAGATTTTTCCTGTTCTACAGAAAAATTAAGAATTGGAGAGAACCCTTTTTTTTCTCTTCTATGGAAAAATTTAGTATTTAAGAGAATTTTATTTTACTTCTATGGAAGAAAAAATGGAAAATTCAGAAGAGAAGTAAGAAAATTAAGAGAGAAAGGGCAGATTTTTATTTTATATTTACAATAAATCTGTTTGTTGTTTTTTCCTATTAATTTTTGTTTTAGATAATTTCTTAGATTTTGAGTGTCTTGGGTCATGATCATTCATGGTATACGAAGTGCCATTGATCTGGAAATGTCACTGTCCAAAGAATGCCGCAGCCTAAGAACTGACATGTGGTATAGAGCTAGAGAGAAAAAAGCATATGTGAATGTCGCTAACAAAGAAAAAATAATGTTCCATTAACATGAAAAAAGGTTTTAAAAAATCAAAGAATCATAATATAATAATGCATAGAAACATTCTTGATGTAACAGCGTCACATAAATCCACAAGCAACTTTAGTTATAGTGACAAACTCACTGTCAATGATTTCGAACATCATTTACTGATATTCTTCTGTAAAATAGAAAAAATATATAACAATATTCTTTTTACTTCGAGTACCTGCTTAAAGTGTTGGTTTCATTATTGAGTTCACACATATATATATATATATATATATATATATATATATATATATATATATAATATATATATATATATATATATATATATATATATATATATATATATATATATATATATATATATATATATATATATATATATATAGAATATATATTTAACTAGAACTCAAGGTCGGGGAAATCGTTTGCGCAGGAGTTCATTGGTCATTCAAGTGCCTTAAAGAATCATCATTGTAGAACTCATTAAGTCTCAAGAGTGTCCTATGGCTAAATTATTTTGCAACTAACATACAAGACTAGACAAATCGTTTGCACAAGAGTTCATTGCTATTTCAATTGCCTTAGAGAATGAACTTGGTTATTGAGGGGTAGTCACTCTGTGAAGACGTATTTTTCTCAGCGTCACATAAATCCACAAGCAACTTTAGTTATAGTGACAAACTCACTGTCAATGATTTCGAACATCATTTACTGATATTTTTCTGTAAAATAGAAAAAATATATTCCAATATTCTTTTTACTTCGAGTACCTGCTTAAAGTGTTGGTTTCATCATTGAGTTCATATATATATATATATATATATATATATATATATATATATATATATATATATATATATATATATATATATATATATATTATATATATATATATATATATATATATATATATATATATATATATATATATATATTATATATATATATATATATATATAGAATATATATTTAACTAGAACTCAAGGTCGGGGAAATCGTTTGCGCAGGAGTTCATTGGTCATTCAAGTGCCTTAAAGAATCATCATTGTCGAGCTCATTAAGTCTCAAGAGTGTCCTATGGCTAAATTATTTTGCAACTAACATACAAGACTAGACAAATCGTTTGCACAAGAGTTCATTGCTATTTCAATTGCCTTAGAGAATGAACTTGGTTATTGAGGGGTAGTCACTCTGTGAAGACGTATTTTTCTTTTTTCCGTTTCATCAATTTTAAACTGACTAACGTACTTCTCATTACAAACAAACTAACACACACAAAAATATTCTGTTCATGTTTAACAGCAACATAAGAAATCACGGTCTATATGCGTATATCATTTTCATTTCTTATTCTAAAAAATATCAAAAATAGTTAAGAAACAAAAATTAGTCAATCGTGTTAAAACAAGTCGCGATAACAAAAATAAATTTCGTAAAAGAACTACTTGTCTTTATTTTTCAAATGAATAATCATATTTTCTAAAGTTTTGGTCAAGCTGGTTTTCTCTCCAATTTCTTGTTCAAGACATTCTGAACCTATTTTTAATGTATTGGTTTTATTTGGAGATATGCTACAAAAGACTTGAGATAGGAAATTTCTTCTTCGTCTTTTACAACAGCTTCTTCTTTCTCTTTTAAAATTTGATTATATTCCATATTCAACTTAGCAATTTTCTCTTGTAAGGACTTTTTTCAGTTTAAAAGGCAAGATATATATATATAATATGGCTTGAACCAGGTGAGATCCCCAATAAATGTTTCTTGCGTCAGGTCTTTCATTTTCACTTAGAAATGTACTGTTTTCAATTTGTAACTTAGAAATTTCTTTTTTCAATAGCGAATTTTCAGATACAGCAGTTGCAAGTTGTGTTTCAGCTCTGCTTGAAGAATCTTGAGTTCTTCCGGAGTTTTCTTTTGCCAATCTCTGGAACTTGTTGAAAATGATCAAGTTCCTTTTTTAATTGAATTACTTTGAGGCATTTGAGTTGAAATTTCGTTTTATGATTTTCTCTGGTTGCCTTTAGCTCTTCCAGTAGGTTATCTTTGTCTTGTAGATTTATTTTCTTTTGAGAAATTTTATTCTGAACTAGTAGGAGGGAGTTAGAAATATTGAAAAGGAACTTCAGATCGGTTAGAGTCACAACCCATTTTTTCCAACGAACTAAAAACCCGGATGGAGCCTGATTTCATGGATCATGTTCAGCTTGTTAGAACTGCCCGAAGCTGCAGTGGCAAAATAAGCTAAATTTTCTATACCAGTAGGCATCTGAATGTAGTATTTCATAGATCAAGGAGAAACATTTAATTGCTAGAAGTTACTGAACGCATTTAATATACTATAAGGAGGCTAAATGTTTAATTCTATTTAAATAAATAAAATTGAAAAAGTAAAATTCTTTTTTATAACAAATAAAATTTTAATAGTATAATTTTTATTTTCATTTCAATGCTGTAATAACGGGAAAAGAGGATATTTGAAATATAATTCGCTTTAAGTGAAGCACCAATGACGCCGTAGGCTTTACATTTTTTACAATTACGGAAGGAGGCATTAGCTAAATTCTTGCTTGTAGTAAAACTAAATTTCTCGTGAAATGTTTTTGGAAGAAAATAGGATTAAACTAAATATTTTATATATTGATATCAGCTGCTGAAAAGCACATCATTTCAAAATTTAATTTTACAGTAAAATCATGTTTATTTTCAATGTTGTAATAAGTACATGAAAAATATTTGTAATATAATTCATTTTCAGTAAAGCGCCAATTACGCAGTAGGTTTTAGACTTTTACAAAGAGAGGAGGAGATAGTACCCATACTCTTTTGTGTAGTGATTTTTTTTTAATTTCAATCTTGATTCACTTATTTAATTAAAGCTTAATTCTTTTTAAGATTTATTTATTTATTTATGTACGCTTCTCCTCCGTCCCAATCAATTCAAAGCCTCGCTCTTTACCCCTTTCCAGAAAGTTCCCATTTCCCTTAAACATTTCCTTATGACATTCTCCCACCCAAACCGGGGATGATCTGTTTTTCGTTTGACCCTAGACGGTTGACTGAAAAGGAGAATCTTTGTCAATCTAACATCCTTCGTCGGCCGAACGTGCCCTAGCCATCTCAACCTTTCTCTCATTATGGTCCTAGAAAGCAGTAGTGAACCTCATTTTTCGTAAAGCCTACTGTTTGAGATACGGGCAGTCCCTCGGCTACCCAAAACAATCCGTAGGCAATTTCTCTGGAAAACACCTAGCAAACCTTCATCCATTTTTTTGGAACTCCCATGCTTCAAAACCATACTTGACCCCTGTCATCACTGTAGCTTCCAACATTCTAATCCTGGTTCACAGACTTATCTTATTCTTCCAGACTCTTTTTCAACTTTGAAAAAACTTACTAGGCCTTGGATATTCTACTTCTAAGATCTTCTCTGCACCCACCGTCTTTACTAATAACGCAACCCAGATAAGTGAAGCTGTCTACTTAATCGATCTTCTTGGTATCATTAGTCTTCTTAAAATTAATTTTCAAAACTATTCTTGCATCCTGAATTCGCAAACCTATAAGATTTAATTCATTTTGCTAATGCTTTTATCTAGGAAACTTAAATAATCAGCATAATATAAGTCTAAGAGAGTTTACTTACCCATTTTATTCCGTGTCCTCCCATTGCCTTTGCTGTGTTTCTCAGGAAAAGGTCTATCAAAATGATCCATATAAATGGGGATAGAAAGAAACCCTGCTTAACTCGTGATTTAAAATGGAACCAGCTACTAACCTCATTTCCTACCTTAACCCTTTACATTCCAAACCTAACTTGTCAATGTTGTTTACCAAGCTGGAATCTTTTGAAAACCCTTGAGTTTTTCCGTTATTTCTCAACTATTTGTTCTTTAATATTGTTCAAAATACGTTTTTGGATGTCTGGTGATATATTATTTATGCATAAAATAAGGTATTTTCAGATACTGTAAAAAAGAAATAAAAAAAAATCTTCGGTGCCGTAGAAGGTACTTCCGTATTAGCCAGTACACACTCGAGAAGTTTGCTGAATTTAAGATCTAAGAACACCGGCTTCATATATATAATTTCTGCTGTATAGTTGAACATTAAACGGGGTTAAGTCCAACAATCGATTTTACTCCCGCCCCCTCCCCTTCCTAAAAAAAATAAATTTTATGTATCAGTAACTAGTCACACATTCTCTAACTTTCCTTGATCTGTTTTTCCCAGGAATTGAAATTTTATTTTTATAACTTAGATTTGCAAGTACTTTTAAAGCTTTAAAAATTGTTTACAAACAACTAGTTTTCTTTAGTTACACTGTATGCTTACATTCTGCTATTATACCCGAACGGGTTGGACTATTCAACCTAGCCTAATGGTTCGTTTACACATTACGGAAATTCATGCGGATTTAGCAATCCGTGCGGAAATTCCGCCCGTTTTCGTGCTAGAAAAAATCTCTAGCTTTCCGCAACGTTAGTAGGGTGTATATATGGAATTCTGATGCCTGTATAGGAATTCCACGTTCCATGGCACCTTTCCAAGGCTGATTACCAGACTGGTTATTTGGCAGTGTATAATGCGGTCAAACATGTTTTGACAGTATGATCATAATTATATAACTCAACCGAACCGGTTTTTGAGACAACATCCTTTTTTAGGAGCCATTCAGAGAGCGGAGGTTACTCAATATATGATAACTTGATTGGTGATTGGGATTTGAATAAAAGGACTGATTTTCATTACAATTCATATTAGTAAAAGAATTGAATTCAAAGAGAATAGTTTATTTGAGAGGATATTAGTAGAGAAAAATGAGTGGTGCATTTACATTATTGGAGATTAATGATGGAGCCGACAGCAGCAACAACGATATACGAGTACCCAATGTGGCTGTGGAAATAACCGCTGGTTGTAGACTATGCCTTGAATGGGACAATATGTATGCTAGATACGTGATATCATTAAGCAAATTTAAGCAGGAGGAGCAACTATGTTTTGCTGGAAAAGTGAATATTCTCAATATAAATAAACTTCGGTCAGCAATAAATGTCCTATCGAAATATATTGATGAGAACAAAATGCATCAGCCAAGTCACATGATAGTTACGCTATTATAGAAAATAATTTCAAAGTACCAAGTCACATGATAGTTACGCTATTATAGAAAATAATTTCAAAGTACCAAGTCACATGATAGTTACGCTATTGTAGAAAATAATTTCAAAGTACCATGTCACATGATAGTTACGCTATTGCATAAAATAATTTCAAAGTACCATGTCACATGATAGTTATGCTATTGTATAAAATAATTTCAAAGTACCAAGTCACATGATAGTTACGCTTTTGTAGAAAATAATTTCAAAGTACCAAGTCACGTGATAGTTACGCTATTATAGAAAATAATCTCAAAGTACCAAGTCACATGATAGTTACGCTATTTTAGAAAATAATTTCAAAATACCAAGTCACAGGATAGTTACGCTATTGTAAAAAATAATTTCAAAGTACCAAGTCACATGATAGTTACGCTATTGTATAAAATAATTTCAAAGTACCAAGTCACATGATAGTTACGCTATTGTAGAAAATAATTTCAAAGTACCAATTCACATGATAGTTACGCTTTTGTAGAAAATAATTTCAAAGTACCAAGTCACGTGATAGTTACGCTATTATAGAAAATAATTTCAAAGTACCAAGTCACATGATAGTTACGCTTTTATAGAAAATAATTTCAAAGTACCAAGTCACATGATAGTTACGCTATTATAGAAAATAATTTCAAAGTACCAAGTCACATGATAGTTACGCTATTGTAGAAAATAATTCCAAAGTACCAAGTCACATGATAGTTACTCTATTATAGAAAATAATTTCAAAGTACCAAGTCACATGAAAGTTACGCTATTATAGAAAATAATTTCAAAGTACCAAGTCACATGATAGTTACGCTGTTGTAGAAAATAATTTCAAAGTACCAAGTCACATGAAAGTTACGCTATTATAGAAAATAATTTCAAAGTACCAAGTCACATGATAGTTACGCTATTGTATAAAATAATTTCAAAGTACCAAGTCACATGATAGTTACGCTATTGTAGAAAATAATTTCAAAGTAGCAACTCACATGATAGTTACGCTATTGTAGAAAATAATTTCAAAGTACCAAGTCACATGATAGTTACGCTATTGTATAAAATAATTTCAAAGTACCAAGTCACATGATAGTTACGCTATTATAGAAAATAATTTCAAAGTACCAAGTCACATGATAGTAACGCTATTATAGAAAATAATTTCAAAGTACCAAGTCACATGATAGTTACGCTATTATAGAAAATAATTTCAAAGTACCAAGTCACATGATAGTTACGCTATTGTAGAAAATAATTTCAAAGTACCAAGTCACATGATAGTTACGCTATTGTAGAAAATAATTTCAAAGTACCAAGTCACATGATAGTTACGCTTTTATAGAAAATAATTTCAAAGTACAAAGTCACATGATAGTTACGCTATTATAGAAAATAATTTCAAAGTACCAAGTCACATGATAGTTACGATATTGTATAAAATAATTTCAAAGTACCAAGTCACATGATAGTTACGCTATTGTAGAAAATAATTTCAAAGTACCAAGTCACATGAAAGTTACGCTATTATAGAAAATAATTTCAAAGTACCAAGTCACATGATAGTTACGCTATTGTAGAAAATAATTTCAAAGTACCAAGTCACATGATAGTTACGCTATTGTAGAAAATAATTTCAAAGTACCAAGTCACATGATAGTTACGCTATTGTATAAAATAATTTCAAAGTACCAAGTCACATGATAGTTGCGCTATTGTAGAAAATAATTTCAAAGTACCAAGTCACATGAAAGTTACGCTATGCAGCCGGCAAAGAAACTCAACAAAAAATAAATGTTTCTGACGTTTTTTGTAATTTTTATACTTTTTCAAATAGTATTGCTGCATCAGAACTCGTTTGTCGTATATTCATGGTGAAAAGAATAGGCAGCCCACGCCATTTTATCGTATCTAAGTTTACTCCCATTTCGTTAAGGGCGGATTGTCGTATCTGTATTTCATTTCAAGTTTCGACAATGAAAACTTTACCTTTTCTATCTCATATTGGGGAGGCCTTCCTTTTTATTTTTTCTCTTTTTTTTGATGTATTTGCGAAAAAAATCGGTTGTACCGTGGAAGTTCCAGCAAAGGTAAAATTTTCAAAGTCGTTTTTCTCGGAATTTTGAAAACCTTAGTTACGACAAAACCACTCTCAGGGGACGAGATGCCAAAAAAATGATTTTAGTCATTCGCATTTCTAGGATTTTCTTTTTTGGAGAAAGGGAGGGGGCTCAGTTTTTTTTATTATTTGATTCTTTACAAATAGTTCTCGTTTTAGCTGTCTTGGCATAATTAGCTTCGCTTTCTAAGAAAATTTTTGGTTTTTATGGAATGAGTGGTCATATAAATTTCAGAATGGGCTCTTCTTAATCAAATGTCATCACATTATGGCATTGTTCAAATAGAACTTATTTTACTTTGATTATCCTTATAAATTCATTCTTTGTTTTCCTTTCCATTCTCAAACCAATGTTATCTTTACCTCTTGCATTATTACAGCCATGCCAATTATTTTCTTTTTTCTATCTCTTCAACGTATTATATTCTTCCTTACCCCCTAGACGCTCGATTCCTCTTATTTCTTTTCCTGGTCTCCAGGCTGTGAATGCCAATGCCACACGCTTGCTTACCCATGACGAAATCTAATGTCGCTTGTGTTTCTTCTTGTTTATATGTTCTCCGGAGCAGTTGCATCTTGTTCCAGCTTTATCTAATGGTTGAAATAGGGAATGATAAGACTGTTTATATCTCTCTACAGTGATTTAGGTCCACCATGCGTACTTTAACATTTCCAAAGTTCTCAGGAGTACTGCAGAAATTCAGATTACTACGCAAAAAAAGTTGGTTAACCATGTTAAGCATCTGAACCTGCGAAAAGAGGTCAGAGGAAAAACACTCCTTTGGTAATAGCACCTATGACCAGTGATATATCAGAACAAAATGAAGCCTCAATCAAACGAGTATAGACATTTTGTCCTTACAGAAAATATCCTTAGTTTATCAAATGGATGTAATTTGACAGTTGATTACACCCATTTCCTTCAGAGGATGCACTTCCATGTTGGATGTACTTCCGTTTAATATGACGTCAACAAAAGTTAAGTAAATTGTGGTCTTTTGTGCCATTAGATAATAAAAACCAATAAGGCAAAAAGTGGTGTTTTTAATAAAAGCAAGCAGTAATTACCGTAAATTTCGGGGGCTGGCAACTGTCATAATTCCAAAGTATTTCTCTCTGAATATTAATATCAAAGTTTGTGTCTTAGGGTTTCAATTTTTCTTGGAAGAGCTCAGTTCCTCAGAGATTAAATCACTTCTTCAGAGATTAAATAAAAGAATAAATAAAAAAATTAATTTAAGGGCATTTGAAATTAAAATGAACAAAACTTATACTGTATAGGAGGGTGCTACCAGTCCTTCTATAGCCTGCTCTTAGTGATGAAATTTGATTGGTGCTATCATGGAAATATTTTGAGGGCAACAAGTATAGCTAGTTGGTATTGGTAAATGCCAGTGCTATATCTACCAATTAAAACATTACTCACCTTCCTTTGATTTGAGCTATAGTTTGACAATTTCAGAGTGATTCAGAATTTTACTGACTTTATATTCAGCATGGTCAATGCAATCCAATTCTATACTTGACCCTTCTGTTGCTTATTGACCACCTAAAACATTTAACATCGACATTTTTTTCGTTTAACTCAGTGACTAAGTTGTAAAAATGGCAGTATCATAAATATTGCAGCAACTTGCAAAGACCAAATTAGTTAGATATGTATTTTTTTGTCAAATTTATTGCATTAACAAGAGTTTAATAATTTTATACTTAAAAGTAATTTTTTTTTTATGAAAGTAGACCTAAAGGGTGAAATTGAAGCTTAAAACGAACAAAAAGTTGTTGTTTCTTGGTCTGTGCAACGCTACTACTACTACTACTAACAACTCACCGCAGCACCTAGCCGCCTGAGGAAAGCAGAGCTACGCACGCTCCTCCTCCACCCCAATCTATTCAAAACCTCCCTTTTTACACCCACCCACGAAGTTCCCATTTCCTTTAAATCTTTCTTTATGACGTCCTTCCACCCCAGACGAGGACGACCTGCTTTCCGTTTAGCCCTAGACGGTTGGCCGAAAAGAACAATCTTCGGCAATCTGTCATCCTTCATCCGCACAACGTGCCCTAACCACCTCAACCTTTTTTTCATTATAGCTCTAGAGAGCGGTATTGAACCACATTTGTCGTATAGATTATTGTTTGAAATATGGTCAGTCAGCCGGGTATCCAGAACAATCCTTAAGCAATTTCTCTGGAAAACATCTAGCAAATCTTCATCCACTTTTCGGAGCGCCCATGCTTCAGACATACCAATAAGACTAGCTCAAATAAGATATTCAATGGTTATTCCCTATATTTATGGAATTATGTAAAACTAGCACTTCATTGAAAACATCAAATAATACATAACTTGAGTATAATATAAAAATAAAACGCTTTAGCATATTTTTTACATTATAAAAAGTAAGCACTTTCGGATCTTTTATATGACCTGAATTTGCTCAGTGGAGTAAATAGAGTAATGAGGGAATTGTAGAGTAATGTTTTAAATCAACTAGACACTTTTGTACGGAACTTGCGCTTACCTTAATATTGGAGTCCATTGAGTCACAAGCTTTGCAGACTGAATCTTTATAAACATCAACAGATTCGCTCGTGACAGCTGATATCTGAAAAAAAAATCCATCTCATAGCTTTTAAAAGTCAAAATACTTTGATGCTGATGTGATGCAAAAAACAATAGTTAAAATAAACTCCAGGATTAATACGACAAAAAAAAAACATCCACCAAAGGAGGTAAAATAAAAATTGATCACCGATCTAAGGATATTGGTATAGTTGAACTATATATATTTGGAAATGGTGCTGCCGACTATAAGTAGTAACTATCTATGGAATTCTAAGACGCCCCCGTACCAAACAGGTTTCTGGCTATTATGACACTCATTTTTTGGAGGTCAAACTCATGGATACATGTTTATTTATTTTTTTTTTAAACTGGTATTTTTTTCAATGAAGCCCATAGTACTTTGCAGAAACCCGTGAATGTAGGACTGAAAGTCCGTTCGTACTATATCTGAATCCAATTACTAATCAAGTTAGTGTGACCGCCATTTTTTGATCTGGTTAGGTGGGTATAATCTGGTTTGGTTCGTTATTGCGAGAAGGGTTACTCAATTTACATCTTAGTGTTAACTGGGCGATGACTTAGTCTAATTGCGTAGGTACTAAAGAAACATTTGAAGGTGGAGAAAAAAAAGGGGTAATTAGTGATTGGATAATTTTAACAAGAAATGACTGAAAAGTGTTTTGGAGGAGATGGGGTGAATGTGTACTGTATAATACACAAGTGATTTTTTGCACAGTGTTGTCAATTTTAAATAGTTTAGAAAAAAAAAATTAACAAGAAATGGCTGAAAAGTGTTTTGAGGGAGTTGAGTTGCACGAGGGTTGACTTGCACGAGGGTTCAGTTAAATGCGGATTCAGTTACACGGGGATTAGTTAAATGGCTTTATTATATCTTTTCAGAACAAATTATTATTTTAGGGAATTATTTCGGTGAAACAGTTAGAGACATTTTAAAAGATGATTTTAGAAGAGGATTTGAGGGTGAAACTCTTTGGTCGTTATAATACACAAGTTCCATTTGAACAGTATTGTGAGGTCCCTTACCACAACCCCAAAGGAATCCGATCCCCCCACCCCAACCCCGAAGGAAGCCCCCGGTCCTCAAAGGTTCTCTGGGCTCCCAAAGGGCCCCCGGCGCCCCAATGGCTCCTGAGTCCCCCATTATAATACTTTTTAAGGCTTTATTATATCTTTTCAGAACAAATTATTATTTTAGGGAATTATTTCGGTGAAACAGTTAGAGACATTTTAAAAGATGATTTAAAAGATGACTTTAGAAGAGGATTTGAGGGTGAAACTTTGTGGTCGTTATAATACACAAGTTCCATTTGAACAGTGTTGTGAGGTCCCTTACCACAACCCCAAAGGGCTCCAATCCCCCCACTCCAACCCCGAAGGAAACCCCCGGTCCTCAAAGGTTCTCTGGGCTCCCAAAGGGCCCCCCCGGCGCCCCAATGGCTCCAGAGTCCCCCATTATAATACTTTTTAAGGCTTTATTATATCTTTTCAGAACAAATTATTATTTTAGGGAATTATTTCGGTGAAACAGTTAGAGACATTTTAAAAGATGATTTAAAAGATGATTTTAGAAGAGGACTTGAGGGTGAAACTCTGTGGTCGTTATAATACACAAGTTCCATTTGAACAGTGTTGTGAGGTCCCTTACCACAGCCCCAAAGGGCTCCGATCCCCCCCACCCCAACCCCGAAGGAAACCCCCGGTCCTCAAAGGTTCTCTGGGCTCCCAAAGGGCCCCCGGCGCCCCAATGGCTCCTGAGTCCCCCATTATAATACCTTTTAAGGCTTTATTATATCTTTTCAGAACAAATTATTATTTTAGGGAATTATTTCGGTGAAAGAGTTAGAGACATTTTAAAAGATGATTTTAGAAGAGGAATTGAGGGTGAAACTCTGTGGTCGTTATAATACACAAGTTCCATTTGAACAGTGTTGTGAGGTCCCTTACCACAACCCCAAAGGGCTCCGATCCCCCCACCCCAGCCCCGAAGGAAGCCCCCCGGTCCTCAAAGGTCCTCCAAGCTCCCAAATCAACTGAAAGTAAGGAGCAACATCAGAAATTAAATTATAAAAAAGTTTCTTCAACTGAAAGTAAGGAGCAACATCAAAACTTAAAAACGGACAAAAAATAGATTTTTACGTGAAAACAACTTCAACAGTGCCCAACCCCCACCGCGATCAGAAATTCAATTATAAAAAAAAAGTTTCTTCAACTGAAGGTAAGGAGCAACATCAAAACTCAAACAAGTAAATCAGCTTTATTTAATGTATAATGGCGCACAAAAAAAGACTATTATTTTTCCTCGTTCTTCCCTCCATGACCAGGTGCTAACGCCTCTATCTCGCTTTCACTTAGTTTCCTTCTTAGTATACGGTAGTAATTATGATTACGCCATCGCCATACTTCATAATAGCCATCATGCGTTATGTAATGATCATCATCCAATCTAGGCTCCCGATCTAAAAAAAATAGAGCATTACCAATTCTACTTTAGGTACTTTTGGCTATCTTGGAAAGGGGTTAAGTTAGGAAAATGAAACTTTCAGGAATGGGTCTACAGGCTAAACAGTTCATGATAAAAATGACCTTCAGTTGTTTTGACTTTAAAAGTTCTGCTTTTGCTTCAACCAATTGTGTTTAACAAAAAAAACAAAGGAATCATTTACTGATCTTTAGTTGTTGTGATTTTAAAAGTTCCGCTTTTATTTCAGCCAATTGTGTTTAACAAAAAAAAAAAACAATGGAATTATTTACTGATCTTCAGTTGTTGTGATTTTAAAAGTTCTGCTTTTGTTTCAGCCAATCGTGTATCTCCCCCCAAAAAAATACTTTTCAGACAATCAACTTCAGACTAACCAGAATTTTTTGTAACTGAAGTGGAAAATTTTGATATTATTTTGGGAAAATAGAATTGATCAATAACTTATTTCATTTTCATTAAGAAAATTCAGAATCGAAGTTGAACTTTTCTTCTTTCGGGAAAATATTTGGAACAGAACTTTAAATTTTTTCATCTCTTTGAGAAAAATCTGAATTGAAGTGGAAAATTTTATATTATTTTAGGAAAATAGAATTGATCAATAACTTATTTCATTTTCATTGAGAAAATTCAGAATCGAAGTTGAACTTTTTAGTCTTCGCGATTTTTGTATTAACCAGGAGTTTTGTAACAGCAAGCGAGCAAGCTATTAATTGGTTTTTAGAGTTTCGGTTACTATTGAGCCGTGTCGATCCTTACTTACAGTTCGTTACCACGAACACAATAAAAACAATAAACAGGCATTATACCCACAAGCATATGCGAGTCAAATTTCATCTTACGTATCTGATAAAATAAAAATCAAAATTAAATTGCATTTACTACTTTTCGTTTAAACTAATGTGGTTTCTATAAAAAATTTGAAATTATCTCGTTTAAACTATTGAAGTTTCTATAAAGTTAAGTTAAAAAGCTGCTCACCAAGTTTAGCGAAATAAAGCGTCTATTTGCAGCATTCCCCTTCATCTTCCAAATTGTAAGAAGGAACTGAATGTATATCATCCCAGTCTTAAGGTATTTTATACCTTATATCTTGGAAATTAAGTCTCTCTCTTCTTATCAGATTCAAACGCTTAATACCCACAAGCATATGCGAGTCAAATTTCATCTTAAAGTGCCAACGTATCTGATAGAATAATTTAAGTCTTATGATCAATTTCATAAAACCTATAATTTTCACCTTTTTCTTCATTAAGTATCAATTACTTCAAGAAATTAATTCCATATTTTTGCAGATAGGAGCTTTAAACTTCCGAAGTAGGGTTATTGGTTTTTAGAGTTTCGGTTACTATTGAGTCGTGTCGCTCCTTACTTACAGTTCGTTAGCACAAACACAAAAATGTTATCACTCTTAATATTTAAATCTTGGCAAATCCAAAACACCAGTGCAGTGATTTTTGCAAGTGCGTTTAGGTGTTAAATTCCAATTAATAGGCACGTAACGTCAATAAAACCTCTAATTCTACTTTAGGTACTTTTGGCTATCTTGGAAAGGGGTTAGGTTAGGAAAATGAAACTTTCAGGAATGGGTCTACAGGCTAAACAGTTCATGATAAAAAAAGATAGTTTCATTTTTAAGGTTTAGCTACTTTTGGCTATCTTGGAAAGGGGCTAGGTTAGGAAAATGAAACTTTCAGGAATGGGTCTACAGGCTAAACACTTCATGATAAAAAAATTCGCGCCCAACTTATGTTAATTTCTGTTCGTTTTGAGTCTGACTCGGTTAATTAGAAACCACTGTTTGCAATCCATTCCTCCGTTAAGAGGACCTGTTTGACTAGTTTCTTTTTTAGAGTTTCGGTTACTATTGAGTCGTGTCGCTCCTTACTTACAGTTCGTTAGCACAAACACAAAAATGTTATCACTCTTAATATTTAAATCTTGGCAAATCCAAAACACCAGTGCAGTGATTTTTGCAAGTGCGTTTAGGTGTTAAATTCCAATTAATAGGCACGTAACGTCAATAAAACCTCTAATTCTACTTTACGTACTTTTGGCTATCTTGGAAAGGGGTTAGGTTAGGAAAATGAAACTTTCAGGAATGGGTCTACAGGCTAAACAGTTCATGATAAAAAAAGATAGTTTCATTTTTTAAGGTTTAGCTACTTTTGGCTATCTTGGAAAGGGGCTAGGTTAGGAAAATGAAACTTTCAGGAATGGGTCTACAGGCTAAACAGTTCATGATAAAAAAATTCGCGCCCAACTAATGTTAATTTCTGCTCGTTTTGAGTCTGACTCGGTTAATTAGAAACCACTGTTTGCAATCCATTCCTCCGTTGAGAGGACCTGTTTGACTAGTTTCTTTTATCATCTATCTTGCGTGGCTTACAGCTGATAGAACATTACCAATTCTACTTTAGGTACTTTTGGCTATCCTGGAAAGGGGTTAGGTTAGGAAAATGAAACTTTCAGGAATGGGTCTACAGGCTAAGCAGTTCATGATAAAAAAAAGTTTCATTTTTTAAGGTTATTTTAGCTACTTTTGGCTATCTTGGAAAGGGGTTAGGTTAGGAAAATGAAACTTTCAGGAATGGGTCTACAGGCTAAACAGTTCATGATAAAAAAAGATAGTTTCATTTTTTTAAAGGTTAATTTAGATGAGGTTATGTGTCTAATGGGGGGGGGGGTTATGTAAAATGGTTCTAGTTTTGTTATTCAATAGGACCTTCTGATAGGGGAGTTTTAATAAAAATTATTTGTTCTTATATCAACTATTTAATTCAATGGGGAAATTAAGTTAAACTCTTAGCTGACGGTTCGCGTGTGGCTTACCTAAGTGGAGGCTGAACTTCTAGAGTGGGAAGCTTAAACTAGGAGTACGTGTAGGGAGCTTATATTAACGGCCATACTGAGTCGAAATCAGACTGATAAGTTTCAGTTTCCCTTAGGAGCGAGTGGAGCCATAAGGACTAACAAACTTGAGAAATATTAGCATAAAGAGAATAAAATAAGAAAGTAATGCATTTATTGTTACTCACATAATTGTCGCAGAGCTTCGGATATATCAACACAGTTGTAATACGAGACACTATTACAAAATTGTCATCTGGAGCGATGCTACGCAAAAGTTAATGCACTGTCAAAAAGTTCTCTCGAAAGTTTATTTTGAATAGACTCTCACATAATATAAATCACAAGAAATTCCTCGGTTAGGCTGGTGTATAACTTCTCTAAGACTCGCATAAGACTGCTACAAGACTGGCGCAAAAATTGCTAAATCCTAACTATCTACTCTCTGCAATTTTGCCGGGGGTTACGTTTAGGCGTTGCTAAAAGTATATTTTACAATTCCTATTGGTTGCATTATTTGTCCTACATCACTATTGGGCCGGCTTGCACCAATGGGCTACATGGGTTTAATTAAAGTTTATGACTTTTAAGATATCACTTTGGAATTTTTCTAACAATTCAAAATTTTACACTGCAACATTTCGCTAGCAGGTGTCGCTTAATTTATGACTTTTAAAATATCACTTTGGAATTTTTTCGAACGAACAAAGTTTTACATTGTAACATTTTCCCAGCAGGGTGTCTCTTGATTTTCAGAAGACTTGTAATTTATTTCCATGAAAGTTGGTAAAGGATAATACAATTTAATTGCATTGAGATACCCAGTTTTAAACTTTAGTCTCCAGAACAATGCAATTAGCTTATACAAATATATTTTGCATCTCGAGTGACTACTTTTTTTGTATTATAAATCTTACTCTCTTGACAGTTTGGTATTTTCGAGCTCTTAGGATTCAAATTACATTGTTCGTTGGCTGTCATATAAGATTAGGTCAAAATGATATTTATTGCATTTATTGGCGACACAAGGGCGGATTTATTTGTTTGATTTTCTGTGGGAAAGATTCTTACGATATTTGTTACAAAGTATAATTACAATGCATAATTAGGTACATTAGTTTCACTATGTTAAATTGAAGGCTTGAGTCTTGCTCGATCTGTATGTTACTTGAACTCTTCAGGTTCATATTTTGGGTGATTTTATTCTTTACTTGGGTAACTTAAATTGGGAGATTTTGGGGTTTTGAAAATTGATCCCATTACATGTGCGCGCACATAACCTCATCTAAATTAACCTTAAAAAAATGAAACTATCTTTTTTTATCATGAACTGTTTAGCCTGTAGACCCATTCCTGAAAGTTTCATTTTCCTAACCTAACCCCTTTCCAAGATAGCCAAAAGTAGCTAAAATAACCTTAAAAAATGAAACTATCTTTTTTTATCATGAACTTCTTAGCCTGTGGACCCATTCCTGAAAGTTTCATTTTCCTAACCTAACCCCTTTCCAGGATAGCCAAAAGTACCTAAAGTAGAATTGGTAATGTTCTATCAGCTGTAAGCCACGCAAGATAGATGATAAAAGAAACTAGTCAAACAGGTCCTCTCAACGGAGAAATGGATTGCAAACAGTGGTTTCTAATTAACCGAGTCAGACTCAAAACGAGCAGAAATTAACATTAGTTGGGCGCGAATTTTTTTATCATGAACTGTTTAGCCTGTAGACCCATTCCTGAAAGTTTCATTTTCCTAACCTAGCCCCTTTCCAAGATAGCCAAAAGTAGCTAAAATAACCTTAAAAAATGAAACTATCTTTTTTTATCATGAACTGTTTAGCCTGTAGACCCATTCCTGAAAGTTTCATTTTCCTAACCTAACCCCTTTCCAAGATAGCCAAAAGTACCTAAAGTAGAATTAGAGGTTTTATTGACGTTACGTGCCTATTAATTGGAATTTAACACCTAAACGCACTTGCAAAAATCACTGCACTGGTGTTTTGGATTTGCCAAGATTTAAATATTAAGAGTGAAAACATTTTTGTGTTTGTGCTAACGAACTGTAAGTAAGGAGCGAAACGACTCAATAGTAACCGAAACTCTAAAAAAAGAAACTAGTCAAACAGGTCATCTCAACGGAGGAATGGATTGCAAACAGTGGTTTCTAATTAACCGAGTCAGACTCAAAACGAGCAGAAATTAACATTAGTTGGGCGCGAATTTTTTTTATCATGAACTGTTTAGCCTGTAGACCCATTCCTGAAAGTTTCATTTTCCTAACCTAGCCCCTTTCCAAGATAGCCAAAAGTAGCTAAACCTTAAAAAATGAAACTATCTTTTTTTATCATGAACTGTTTAGCCTGTAGACCCATTCCTGAAAGTTTCATTTTCCTAACCTAACCCCTTTCCAAGATAGCCAAAAGTACCTAAAGTAGAATTAGAGGTTTTATTGACGTTACGTGCCTATTAATTGGAATTTAACACCTAAACGCACTTGCAAAAATCACTGTACTGGTGTTTCGGGTTTGCCAAGATTTAAATATTAAGAGTGATAACATTTTTGTGTTTGTGCTAACGAACTGTAAGTAAAGAGCGACACGACTCAATAGTAACCGAAACTCTAAAAACCAATAACCCTACTTCGGAAGTTTAAAGCTCCTATCTGCAAAAATATGGAATTAATTTCTTGAAGTAATTGATACTTAATGAAGAAAAAGGTGAAAATTATAGGTTTTATGAAATTGATCATAAGACTTAAATTATTCTATCAGATACGTTGGCACTTTAAGATGAAATTTGACTCGCATATGCTTGTGGGTATTAAGCGTTTGAATCTGATAAGAAGAGAGAGACTTAATTTCCAAGATATAAGGTATAAATTACCTTAAGACTGGGATGATATACATTCAGTTCCTTCTTACAATTTGGAAGATGAAGGGGAATGCTGCAAATAGACGCTTTTATTTCGCTAAACTTGGTGAGCAGCTTTTTAACTTAACTTTATAGAAACTTCAATAGTTTAAACGAGATAATTTCAAATTTTTTATAGAAACCACATTAGTTTAATCGAAAAGTAGTAAATGCAATTTAATTTTGATTTTTATTTTATCAGATACGTAAGATGAAATTTGACTCGCATATGCTTGTGGGTATAATGCCTGTTTATTTTTTTTATTGTGTTCGTGGTAACGAACTGTAAGTAAGGATCGACACGGCTCAACAGTAACCGAAACTCTAAAAACCAATTAATAGCTTGCTCGCTTGCTGTTACAGAACTCCTGGTTAATACAAAAATCGCGAAGACTAAAAAGTTCAACTTCGATTCTGAATTTTCTCAATGAAAATGAAATAAGTTATTGATCAATTCTATTTTCCTAAAATAATATAAAATTTTCCACTTCAATTCAGATTTTTCTCAAAGAGATGAAAAAATTTAAAGTTCTGTTCCAAATATTTTCCCGAAAGAAGAAAAGTTCAACTTCGATTCTGAATTTTCTTAATGAAAATGAAATAAGTTATTGATCAATTCTATTTTCCCAAAATAATATCAAAATTTTCCACTTCAGTTAAAAAAAATTCTGGTTAGTCTGAAGTTGATTGTCTGAAAAGTATTTTTTTGGGGGAGATACACGATTGGCTGAAACAATTTATTGTGTTCGTGGTAACGAACTGTAAGTAAGGATCGACACGGCTCAATAGTAACCGAAACTATAAAAACCAATTAATAGCTTGCTCGCTTTTGTTAAACACAATTGATTGAAATAAAAGCGGAACTTTTAAAATCACAACAACTAAAGATCAGTAAATGATTCCTTTGTTTTTTTTTTGTTAAACACAATTGGTTGAAGCAAAAGCAGAACTTACGGCTCAATAGTAACCGAAACTCTAAAAACCAATTAATAGCTTGCTCGCTTGCTGCTACAAAACTCCTGGTTAATACAAAAATCGCGAAGACTAAAAAGTTCAACTTCGATTCTGAATTTTCTCAATGAAAATGAAATAAGTTATTGATCAATTCTATTTTCCTAAAATAATATAAAATTTTCCACTTCAATTCAGATTTTTCTCAAAGAGATGAAAAAATTTAAATTTCTGTTCCAAATATTTTCCCGGAAGAAGAAAAGTTCAACATCGATTCTGAATTTTCTTAATGAAAATGAAATAAGTTATTGATCAATTCTATTTTCCCAAAATAATATCAAAATTTTCCACTTCAGTTAAAAAAAAATTCTGGTTAGTCTGAAGTTGATTGTCTGAAAAGTATTTTTTGGGGGGAGATACACGATTGGCTGAAACAATTTATTGTGTTCGTGGTAACGAACTGTAAGTAAGGATCGACACGGCTCAATAGTAACCGAAACTCTAAAAACCAATTAATAGCTTGCTCGCTTGCTGTTACAAAACTCCTGGTTAATACAAAAATCGCGAAGACTAAAAAGTTCAACTTCGATTCTGAATTTTCTCAATGAAAATGAAATAAGTTATTGATCAATTCTATTTTCCTAAAATAATATAAAATTTTCCACTTCAATTCAGATTTTTCTCAAAGAGATGAAAAAATTTAAAGTTCTGTTCCAAATATTTTCCCGGAAGAAGAAAAGTTCAACTTCGATTCTGAATTTTCTTAATGAAAATGAAATAAGTTATTGATCAATTCTATTTTCCCAAAATAATATCAAAATTTTCCACTTCAGTTACAAAAAATTCTGGTTAGTCTGAAGTTGATTGTCAGAAAAGTATTTTTTTGGGGGGAGATACACGATTGGCTGAAACAAAAGCAGAACTTTTAAAATCACAACAACTGAAGATCAGTAAATAATTCCATTGTTTTTTTTTGTTAAACACAATTGGCTGAAATAAAAGCGGAACTTTTAAAATCATAACAACTAAAGATCAGTAAATGATTCCTTTGTTTTTTTTGTTAAACACAATTGGTTGAAGCAAAAGCAGAACTTTTAAAATCAAAACAACTGAAGGTCATTTTCATCATGAACTGTTTAGCCTGTAGACCCATTCCTGAAAGTTTCATTTTCCTAACCTAACCCCTTTCCAAGATAGCCAAAAGTACCTAAAGTAGAATTGGTAATGCTCTATTTTTTTTTAGATCGGGAGCCTAGATTGGATGATGATCATTACATAACGCATGATGGCTATTATGAAGTATGGCGATGGCGTAATCATAATTAATACCGTATACTAAGAAGGAAACTAAGTGAAAGCGATATAGAGGCGTTAGCACCTGGTCATGGAGGGAAGAACGAGGAAAAATAATAGTCTTTTTTTTTGTGCGCTATTATACATTAAATAAAGCTGATTTACTTGTTTGAGTTTTGATGTTGCTCCTTACCTTCAGTTGAAGAAACTTTTTTTTTATAATTTAATTTCTGATCGCAGTGGGGGTTGGGCACTGTTGAAGTTGTTTTCACGTAAAAATCTATTTTTTGTCCGTTTTTAAGTTTTGATGTTGCTCCTTACTTTCAGTTGAAGAAACTTTTTTATAATTTAATTTCTGATGTTACTCCTTACTTTCAGTTGATTTGGGAGCTTGGAGGACCTTTGAGGACCGGGGGGCTTCCTTCGGGGTTGGGGTGGGGGGATCGGAGCCCTTTGGGGTTGTGGTAAGGGACCTCACAACACTGTTCAAATGGAACTTGTGTATTATAACGACCACAGAGTTTCACCCTCAAGTCCTCTTCTAAAATCATCTTTTAAATCATCTTTTAAAATGTCTCTAACTGTTTCACCGAAATAATTCCCTAAAATAATAATTTGTTCTGAAAAGATATAACAAAGCCTTAAAAGGTATTATAATGGGGGACTCAGGAGCCATTGGGGCGCCGGGGGCCCTTTGGGAGCCCAGAGAACCTTTGAGGACCGGGGGTTTCCTTCGGGGTTGGGGTGGGGGGGATCGGAGCCCTTTGGGGCTGTGGTAAGGGACCTCACAACACTGTTCAAATGGAACTTGTGTATTATAACGACCACAGAGTTTCACCCTCAAGTCCTCTTCTAAAATCATCTTTTAAATCATCTTTTAAAATGTCTCTAACTGTTTCACCGAAATAATTCCCTAAAATAATAATTTGTTCTGAAAAGATATAATAAAGCCTTAAAAAGTATTATAATGGGGGACTCTGGAGCCATTGGGGCGCCGGGGAGGCCCTTTGGGAGCCCAGAGAACCTTTGAGGACCGGGGGTTTCCTTCGGGGTTGGAGTGGGGGGATTGGAGCCCTTTGGGGTTGTGGTAAGGGACCTCACAACACTGTTCAAATGGAACTTGTGTATTATAACGACCACAGAGTTTCACCCTCAAATCCTCTTCTAAAGTCATCTTTTAAATCATCTTTTAAAATGTCTCTAACTGTTTCACCGAAATAATTCCCTAAAATAATAATTTGTTCTGAAAAGATATAATAAAGCCTTAAAAAGTATTATAATGGGGGACTCAGGAGCCATTGGGGCACCGGGGGCCCTTTGGGAGCCCAGGGAACCTTTGAAGACCGGGGGCTTCCTTCGGGGTTGGGGTGGGGGGATCGGAGCCCTTTGGGGTTGTGGTAAGGGACCTCACAACACTGTTCAAATGGAACTTGTGTATTATAACGACCAAAGAGTTTCACCCTCAAATCCTCTTCTAAAATCATCTTTTAAAATGTCTCTAACTGTTTCACCGAAATAATTCCCTAAAATAATAATTTGTTCTGAAAAGATATAATAAAGCCATTTAACTAATCCCCGTGTAACTGAATCCGCATGTAACTGAACCCTCGTGCAAGTCAACCCTCGTGCAACTCAACTCCCTCAAAACACTTTTCAGCCATTTCTTGTTATTTTTTTTTATTTCTAAACTATTTAAAATTGACAACACTGTGCAAAACATCACTTGTGTATTATACAGTACACATTCACCCCATCACCTCCAAAACACTTTTCAGTCATTTCTTGTTAAAATTATCCAATCACTAATTACCCCTTTTTTTCTCCACCTTCAAATGTTCCTTTAGTACCTACGCAATTAGACTAAGTAATCGCCCAGTTAACACTAAGATGTAAACACTAAGATGTAAAAATGGCGGTCACACTAACTTGATTAGTAATTGGATTCAGATATACTACGAACGGACATTCAGTCCTACATTCACGGGTTTCTGCAAAGTGCTATGGGCTTCATTGAAAAAATACGAGTTTAAAAAAAAAATAAAAAATAAACATGTATCCATGAGTTTGACCTCCAAAAAATGAGTGTCATAATAGCCAGAAACCTGTTTGGTACGCGGGCGTACGCAAATTCCATAGATAGTTACTACTACTATATTCCACGCACAGCTCTTCTTGGGCAGATGAATGGAAGTCGGAGTGCCCCTTCTGCGGCACTTAGCAAAGAGTGCAGCATCCTCTATGTGATTTTTATTTTCCCCTGTCACTTCGTACAGAAGGGTCTGTCGTAGGAACTTAGTAGGGGGTTAATTCAATGGAAACTGAAAATTCTAGTACCCTTTTTTGATAGTTGGAAGTCATTGGATAAAAATAAGATGCAGTTTTTTTTTTTACAAGAAACTACTTTTGTAAGCAGAACATGCATTATTCATACTGACGCAGAAAAATAAGACAAGTCGGGAAGTGCTGGTGCGTCGAATTCTCCACAACTACTGGCAACAATTTTTTTTTTATCAATTCATAAACTTAAGTTATTTAGCAGAGTCAAAATATCTAGTTATATAGCACAGTCAAAAGCGTAAAACAAAACATTTTTGCTTTTTATACATTGAAAGTCCTTAGAGAATCGTCAACACTAAAATATCACAAATCTAGGTGGTGTGCACGAATGCCGTACCGAAGGCACTACAAGTTCGCAAGTTAAATTCATGCAAGAACCCTTTAATCTAACCCCTCTTCCATGACAAAAAAAAATCTGGGCGCAGATCTGGCTAAAATGTAGAGAGCATGTACGTACACTCCAAGCTTCCATAAATTTACCCTCACTTATATACTCGGGAAAATATACCCTCGCTTACACTGAAGCACATAAAAATAAATCTAACGCTGGTTTTGTTGTAACGCGGGAAGAAGCTGTATTTCCTTATTTTTTTTACTGTATAGGCAAAAGTTGTCCTTCAAAAACGGAGCTTCCTATTCAAAAGGTCATATATGCCACCCAACTAATAGATATGTACGATTGTTAGGACTTGCTTTGGAAGAAAATATAGCATTCCAACCGCAAATTAAACATGATCAGAGCTTAGTTGTTGCGAAAATTGGGAATTAAAGAGAAACACAGACATTTTTTACTTTTATGTTCTACGCCTTTTACATTTTTTTTCTATTATTTATTCTTCTCTTTTAAACTGCTCGTGTGCATGAATGTCTACTTTTCCTTCTTTACTGTTGCCTTTGCGAAACCAGAGTGCCTTCTTTGGGGGTACTCAATAAAGGAAGAAGTGCATTTATTATTTATTTTTGACCCCGTGTCACATTTTATGAGTCGGTCATAAGGGGCTAGCTAGGAGGGGGCTCATTCTATTGGAAACTTTAAGTTATAGTGCCCTTTTTAAGAATCAAAAGTGATCGTGGTCACCGATAGCTGCAACCTAATAAAAAACGAACACGGCTTATAGTAACCAACAAATACTCCAAAACCCCCTTAAAATGGCGTCGGATCGAAAACAAAGAACACCATTATTGCCTTGGTAGAAAACCCTATAGAATGAACTTACAGTCCCTTGGCTTGAACAGCAAGAAAAGCCACTGGCTTGAACAACAAGGAAAATTACTTTTTTTGCATATGAAGCATCATTTTTTCTGTTTTTTCTCTTTCTCCGCAGCTAGCGGGGCTTTGGAACATCATAGAGAGTTTCAAAGTTTCTGAAGAGTTTCTGAAGTTGTCCTTTAGAAACGGAGCTTCCTAATTCAAAAGGTCATATATGGCATCTAACTAACAGAAGTGTACAATTTTTAGGACTTGATGAGGAAGAAAAACATCATTCCAATCGCAAATAAACATGATCTTAGGTGTTAACATGATCTTAATTAAACTTAGGTGTTATTGGGAATTAAAAAGAAACACAGACAATTTTTTTACTTTTATATTCTACGTCATTAATTTTTTTCTGTTATTTATTCTTCTCTTTTATACTGCTCGTGTGCATGAACGTCTACTTTTCAATCTTTACTGTTGCCTTTACGAAACCAGAGTGCCTTCTTTGGGGGCTCAATAAAGGAAGAATGCGTTTATTATTTATTTTTTAACCCCGTGTCATATTTTATGAGTCGGTCGTAGGGGGCTTATTAGGAGGGGGTTCATTCGATTGGAAAGTTTAAGTTCTAGTGCCCTTTTTAAGAATCAAAAGTCATCGTGGCTACACCGATAGCTGCAACCTAATAAAAGACGAACGCGGCTTATAGTAACCAAAAAATACCCGAAACCCCTAAAAATGGCGTCGGATCAAAAACAAACAACACCATTATTGTCTGGGCAGAAAACCCTATAGAAGGATCTTAGCCCCTTGGCTTAAACAGCAAGGAAAGCCACTGGCTTGAAGAACAAGGAAAAGTACTTTGTCCGCATATGAAGCACCTTTTTCCGTTTTCTCTTTCTTCGCAGCTAGCAGGGCCTTGGAACATCATAGAGAGTTGTACAAGGTCTCATTTTAAAGGAAACAACTATATCTAGCTCCTTCTGTAATAAACAAAAAACCATATTTATAATAAAAGGAACTTTCGAAGGGTGCCCCCTCCCCTCCAACTTTTTGGCCCCCTCCCCCCCCCCATTTTTTTTTCTTTTTTTTCTGGCAATTGACATTTTTTCTGATAACAAGTATCGTTCATTACTATCGTAGCTTTCAAATGTGAAACTTAAATCCATTTTTGGATCGAAAAATAAACTATTTCTGTAAAATCTGAGTTAATAAGGGTTTTTGACCTTAAACTATAGTTTTTTGTAAGAAAATTATGGAAAATACAATTCTCTGGTTCAAATGTGAAACTTAAGTCCATTTTTGGATCAAAAAATTATAATAAAGAACGACCTCTTGCCTATACTAAATTTTATAGGCCACTTAACTATAGTATAGGCTAGAACAGTTATATTTAATCCGGGTTGCAGTGGTAGCTAGCAACCTAGTAAGAGACGATCACGTCCAATGTTTTCCGGGTTGCAGCGGTAGCTAGCAACCCAGTAAGAGACGATCACGTCCAATGTTAAGAAATATAAAAACCCATAGTTCCTAAAAAATGAGTCAGATCGAAACAAAAAGTACACCATTAGAACCGCCTTGTCCGAAACCCATGTATAGGAAACTTTCTGTCACTTGGCTTGAACAGCCAGGGAAATATATCTGCTTGAAAATCAAGAAAATTGACTTTAACCACGTTATTCTCCACAAACGGCATATTTTTTCTTTCTCTTTTTTTTCTTTCTTGTTTTCCAGAGATAGCTTTGCACTGGAACATCGTAGAAAGTTGTTCAATGGCTCATTTGAAATGAAATTAATTGGGTTAAAAATCTTTTGTAACTAAAATAAATTATTTCTAAGAGAGAATAAACTTTTCAATTAAAAACTGCATTTTTGATGTCTTTTCATACTACAGTTTTTCAAAGATATTTGATTTTTGTACATAAATCATAATCGTATTCCAGCGGTAAGATTTGAACCCACGCCTCCGAAGAGACTGGTGGCTAACACCAGCGCCTTGGACCACTCTGCCAATAACTATATATGTGAATTTGGGTTGCAGCAGTAGCTAGCAACCTAGTAAGAGACTGAACGTAGTATGAAAAGACATCAAAAATGCAGTTTTTAATTGAAAAATTTATTCTCTCTTAGAAATAATTTATTTTAGTTACAAAAGATTTTTAACCCAATTAATTTCCTTTAAAATGAGCCATTAAACAAGTTTCTACGATGTTCCAGTGGAAAGCTATCTCTAGAAAACAAGAAAGAAAAAAAGAGAAAGAAAAAAATGCCGTTTGTGGAGAATATCAGTCCACTGCTAAGAAATATAAAAACCCAAAACTCCTAAAAATAGAGTCAGATCAAAACAAAAGTACATCATTAAAACTTCCTTGTCTGAAACCCTACTAGATAAATAATGAATGTCATCATAGTTTTATAATAGAGCTATGACGTGAACAGAAAAACACGAAATTATATTTTTGTTTCTGAAGAGGTCATGAAATAATATCATTACGCCATGACGTCATGAAATAAAATCATTACGCCGTGACGTCATAATTACTATATAAGAAACGTCAAAAGTGTAAATGGTCTCATTCATGATTATATAATAGTCATATTAAGGATCAGGATTGTTCAATATTAACGGGGATTATGTAAATTACATCAGTATCATGGCTGCAGAGATAGCTGAAACCTAGTAAAGAACAAACCCTGTCATATAGTAATCCGGGTTGCAGCGGTAGCTAGCAGCCTAGTAAGAGATGATCACGTCCCATACTAAGAAAAAAATCAAACAGTTTGTGGTAATCCGGGTAGCAGCGATAGCTAGCAACCTAGTAAGAGACGATCTAGGCCAATGTTAAGAAATATAAAAACCCCTAACTCCTAAACAAAAGAGTCAGATCAAAACAAAAAGTACACCATTAGAACCGCCTTGCCCGAAACCCCTTTAAAGGAAACTTACCGCCCTTTGGCTTGAATAACAAAGAAAATATATTGGCTTGAAAATCAAGAAAATTGACTTTAACCACGTTATTCTCCACAAACGGGATATTTTTTTTCCTTCTTACTTTTCCACAGATAGCTTGGCACTGGAACATCGTAGAGAGTTGTTCAATGGCTCATTTTAAAGGAAATCTCTAGATCTAGTGCCATTTGAACTTAATTTTTTTTTTAAATTAATTATTTTTTACGAAAAACTTAATATTTTATATACAATATTGATCAATGACGTCATAGTCGTTGGATGTAGTTAATACATAATAAAGGCTCGATCATCCAATTTAAGCTGAAACTAAGTAAAGGACAATTATGCCTCCATATATTCACAGTGATGTATAAGATTTCCCATTACATCTGTAAACTGTTCCACAGTTGCCGGTCCATACCTTGGAAGCTTTTCACTAAACACGCAACATTTCTTTTGGTTCCGGGTTGCAGCGGTAGCTAGCAACCTAGTAAGAGACGATCACGTCCAATGTTAAGAAATATAAAAACCCATAGTTCCTAACAAAGGAGTCAGATCAAAACAAAAAGTACACCATTATATTACAATAACAAACCATTGCTACTTGATTGTTTGAGGTTCGTCTCTTACTATTTCAAGGAAGAAAAAGCCGTAGGCTTTTTCCTGTTTGTAATCCGTGTTGCAGCAGTAGCTAGCAACCTAGTCCGGGTTGCAGCGGTAGCTAGTAACCTAGTAAGAGACGATCACGTCCAATATCCGGGTTGCAGCGGTAGCTAGCAACCTAGTAAGAGACGATCACGTCCAATGTTAAGAAATATAAAAACCCATAGTTCCTAACAAAGGAGTCAGATCAAAACAAAAAGTACACCATTATATTACAATAACAAACCATTGCTACTTGATTGTTTGAGGTTCGTCTCTTACTATTTCAAGGAAGAAAAAGCCGTAGGCTTTTTCCTGTTTGTAATCCGTGTTGCAGCAGTAGCTAGCAACCTAGTCCGGGTTGCAGCGGTAGCTAGTAACCTAGTAAGAGACGATCACGTCCAATATCCGGGTTGCAGCGGTAGCTAGCAACCTAGTAAGAGACGATCACGTCCAATGTTAAGAAATATAAAAACCCATAGTTCCTAACAAAGGAGTCAGATCAAAACAAAAAATACACCATTATATTACAATAACAAACCATTGCTACTTGATTGTTTGAGGTTCGTCTCTTACTATTTCAAGGAAGAAAAAGCCGTAGGCTTTTTCCTGTTTGTAATCCGTGTTGCAGCAGTAGCTAGCAACCTAGTCCGGGTTGCAGCGGTAGCTAGTAACCTAGTAAGAGACGATCACGTCCAATATCCGGGTTGCAGCGGTAGCTAGCAACCTAGTAAGAGACGATCACGTCCAATGTTAAGAAATATAAAAACCCATAGTTCCTAAAAAATGAGTCAGATCAAATTCAAAAGAACACCATTAGAACCGCCTTGTCCGAAACCCCTGTATAGGAAACTTTCAGTCCCTTGGCTTGAACAGCAAGGGAAACATATTGGCTTGAAAATCAAGAAAAGTGGCAGCTACTACAACATTCTGCCTAAACGGGATATTTTTTTTTCTTTTTTTCTTTTCCACAGATAGCTTGGCACTGGAACATCGTAGAGAGTTGTTCAATGGCTCATTTTAAAGGAAATCTCTAGATCTAGTGCCATTTGAACTTAATTTTTTTTTTAAATTAATTATTTTTTACGAAAAACTTAATATTTTATATACAATATTGATCAATGACGTCATAGTCGTTGGATGTAGTTAATACATAATAAAGGCTCGATCATCCAATTTAAGCTGAAACTAAGTAAAGGACAATTATGCCTCCATATATTCACAGTGATGTATAAGATTTCCCATTACATCTGTAAACTGTTCCACAGTTGCCGGTCCATACCTTGGAAGCTTTTCACTAAACACGCAACATTTCTTTTGGTTCCGGGTTGCAGCGGTAGCTAGCAACCTAGTAAGAGACGATCACGTCCAATGTTAAGAAATATAAAAACCCATAGTTCCTAACAAAGGAGTCAGATCAAAACAAAAAGTACACCATTATATTACAATAACAAACCATTGCTACTTGATTGTTTGAGGTTCGTCTCTTACTATTTCAAGGAAGAAAAAGCCGTAGGCTTTTTCCTGTTTGTAATCCGTGTTGCAGCAGTAGCTAGCAACCTAGTCCGGGTTGCAGCGGTAGCTAGTAACCTAGTAAGAGACGATCACGTCCAATATCCGGGTTGCAGCGGTAGCTAGCAACCTAGTAAGAGACGATCACGTCCAATGTTAAGAAATATAAAAACCCATAGTTCCTAACAAAGGAGTCAGATCAAAACAAAAAGTACACCATTATATTACAATAACAAACCATTGCTACTTGATTGTTTGAGGTTCGTCTCTTACTATTTCAAGGAAGAAAAAGCCGTAGGCTATTTCCTGTTTGTAATCCGTGTTGCAGCAGTAGCTAGCAACCTAGTCCGGGCTGCAGCGGTAGCTAGTAACCTAGTAAGAGACGATCACGTCCAATATCCGGGTTGCAGCGGTAGCTAGCAACCTAGTAAGAGACGATCACGTCCAATGTTAAGAAATATAAAAACCCATAGTTCCTAACAAAGGAGTCAGATCAAAACAAAAAGTACACCATTATATTACAATAACAAACCATTGCTACTTGATTGTTTGAGGTTCGTCTCTTACTATTTCAAGGAAGAAAAAGCCCTAGGCTTTTTCCTGTTTGTAATCCGTGTTGCAGCAGTAGCTAGCAACCTAGTCCGGGTTGCAGCGGTAGCTAGTAACCTAGTAAGAGACGATCACGTCCAATATCCGGGTTGCAGCGGTAGCTAGCAACCTAGTAAGAGACGATCAAGTCCAATGTTAAGAAATATAAAAACCCATAGTTCCTAAAAAAGGAGTCAGATCAAATTCAAAAGAACACCATTAGAACCGCCTTGTCCGAAACCCCTGTATAGGAAACTTTCAGTCCCTTGGCTTGAACAGCAAGGGAAACATATTGGCTTGAAAATCAAGAAAAGTGGCAGCTACTACAACATTCTGCCTAAACGGGATATTTTTTTTTCTTTTTTTCTTTTCCACAGATAGCTTGGCACTGGAACATCGTAGAGAGTTGTTCAATGGCTCATTTTAAAGGAAATTAATTGGGTTAAAAATCTATAGTAACTAAAATAAATTATTTCTAAAAGAGAATAAATTTTTCCACCAAAAACTGCATTTTTGATGTCTTTTCACACTGCATTATATAATAAAGATCGAACTCTTCCCTATACTAACTTGCATACGCAACTTCACTATAGTTAAGATTACAGTATTTATATTATACATCATTATAGATTATAAAAGGTTCAAATGTTCGAAGATTATAGAGTTAAAAATTTTCCCACACCGGGAATCAAACCTGAGCCTGTTAAGTGAAAGTTAACTATCCTAGCCACTAGACCATATGGAACCATAAAGAAGTATGATTTAAGATTACAGAAAGGACCAATATAGTTCATCATAAATGGTATTTATCAATGAGGTTTTTTCCTATATAATTATCCATTATTATGTAAAATGCAGTAATGTTATGGGGTTTTAAGAAAAAATTTATTTGTTAACTGAAACTAGAATAATTCCTGAAAATTTTAAATATAACTTACATGAAGGACCGATATACTTCATCATAAATGGTGTTTGTCAATACCGTTTCATTTTATATAATTATCCATTATTATGTAATTTGGAGTATTGTTTGGAGGGTTTTAACAAAAAATTTATTTGTTAACTGAATCCGGGTTGCAGCTGTAGCTAGCAACCTAGTAAGAGCCGATCACGTCCAATTTTACATTAAGGATCGATACTGTAATGGGAAAAAATTAAATTATCTGCGAGGTTGTACCGAAGAACGCATAAGGACAAAGGGAAAAACTATATTCAGTAATACAAGAAGATTGCAAAAAAAGGCTGATCTTCGTAAATTGAAAACATTTTACGTATGTTTAACCAGAATCATCCGGGTCGCAGCGGTAGCTAGCAACCTAGTAAGAGACGATCACGTCCAATGTTAAGAAATATAAAAACCCCTAACTCCAAAAAAAAAAGTCAGATCAAAATAAAAAGTACACCATTAGAACCACCATTTTCGAAACAACTATATACGAAACTTACCGTCCTTTGGCTTGAATAACAAAGAAAATATATTTGCATGAAAATCAAGAACATTGACTTTAACCACGTTATTCTCCACAAACGGCATATTTTTTATATTAAAAGACGATCATTAGAAAATCTGGGTTGCAGCGGTAGCTGGCAACCTAGTAAGAGACGATCACGTCCAATGTTATCCGGGTTGCAGCAGTAGCTAGCAATCCGGGTTGCAGCGGTAGCTAGCAACCTAGTAAGAGACGATCACGTCCAATGTTAAGAAATATAAAAACCCATAGTTCCTAAAAAAGGAGTCAGATCAAAACAAAAAGTACACCATAAGAACCGCCTTGTCCGAAACCCCTGTATAGGAAACTTTCTGTCCCTTGGCTTGAACAGCAAGGGAAATATATTGGCTTGAAAATCAAGAAAAGTGGCAGCTACTACAACATTCTGCCTAAACGGGATATTTTTTTTTCTTTCTTGTTTTCCAGAGATAGCTTTGCACTGGAACATCGTAGAAAGTTGTTCAATGGCTCATTTTAAAGGAAATTAATTGGGTTAAAAATCCTTTGTAACTAAAATAAATTATTTCTAAGAGAGAATAAATTTTTCAATTAAAAACTGCATTTTTGATGTCTTTTCATACTGCAGTCTTTCAAAGATATTTGATTTTTGTACATAAATCATAATCGTATATTCCAGCGGTATGATTTGAACCCAAACCTCCGAAGAGACTGGTGGCTAACACCAGCGCCTTGGACCACTCGGCCAATCTGCCTCTCATAACAATATATATGTGAATTTGGGTTGCAGCAGTAGCGAGCAACCTAGTAAGAGACGGTCAGTCCAATGCTAACAAATATAAAAACCCAAAACTCCTAAAAATAGAGTCAGATCAAAACAAAAGTACATCATTAGAACTGCCTTGTCTGAATCCCTACTAGATAAATAATGAATGTCATCATAGTTTTATAATAGAGTTACATAAAGGATCGATCTGAAAATTAGTAAATAAGAAACAACAGCATGTAATTGAATAGCTTAGTTGCCTGATTTTCTGTGGTTTTTTAATTTAAAACACGAGACAGAGTATAGTTGAAAACAAAGGTGGTAAAAAATTCCTTCGACTTGGATTTGAACCAGCAATATACGCGTTTGCCGTCCGACGACTCTACCAACTGAGCTACCGAAGGCTTACACTAATATTTGACTAAACAATATATCATGTATATCCGGGTTGCAGCGGTAGCTAGCAACCTAGTAAGAGACGATCATGTCCAATGTTAAGATATATAAATATCCGGGTTGCAGCGGTAGCTAGCAACCTAGTAATCCGGGTTGCAGCGGTAGCTAGCAACCTAGTAAGAGACGATCACGTCCAATGTTAAGAAATATAAAAACCCATAGTTCCTAAAAAAGGAGTCAGATCAAATTTAAAAGAACACCATTAGAACCGCCTTGTCCGAAACCCCTGTATAGGAAACTTTCAGTCCCTTGGCTTGAACAGCAAGGGAAATATATTGGCTTGAAAATCAAGAAAAGTGGCAGCTACTACAACATTCTGCCTAAACGGGATATTTTTTTTTCTTTCTTTCTTTTCCACAGATAGCTTGGCACTGGAACATCGTAGAGAGTTGTTCAATGGCTCATTTTAAAGGAAATTAATTGGGTTAAAAATCTATAGTAACTAAAATAAATTATTTCTAAAAGAGAATAAATTTTTCCACCAAAAACTGCATTTTTTATGTCTTTTCACACTGCATTTATAATAAAGATCGAACTCTTCCCTATACTAACTTGCATACGCAACTTCACTATATTTAAGATTACAGTATTTATATTATACATCATTATAGATTATAAAATCCGGGTTGCAGCGGTAGCTAGCAACCACGTAAGAGACGATCACGTCCAATGTTAAGAAATATAAAAACCCATAGTTCCTAAAAAAAGGAGTCAGATCAAGTTCAAAAGCACACCATTAGAACCGCCTTGTCCGAAACCCCTGTATAGGAAACTTTCAGTCCCTTGGCTTGAACAGCAAGGGAAATATATTGGCTTGAAAATCAAGAAAAGTGGCAGCAACTACAACATTCTGCCTAAACGGGATATTTTTTTTTTCTTTTTTTTATAATAAAAATCGAACTTTTCTCTATACTAACTTGCATAGGCAACTTCAATATAGTTAAGATTACAGTATTTATATTATACATCATTATAAATTATAAAAGGTTCAAATGTTCGAAGATTATAAAGTTAAAAATTTTCCCACACCGGGAATCGAACCTGGGCCTGTTAAGTGAAAGTTAACTATCCTAGCCAATAGAACATATGGGACCATAAAGAAGTATGATTTAAGAGCAATATGCATATTATTATTTCACCATACCAATTATAATAAGGCCAAAACAAAATCGTCGACTTGCAACCTTACTTTTGACACATTAGTTAAATCTTCATCAGACTTAATTACATTAAAGGACGAACTATAGCCCATAGTAACTGGTATCCGGTTACAATAAAGAACGACATCTAGCCCATGTTAACTGAAACATAAATAGGGATTATGTTTTTTCCATCAGTATCATGGCTGTAGAGATGGCTGAAACCTAGTTACATTAAAAGACGATCATTGGAATAACAAACAATTGCATACATTGGAATTAGCTAGCTACTTGAATGTTTGAGAATCGTCTCTTACTATTTCAAAGAAAAAAAAGCCGTAGGCTTTTTCCTGTGTGTAATCAGTTTATTATCATAGGCAGCGCGCTAGCACTGCCTGAGTAAAGAACGATGTGGGCATAATGTGTTTTTTTTCTTCTTCAGTCATCCGGGTTGCAGCGGTAGCTAGCAACCTAGTAAGAGACGATCACGTCCAATGCTAATAAATATTACAGTAAGGACCGGCCTCTATGATGTCTTTCGAAATTATAATAAAGAATTATATTCAAAGTCAAAAATTAAAAATTCCATCCAACGGGGATTCGAACCCCGGTCACCCGCATGACAAGCAGATATGCTTCCCATTATACCATCGGAGACTTGTGAAAAATAAGTTACATATAATCTGGGTTGCAGCTGTAGCTAGCAACCTAGTAAAGGAATATCACGCCCCATATCAAAAACTATCAAACAGTTCGTGGTAACGAACTGTGTAGTAAGAGCGACTCGTCTCATAAAAAACGGAATTTTTATATCAAGTTTAGTCTTACACATCAAAAGTAAGAGGGTGAAAACACCCCTCAAAAGTCATTGAATCTTAATGAAAATCACACAATCAGTTTCAGCGTATCAGAGAACCTTATTGTAGAGGCTTCAAGCTCCTATCTGCAAAAATGAGGAATTTGGTGTTTTTTGCCAGGAGAAAGATCACGGATGCGTGTTTATTTGCCCCCTTTTTTTTACCAGGGGTGATAGTATTGACTCAGTGGTCCTAGGAAGTCACGAAAGGGCTAATTTAAACAAAAATTAAAAGTTCTAGTGCCTTTTTAGTTAAAAACAAAAAAATAAAAATAGAATAACTTTTCACAAAAACTGCATTTTTTATGTCTTTTCATACTGCAGTCTTTTCAAAGATATTTGATTTTTAAAACAATTAAAAAGTCAGTGGTAACAAATTTTATAGTAAGAGTGATTCGTCCCAATAGTAACCGAAACTTTAAAAAACAGAACTTGATACCAATAGATAAATCAAAAGAATCGGATTTTTTTTTACAGTAATACATTAAGGACCGAAGTCGATCCCATAGTAACTGAAGTAACAGGGAAAAGTAAACAGGATCTGTGGTATATATCAAACAGTTCGTGGTAATCCGGGTTGCAGCGGTAGCTAGCAACCTAGTAAGAGACGATCACGTCCAATGTTAAGAAATATAAAAACCCATAGCTCCTAAAAAAGGAGTCAGATCAAAACAAAAAGTACACCATTACAACCGCCTTGTCCGAAACCCCTTGATAGGAAACTTTCTGTCCCTTGGCTTGAACAGCAAGGGAAATATATTGGCTTGAAAATCAAGAAAATTGACTTTAACCACGTTATTCTCCCGAAACGGGATATTTTTTTCTCTTTTCTTTGTATCCAGAGATAGCTTGGCACTGGAACATCGTAGAGGGTTGTTCAATAGCTCATCCTAAAGGAAATTAATTGGGTTAAAAATCTATAGTAACTAAAATAAATTATTTCTAAAAGAGAATAAATTTTTTAAATAAAAACTGTATTTTTGATGCAGTGACGTCATAATTACTATATAAGAAACGTCAAAACTGTAAATGGTCTCATTCATGAATACATAATGGTTAGATCAAAGCAAGCTACACGCAAGTTAAAAAATCAGTAAAAAAAATCAAGAAAAGTGGCAGCTACTACAACATTCTGCCTAAACGGGATATTTTTTTCTCTTTTCTTTGTTTCCAGAGATAGCTTGGCACTGGAACATCGTAGATAGTTGTTCAATAGCTCATTTTAAAGGAAATTAATTGGGTTAAAAATCTATAGTAACTAAAATAAATTATTTCTAAAAGAGAATAAATTTTTCCACCAAAAACTGCATTTTCGATGTCTTTTCACACTGCAGTCTTTCAAACATAATCGCATACCAGCGGTAAGATTTGAACCCACGCCTCCGAAGAGACTGGTGGCTAACACCAGTGCCTTGGACAACTCGGCCAGGCTGCCTCTCATAAATAAATATATATGTGAATTTGGGTTGCAGCAGTAGCTACCAACCTAGTAAGAGACGATCAGTCCAATGCTAAGAAATATAACAAAACTCCTAAAAATAGAGTCAGATCAAAACAAAAGTATATCATTAGAACTACCTTGTCTGAAACCCTAATAGATAAATAATAAATGTCATCATAGTTTTATATTAGAGCTATGACGTGAATAGAAAAACACGAAATTATATTGTTGTTTCTGATGACGTCATGAAATAATATCATTGCGCCATGACGTCAATAAAATCATTACGCCGTGACGTCATAATTACTACTTAAGAACGACAAATATGTAAATTCTCTCATTCTTGATTAGATAATGGTTAGATCGAAGCAAGCTATACGCAAGTTGAAAAAACAGTACTACACAAACAACAGAGATAGTATCTTGAAAAGAAAAAAGCAAAGGTATTCAACCGACCAGGCGTATTGAGAAGTAATCAAACAAAACAGCAAGATGTGTTATCACAATGATGAAGATTATAGACATGCAAAAATTGAGACAGCCAAACAAAAGTTCAAGGAGAGTTATCACAATGATGAAGATTACCGCATCAAATATAAGAAAAACCAAAAGCAAAGGTATTCAACCGTCCAGTTGTATCGAGAATAATAGAAAAGAACGACCTCTTGTCTATACTAAATTTTATAGGTCACTTAATTATAGTATAGGTTAGTAATGTATATACATAAAGGACCGATAGGGTTCATCATAAATACAGTAAGATCCAAAGTATATCTCATAGTATCTGATCCGGGTTGCAGCGGTAGCTAGCAACCTAGTAAGAGACGATCACGTCCAATGTTAAGAAATATAAAAACCCCTCACTCCTAAAAAAGGAGTCAGATCAAAACAAAAATTACACCATTAGAACCGCCTTGTCCGAAACCCCTGTATAGGAAACTTTCTGTCCCTTGGCTTGAACAGCAAGGGAAATATATTGGCTTGAAAATCAAGAAAATTGACTTTAACCACGTTAGTCTCCCCAAACGGGATATTTTTTTTTCTTTTTTTGTATCCAGAGATAGCTTGGCACTGGAACATCGTAGAGGGTTGTTCAATAGCTCATTTTAAAGGAAATTAATTGGGTTAAAAATCTATAGTAACTAAAATAAATTATTTCTAAAAGAGAATAAATTTTTCCAATAAAAACTGTATTTTTGATGCAGTGACGTCATAATTACTATATAAGAAACGTCAAAACTGTAAATGGTCTCATTCATGAATACATAACGTCATACGCCGTGACGTCATAATTAGTATATAATAAGGAAAGTCAAAACTGAAAATTCTCTCATTCTTGATTAGAATAATGGTTAGATCAAAGCAGGCTATACGCAAGTTGAAAAAAGAGTACTACACAAACAACAGAGATAGTAACTTGAAAAGAAAAAAGCAAAGGTATTCAACCGACCAGGTGTATCGAGAAGTAATAATTGAGAGAGCAAAACAAAGGTATTCAACCGACCAGGCGTATCGAGAAGTAATAATTGAGAGAGCAAAAGAAAACAGCAAGATGTGTTATCACAATGATGAAGATTATAGACATGCAAAAATTGAGACAGCCAAACAAAAGATCAAGGAACGGTATGGTAATGATGAAGATTACCGAAACAAACATAAGAAAAAAGTTGCTACCAGAATAATGGGTAGATACTGGGGTGGCAAAAGCTATAATGAAAAAATTAAATTCTCTGCGAGGTTGTACCGAAGAACGCATAAGGACAAAGGGAAAAATTACATTCAGAAATACAAGAAGATGGCAAAAATGCAGGCTGATCTTCGTAAATTGGGAAACATTTTACGCATGTTTTAACAGGATCACGAAAAGTATTCAAAATTACAGATTAAAATTCTCTTTGAAAGAGCGGATGCTGTTGAAAAGTCGGCTAGAAATGCTTTGGCAAAGCTTCATAGTAATATACAAAAGAAATGTTGTCAGTTTAATGAAAAGCTTCCAAGGTATGGATTGGCAACTGCGGAACAGTTTATAGATGCAATGGAAAATGTTCGACAACACAGTGAATATACGGAGGCGTACTTCTTTGAAAATTCGTATATTAATTTTGGAAGGAGCAATTGCAGTTTATGTAGTAGCAATAAAAAAATATATACAAGCATACCTATCAACAGCGAAGGAAAAGCAATGTTTTTCAATTATGGCGAAAACGAGCCTGTTAGGGTTATTAGTATATGTGTTTGTAAGACTAATGATTTAGAACAAATTCCTGGAACACCAACTCAAGAAAAAAGCATTTCTAACTGTGTTTTAAACAGTTCTTTTAGTTCTACTGAATATTTGGCAAAAAATACATAAAGGCTCGATCATCGAATTTAAGCTGAAACTAAGTAAAGGACAATTATGCCTCCATATATTCACAGTGATGTATAAGATTTCCCATTACATCTGTAAACGGTTCCACAGTTGCCGGTCCATACCTTGGAAGCTTTTCACTAAACATGCAACATTTCTTTTGGATATTACTATGAAGTTTTGCGAAAGCATCTCTAGCTGACTTTTCAACAAAATCTATTCTTTCAGAGATAATTTTAATCTTTAATTTTGAATATTTTTCGTAATCCCGGTAAAACATTCGTAAAATTTTTCTCAGTTTACAAAGATCAGCCTGTGCGTTCTTTGCAGCTTGTGTAAACTGCAAAAATATCCATGGTATCCGAGCAATAGTTTGAATATTTCAATACAAGCTGGAAAAATACCTTAAAATGTTCAGATTAGTTTTATTTTTGGTTAGGTTCTTTTGGTTAAGGCAGCAACAGTGATTCGCCACGACGACCTGTCCTGAGCCTTCAACCATAGCTCCTCCAACGAGGACCACGCCAGCTTCGCCTCCTTCATTAGCGACCTACCAAGGGTCATTTTCGGTCTCCCTGATTTGCGGAGACCGGGGGGTGTCCAACACCATGCATCGTACGGCAGCCTTCCTTCCCCCATTCGCACCATATGCCCCCAATACATCCATCGCCGCTTTCTAATAAGATCAAGGAGGGGGGTATGATTTGTCATACGATAGATTTCATCATTTCGTATTCTTTCTGTCCAATGTATATTTAGGATAGACCTTAGGCAATTATTGTCGAATGCCTGGAGTCGTCGTTCTAGTGTAGCAGTGATGCTCCAAGTTTCGCAGCCGTACATAAGGACAGAGACCACATTGCTATTATAAATTTTAAGCTTTAACTTCTGGGAATATTTATTATTTCTTCAAACATTTCTAAGGTAGCTGAAAGCAGACCCAGCCAATGATATTCGGCACAGTATTTCTCTTTCGGAATTGGCATCTTGCGTAAGAATGCTGCCGAGATACTTGAACTCTCTCACTTCCTCAATTTCCTCGTTGTTAACCAAAAGTCCTTCGACTAAGTCAGGTATGACTGCATTCGACATTGATTTGGTCTTGTTAGCATTTATGGAGAGTCCGACAGCATTTGCCATACGACCGAGTTCATTAATGTTGCGTTGCATATCTTCTGGGTCGTGGGTAATAAGCGCAACATCGTCAGCAAAATCACCATCATTGAGTTCTCTCAGTGGATTTAATTGTATACCGCCACTAAAACTGCATCCACGGAGAACAAAATCTATCACTATGGCAAACAGAAATGGTGATAGAATGCAGCCCTGCCTCACACCTGACTGAACAGAAAACCACTCCGTTAGGCCACCCTCTGTCTGTACTGCGCACATGATATCATGATATAGCGCTTTAATTATATTTACAATTTTGGTCGGAATTCCATAATGCACTAAAATCTTCCATATGGTTCTGCGATGTATCGAGTCGAAGGCTTTGAGAAAATCTATAAATACTATAAGTAGCTGAACTTGCCATTCATTGGATTCATCCAGCAGGACTCTCAGGCTAAATATCAGGTCACAACATGATCTATTCTGGCGGAATCCGTGCTGCTCATCTCTCAGAACTTTCTCCACTTTACTTTGAATCCTGTTAAGAATTATTTGGCACAGAACTTTGCTGCCAACAGACTGTAAAGCAATACCTCTCCAATTATCACACTTAGTCTTTTGTCCCTTTTTGAAGAGTTTTACAATTACTGCCTTCGACCATTCACTAGGGACTTTTTTTTCATCCCAAATACGGAAAAGAAGTTCAAATATGGGTTCGGCTAGGGCGCTTCTACCGTACTTCAGTAATTCTGGTGATATGCCATCATTGCCTGCAGCCTTTCCGTTTTTCAAAGTCTTTAGGGCCTCCTTGACTTCAATAAGTATGAGAGGTCCAGAACATATTCCGAGATCGAAAAGTGGTTCTTCAGGGATATTTAAAGTAGTTGTGGGAGGCATCTGATTTAGTACCTCGCTAAAATGCTCTTTCCAGCGTCGGACTATGTCATCAGTCTGGGTTAATAAAATGCCATCTTTGCTTTCAACTTGGGTTGACGACGCCTTTGAAATACCCGCTAACTGCTTCGTTACTGCATACACAGTACGGCGATCTCCCCGTCTAGCGGCTGCCTCAGCCTGTTCGGCCATAGTTTCGAGGTGCATCCTCTTATCATCCCTGGTTGCTGCTTTGACTTGCTTATGGAGACGCTTGTACTGCGGCTTTCAGGTTTGAAAATATTATTTCTTGTTTTGTAATAAGATGCCTTCTAAGCGTGTTATTATACGTAATTTAAAAAAACAGTACTATACAAAAAACAGAGACAACATCTTGGAAAGAAAAAATCAAAGGTATTCAACTGACAAGGCGTATCGAGAAGTATAATTGAGAGAGCAAAACAAAACAGCAAGATGTGTTATCACAATGATGAAGATTATAGACATGCGAAAATTGAGACAGCCAAACAAAAGAGTAAGGAACGGTATGATAATGATGAAGATTACCGAAACAAACATAAGAAAAAAGTTGCTACCAGAATAATGGGTAGATACTGGGGTGACAAAAGCTATAATGAAAAAATTAAATTCTCTGCGAGGTTGTACCGAAGAACGCATAAGGACAAAGGGAAAAATTACATTCAGAAATACAAGGAGATGGCAAAAATGCAGGCTGATCTTTGTAAATTGAGAAACATTTTACGTATGTTTTATCGGGATCACGAAAAGTATTCAAAATTACAGATTAAAATTCTCTTTGAAAGAGCGGATGCTGTTGAAAAGTCGGCTAGAAATTCTTTGGCAAAGCTTCATAGTAATATCCAAAAGAATATAATAAAGAACGACCTCTTGCCTATGCTAAATTTATACGCCACTTAATTAAAGTATAGGTTTGTAATTTCATAGATAGCTTGGCACTGCAACATCGTAGAGAGTTGTTTAATTGCTCATTTTAAAGGAAATTAATGGGGTTAAAAATATTTTGTTATTATAAAACAAATTTTTTTTAAATAGAATCATTTTTCTTACAAACTTTACAGTAAAGAACAATACATTAAAAGACGATCTTTGGAATAAAAAGTTATTGCATGCATTTGAATTAGTTAGCTACTTGATCGTTTGAGGTTCGTCTCTTTTATAATAAAGAACGACATCTAGCCAATGTTAACTGGAAAATAATCCGGGTTGCAGCGGTAGCTAGCAACCTAGTAAGAGACGATCACGTCCAATGTTAAGAAATATAAAAACCCATAGTTCCTAACAAAGGAGTCAGATCAAAACAAAAAGTACACCATTAGAACCGCCTTGTCCGAAACCCCTGTATAGGAAACTTTCTGTCCCTTGGCTTGAACAGCAAGGGAAATATATTGGCTTGAAAATCAAGAAAATTGACTTTAACCACGTTATTCTCCCCAAACGGGATATTTTTTTCTCTTTTCTTTTTTTGTATCCAGAGATAGCTTGGCACTGGAACATCGTAGATAGTTGTTCAATAGCTCATTTTAAAGGAAATTAGTTGGGTTAAAAATCTATAGTAACTAAAACAAATTATTTCTAAAAGAGAATAAATTTTTCCACCAAAAACTGCATTTTCGATGTCTTTTCACACTGCAGTCTTTCAAACATAATCGCATACCAGCGGTAAGATTTGAACCCACGCCTCCGAAGAGACTGGTGGCTAACACCAGTGCCTTGGACCACTCGGCCAGGCTGCCTCTCATAAATAAATATATATGTGAATTTGGGTTGCAGCAGTAGCTAGCAACCTAGTAAGAGACGATCAGTCCAATGCTAAGAAATATAACAAAACTTCTAAAAATAGAGTCAGATCAAAACAAAAGTACATCATTAGAATTACCTTGTCTGAAACCCTACTAGATAAATAATGAATGTCATCATAGTTTTATATTAGAGCTATGACGTGAATAGAAAAACACGAAATTATATTGTTGTTTCTGATGACGTCATGAAATAATATCCTTGCGCCATTACGTCAATAAAATCATTACGCCGTGACCTCATAATTACTACTTAAGAACGACAAAGATGTAAATTCTCTCATTCTTGATTAGAATAATGGTTATATCGAAGCTAGCTATACGCAATTTGAAAAAACAGTACTACACAAACAACAGAGATAGTATCTTGAAAAGAAAAAAGCAAAGGTATTCAACCGACCAGGCGTATCGAGAAGTAATAATTGAGAGAGCAAAACAAAGGTATTCAACCGACCAGGCGTATCGAGAAGTAATAATTGAGAGAGCAAAACAAAACAGCAAGATGTGTTATCACAATGATGAAGATTATAGACATGCAAAAATTGAGACAGCCAAACAAAAGTTCAAGGAGAGTTATCACAATGATGATTATAATAAAGAACGACCTCTTTCCTATACTAAATTTTATAGGCCACTTAACTAAAGTATAGGCTAGTACAGTTATTATATTTAAGGTCAATATATTAAAACTTTCCACTAAAAGACGGTCATTGAAATAAAAACCCAATACATACATTTGATTTAGTTAGCTACTTGATTGTTTGAGGCTAGTCTCTTACTATTTCAAAGAAGAAAAAGCCGTAGGCTTTTTCCTGTTTGTAATCAATTAGAAAGAGTTCTACCTTTAAAATGAGTTACGTAGTTACATTAAAGGACGATCATTTGAATAACAAACCATTGCATACATTAGACTTTGTTTACATTAAAGAACAAACTTCCAGCCCATTGTAGCTAAAATAAGATTATAATTAATGTTAAAGATTGATCAATGTTACAGTAACGAACGATCTCTGGCCCATAGTAACTGATATAACGTGTACATAAAGGATCGATAACGTTTATGATAAATGGGGCCTAAGCTACTTTCAGTGGATATAGCTGAAACCGAGTAAAGAACAAACCATGGCACATAGCAACTAAACGTTAAGATTATAAATTCAACTTTTAAATGGAAGTTTGGTATGTGACTCTTTCAAGGTCGTCTCTTACTATTCCAAATATGAAAAAGCCATGGGCTTTTTCCTGTTTGTCACAGTCAGAACCGAAGTCTATCTCATAGTAAAAACTACAACGAAGTATAATATAGTAAAGAACGATCCGGGTTACAGCGGTAGCTAGCAACCTAGTAAGAGACGATCACGTCCAATGTTAAGAAATATAAAAACCCATAACTCCTAAAAAAAAGTCAGATCAAAACAAAAAGTATACCTATAGAACTGTCTTGTACAAAACCCTCAAATAGAAAATCCGGGTTGCAGCGGTAGCTAGCAACCTAGTAAGAGACGATCACGTCCAATGTTAAGAAATATAAAAACCCCTAACTCCTAAAAAAGAGTCAGATCAAAACAAAAAGTACACCATAAGAACCGCCTTGTCCAAAAACCCTATAAAGGAAACTTACCGACCTTTGGCTTGAATAACAAAGAGAATGTATTGGCCTGAAAATCAAGAAAATTGACTTTAGCCACGTTATTCTCCACAAACGGGATATTTTTTTCTCCTCGGCTAGCTGGGCAATGGAATTATATAGTAAGAGCGACTCGTCTCAATAATAACTAAAACTCTAAAAAAAAATTTGATACCAATGGATACATCATAAGAATCAAATTTTTATGCTGATTTTCAATATGTAAGTTTCATCAAGTTTAGTCTCATCAGGTTTAATTTTATACATAAGGGATCGATACTGTAACTTGGAATTTTGTAAGTATCATCGGTATCATGGTTTTATGGTTTTATTAATAGCTGAACTACAAACTGAAAGATATCAACCCCGGTTGGCCTTGAACCACCAATCAAACAGTTCGTGGTAACGAAGTGTATAGTAAGAGCAACTCGTCTCAACAGTAACTGAAACTCTAAAAGACAGAATTTCAATATCAATTGATACATCAAAAGAATTATATTTTTATGCTGATTTTGAATATTTAAGTTTCATCAAGTTTAGTCTTACTATCAAAATTTTTATAATAAAGAACGACTATAAAATCATCATGAAAGGCACTTTGATAGAGTTATTACGGGTTGCAGTGGTAGTCCGGTCTATTAAAGATCCAAATGGCCTGTGGTGACGAATAGGGCATGTACCAATCACAATTAAAGATACTCTCTCAATACTCACAACAAAAAATGAAACAAAAATAATCAAAAGAAAAAATGAAAAGATAAAACACCAAAAGAAATAAGGTATAAATTCTAAATAAAGGCAAGCGAAGAAAACAATCATTATTAATCACCAAAGAGCACAACATAATCACACAGAGGGTATCCAATCTAAACTCTAACAGCCAATTAAATTACTTAACCTTACATCACAAACTATAAAAACAAATATAATTTTCCTTGATTAACAACAAACAAGCAAAACATTCACTTCTGCTTTCCGAATCGACCTTTTTGACTACGCCCTCCATAGTCATGGCTAATAACCGGTCTAGCAAGTTCAGTAATTACATCATTCTGAAAATACTTAGCAGTCGATCCATCAGGGCGTTTAAATTGAACACAAGGTGGGAAAGATTTAGAAACCCATGCATCAAAACCTGCATCTCGTAACTGGGCTCGCTTATTAAATAAAATTTTTCTAGCCCGACGTAACTCAGGGGTAGCATCATCACTAAGAAACAATTCCTTGAATGGGCCAATATTCTTATTCTTTAGTTTTTTTGCACTGCGTAATAGACCAATTTTTGTTTCCTTGTCACTTAGTTCAACTTTGAAAAATTTGGCATCCTTCTTACACTGAATAACTTTGAGTGGTGGTACTGTAGGCTGTTCTAAACCCACTTTAACAATATCCTGGAACAAAGCAACAGCAACATTTTCACTTTCACAACCTGCATTCCAAACAATTATGTTTTTACCCCTCTGTTCAATTTCCAGTTTAACAAGCCTATCCGACATTTCCAAAACTGCATTTCCCTGGGCCTTAGCCTCATCAACAAGAACTGATAATTGTGATTTCAAGGATGAGTTCTCATTTGTTAGAACTTCAATTCTACTATCATGAATAGCAACTTGAGAACACTGGTCAGACTGGGTCACCTTTAATTTGGAAACACGATCGTCTAGTGTTTTTTACTTATCGTTCACCATGTCTAGTTTTCTACCATTTTCTTGGACAGCTTCAAGTACTTTATTAAAATTCTGTGATAAAGTTTCCACGGTAATTTGGGTGATAGAACTTCCGGTACTAGTAGATGTAGAATTCAACGGGTTTTCTGAGTCCTCAGAGGGACGATTACGTTTGCGATTACGACCCATACCAATTAAAGTAAAGAGACTTCGCCCACTTCAAATAGATCAATTATTTGTTTACTCACTCTAATTTTAACGTACTGTTGGTTGTGGCCGTTAATTACTAGCACGGCTAAAAATATAACCAGGACAGGTACGCCTCAATAATGTTACAATAAAGAACAACACTTAGCCCTTGTTAATCCGGGTTGCAGCGGTAGCTAGCAACCTAGTAAGAGACGATCACGTCCAATGTTAAGAAATATAAAAACCCATAGTTCCTAACAAAGAAGTCAGATCAAAACAAAAAGTACACCATTAGAACCGCCTTGTCCGAAACCCCTGTATAGGAAACTTTCTGTCCCTTGGCTTGAACAGCAAGGGAAATATATTGGCTTGAAAATCAAGAAAATTGACTTTAACCACGTTTTATAATAAAGAACGACCTCTTGCCTTTATTAATTTATATTAAAGTTAATATATTTAGCTAAGAGGTAGGGAAACTGAGTTTCTTTTTTAAATTTTAAATTTAAGAGATACTACTTTAAATTCCAGATATTAAAAGAGTTCTGACAGGGAATCGAACTCAGGTCTTCCGCATGACAAACAAGCATAGTGACCACTGTACTATCAGAGACTTATAATATATAAATAATATATAAGTCATGATATTAAATTGGTTAATACATCTTTGTACATGTTTTATATTAAAAGACGATCATTAGAAAAACAAACCATTGCATACATTGGACTTAGTTAGCTGCCTGATTCTTTGAGAGTAAATAAAGAACGACCTCTTGCCTATACTAAATTTTATACGCCAATTAATTATAGTATACGTTAGTAATTCCACAGATAGCCTGGCATTGGAACATCGTAGAGAGTTGTTTAATAGCTCATTTTAAAGGAAATTAATGGGGCTAAGAACCTTTTGTAATTTTTTATTCCGGGTTGCAGCGGTAGCTAGCAACCTAGTAATAGTATAATAAAGAACGACCTCTTGCCTATACTAAATTTTATAGGCCACTTAACTATAGAGTATAGGCTAGTACAGTTATGTTTAAGGTCAATATATTAAAATTTTCCATTAAAAGACGGTCATTGGAATGAAAACTCATTACATACATTTGATTTAGTTACCTACTTGATTGTTTGAGGCTAGTCTCTTACTATTTCAAAGAAGAAAAAGCCGTAGGCTTTTTCCTGTTTGTAATTACATAAAGGATTGATCAGGTCCCATGGTAAAAAATAAAATAGCCCATAATTCGTAAAAATAGAGTCAGATCAAAACACAAAGCAGACCATTATAATTATAATGTCTTTTCCGAAAACCCTATGTAGGAAACTTACATCCGGTTTGCAGCGGTAGCTAGCAACCTAGTAAGAGACGATCAAGTCCAATGTTAAGAAATATAAAAACCCATAGCTCCTAAAAAAGGAGTCAGATCAAAACAAAAAGTACACCATTAGAACCACCTTATCCGAAAACCGTATAAAGGAAATTTACGGCCCTTTGACTTGAATAACAAAGAAAATACATTGGCTTGAAAATCATCCGGGTTGCAGCGGTAGCTAGCAACCTAGTAAGAGACGATCACCTCCAATGTTAAGAAATATAAAAACCCGTAGCTCCTAAAAAAAGAGTCAGATCAAAACAAAAAGTACACCATTAGAACCGCCTTGTCCAAATCCTCCATAAAGGAAACTTACCGCCCTTTGGCTTGAATAACAAAGAAAATATATTGGCTTGAAAATCAAGAAAATAGACTTTTACCACGTTATTCTCCCCAAACGGGATATTTTTTTCTTTTTTTTTTCTTTTTCTTTTCCACAGATAGCTTGGCACTGGAACATCGTAGAGGGTTGTTCAATAGCTCATTTTAAAGGAAATTAATTGGGTTAAAAACCTTTTGTAACTAAAATAAATTATTTCTAAAAGAGAATAAATTTTTCCAATAAAAACTGTATTTTTGATGCAGTGACGTCATAATTACTATATAAGAAACGTCAAAACTGTAAATGGTCTCATTCATGAATACATAATGGTTAGATCAAAGCAAGCTACACGCAAGTTAAAAAATCAGTACTAAAAAATCAAGAAAAGTGGCAGCTACTACAACATTCTGCCTTAACGGGATATTTTTTTCTCTTTTCTTTGTTTCCAGTATAATAAAGATCAAACTCTTCCCTATACTAACTTGCATACGCAACTTTACTATAGTTAAGATTACAGTATATATATTTTTTTTTACATTAAAAGACGATCACTGAAATAACAAATTTACATTAAAAGACGATCATTGGAATAACAAACAATTGCATACATTGGAATTAGTTAGCTACTTGATTGTTTGAGGTTCGTCTCTTACTATTTCAAAGAAGAAAAAGCCTTAGGCTTTTTCCTGTTTGTAATCAGTTTATTATCCGGGTTGCAGCGGTAGCTAGAAATTACAATAAGGAACGAACTTTAACCCATTGTAACTTAAGTATGAAATCAAACGGTTCGTGGTCATAATAAAGAGCTGTGTAATGGCTCATTTTAAAAGAAACTGCTGTATATACAAACCTTTTGTAATTAAAAAAATTAATTATTATTATAAAACAAATTATTACGATGTGGTAAAGAACTAACTCTAGGCGATAGCAACTAATTTAATTTTGAAAAGAAAGAATTACAGCAGAAACCTAAATGGTAGTATAAGTAAGCTACATTTAATAACGACCGTCCACCAGGATTTGAACCCGGATCACAGGATTCAAAGTCTTAAGTGCTAACCACTACACCAAGAAATGTTCATATAAGAAAAAATTTTAACAGTATATGATAACTTAAAGACCAAACTCTAACCATCAGTATTGTCTATCAGATCGTTTTAACGAACTTTAGAGCAATTTTATACATTAAAAGACGATCATTGGAATAAGAAATTATTGCATACATTGGACTTAGTTAGCTACTTGATCGTTTGAGGTTCCTCTCTTACTATTTCAAAGAAGAAAAAGCCGTAGGCTTTTTCCTGTTTGTAATATCCGGGTTGCAGCGGTAGCTAGCAACCTATTTATAATTATAATAAAGAACGACCTCTTGCCTATGCTAAATTTTATACGCCACTAAATTATAGTATAGGTTTTACATAAAGGATCGATGTCAGTCAAGAGGATGTAATGTAGTACTAATTAATAGAAGTTTTATTTAGACTTTAAATCCGGGTTGCAGCGGTAGCTAGCAACCTAGTAAGAGACGATCACGTCCAATGTTAAGAAATATAAAAACCCATATCCGGGTTGCAGCGGTAGCTAGCAACCTAGTAAGAGACGATCAAGTCCAATGTTAACAAATATAAAAACCCATAGTTCCTAACAAAGCAGTCAGATCAAAACAAAAAGTACAGCATTAGAACCGCCTTGTTTGAAACCCCAGTATAGTAAACTTTTTGTCCCTTGGCTTGAACAGCAAGGGAAATATATTGGCTTGAAAATCAAGAAAAGTGGCAGCTACTACAACATTCTGCCTAAACGGGATATTTTTTTTCCAGAGATAGCTTGGCAATGGAACATCGTCGATAGTTGTTCAATGGCTCATTTTAAAGGAAATTAGTTGGGTTAAAAATCTATAGTAACTAAAATAAATTATTTCTAAAAGAGATCCGGGTTGCAGCGGTAGCTAGCAACCTAGTAAGAGACGATCACGTCCATTACAGACAAGGAGCGTGCTTCACCAATAGTAATACAAATATAATGTATCGTTAGAGCATTGGGTATGAAAAATGTTTGCATGACTATGCGTGGTTTATGTTTTGGTTTATGTGAAACCAGGAGCAGCTTAAATGTCTTGTTGTTTAAAGTGAATTCAAACTATTTAGTTGTTTAAACTATATTTAAATTTATCTATTGATGCTATCGACTATATTTTCTTTTTAGGGTCTTGTAAAGAGGCTTTTTTGGCGCAAATGTTTCGTTTTATTTACGTTTGTAGTGATTCCTTTCACAATAACTGATAATGAAGATTGACAAAGAGACAGAGAGGGAGAGAGACAGAGACAGAAAATAAGGAGAGAGAAGCAAAAGAGAGATAACCAAAGAGGGAGGGGAGAATAGGCAGAGGGAAATAGAAAGGAAACAGTTTATAGAGAGGGAAAGAGAAAGGAAACAGTTTATAGCATTGGAAGAGCATAAAAGTAGGCAATAATCACTTTGTGAATAATTTTAATTTGAGGCTATCACAATAAAGAACGACACCTAGCCCATGTTAACAGAAACATAAATTGGGATTATGTAATTTCCATCAGTATCATGGCTGTGGAGATGGCTGAAACCTAGTAAAGAACAAACCATTACAGTAAAGAATATTTCATGTTAAAGATTGATCAATGATGCCATAATCATAGTTTGTAGCCAGGTCGTCTCTTGCTATTCCAATTAAGAAGAAGCCAGAGGCTTTTTCTGTTTATAATTTCACATCAAACATCCGGGTTACAGCGGTAGCTAGCAACCTAGTAAGAGACGATCACGTCCAAAGTTAAGATCCGGGTTGCAGTGGTAGCTAGCAACCTAGTAAGAGACGATCACGTCCAATGTTAAGAAATATAAAAACCCAGAGCTCCTAAAAAAAGGAGTCAGATCAAAACTACAGTAAAGATTACAGTAAAGAACGATCTCTCGCCCATAGTACTAATATATGGTGGTTCCAGGGGTAGTTAAAGTACCCCTGTCATAAATGGTGTTTGTCAATCCGGGTTGCAGCGGTAGCTAGCAACCTAGTAAGAGATGATCACGTCCAATGTTAAGAAATATAAAAACCCATAGCTCCTAAAAAAAGAGTCAGATCAAAACAAAAAGTACACCATTAGAACCGCCTTGTCGGAAACCCCTGTATAGGAAGCTTTCTGTCAATTGACTTGAACAGCAAGGGAAATATATTGGCTTGAAAATCAAGAAAATTGACTTTAATCACGTTATTCTTCACAAACGGCATATTTTTTTCTTTCTCTTTTTTTTCTTTCTCTTCCACAGATAGCTTGGCGCTGGAACATCGTAGAGAGTTGTTCAATAGCTCATTTTAAAGGAAATTAATTGGGTTAAAAATTTTTAGTAACTAAAATAAATTTTTTCTCAAAGAGAATAAATTTTTCCACCAACAACTGCATTTTTGATGTCTTTTCATGCTTTTAAATCTGCAGGAACATCGTAGAGAGTTATTCAATAGTTTATAATAAAGAACAGACTCTAGCCAATAGTAACTTAAATATTTTATATAAAGATGTTTAGTAAAGAATGGGCTCAAGTCCAAAGGATTATATTAAAAGACGATCATTAGAAGATCAAACCATCGCATGTATTTCCGGGTTGCAGCGGTAGCTAGCAACCTAGTAAGAGACAATCACGTCCAATGTTAAGAAATATAAAAACCCATAGTTCCTAACAAAGGAATCAGATCCAAACAAAAAGTACACCATTAGAACCGCCTTGTCCGAAACCCCTGTATAGGAAACTTTCTGTCCCTTGGCTTGAACAGCAAGGGAAATATATTGGCTTGAAAATCAAGAAAAGTGGCAGCTACTACAACATTCTGCCTAAACGGGTTATTTTTTTTTCTTTTTTCTTTTGTATCCAGAGATAGCTTGGCACTGGAACATCGTAGAGGGTTGTTCAATAGCTCATTTTAAAGGAAATTAATTGGGTTAAAAATCTATAGTAACTTAAATAAATTATTTCTAAAAGAGAATAAATTTTTCCACCTAAAACTGCATTTTTGATGTCTTTTCACACTGCAGTCTTTCAAACATAATCGTATACCAGCGGTAAGATTTGAACCCACGCCTCCGAAGAGACTGGTGGCTAACACCAGTGCCTTGGTTTACAATAAAGAACGACACCTAGCCCATGTTAACTGAAACATAAATAGGGATTATATAATTTCTATCAGTATCATGGCTGTAGAGATGGCTGAAACCTAGAAAAGAACAAACCATTACAGTAAAGAACATTTCATGTTAAAGACTGTTATAATAAAGAACGAATATTTTACCGATTATCTACTAATAACCATATATGACGTAATAAGTTACATGACGTAATATCTAAAACCTATTGTGTACTAATAACCATATATGACTTAATGAGCGACGTGACGTAAAAATTGAAAAAAAATAATTTTTATTTTATTTTCGTTTTTAGTTCAGAATCGCTAAAGTTATAAACTGCAAAAATATTTATGGTGTCTGAACAATAGTTTTAATCTTTTAATTTAGACTAGAAAAATACCTGAAAATTTTAAAATTAGTTTAATTTTTTGTTAGGTTCTTGATACTTGATACGTGACTTAAACATTCAACTAATGGTTACATAATGGTTTCAATCAAGCAAGCTACACGCAAGTTAAAAAAAAACAGTACTACCAAAAAAACAGAGATAGCATCTTGAAAAGAGAAAAGCAAAGGTATTCAACCGACCAGGCGTATCGAGATGCGAAAATTGATAGTGACAAACAGCGTTATTATAATGATGTAGTTTATAGACATGCAAAAATTGAGACAGCCAAACAAAAGAGCAAGGATTACATTCGTCTCTTACTATTTCAAAGAAGAAAAAGCCGTAGGCTTTTTCCTGTTTGTAATCATATAGCATAGATCCGGGTTGCAGCGGTAGCTAGCAACCTAGTAAGAGACGATCACGTCCAATGTTAAGAAATATAAAAACCCATAGCTCCTAAAAAAAGAGTCAGGTCAAAACAAAAAGCACACCAATAGAACTGCCTTGTTCGAAACCGCTGTATAGTAAAATTTCTGTCCCTTGGCTTGAACAGCAAGGGAAATACGTATATTGGCTTAAAAATCAAGAAAAGTGGCAGCTACTACAACATTCTGCCTAAACGGGATATTTTTTTTTCCTTTTTTTGTTTCCAGAGATCCGGGTTGCAGCGGTAGCTAGCAACCTAGTAAGAGACGATCACCTCCAATGTTAAGAAATATAAAACCCCCCAACTCCAAAAAAAGAGTCAGATCAAAACAAAAAGTACACCATTAGAACCGCCTTGTCCGAATCCCCTATAAAGGAAACTTACCGCCCTTTGGCTTGAATAACAAAGAAAATATATTGGCTTGCAAATCAAGAAAATTGACTTTTACCACGTTATTCTCCACCAACGGGATATTTTTTTCTTTCCGCTTTTTTTTCCTCCTCAGCTAGCTGGGCACTTGAAAATCATAGAGAGCTGTATAATAGCTCATTTTAAAGGAAATTGCTACATCTAGTGCCTTTTGTAATTAAAAATAAAATACTTTTTAAAGAAGAATCAATTTTGTCAAAAAAATTTGCATTTTTGATGTATTTTCATACTGCAGTCTTTTCAAAGATATTTGAATTTTGATGCAATCAAACAGTTCATGGTAATGAACTCTATAGTAATAATAGCTACTTGTCTCAATAGTAACCGAAACTCCTGGAACCAAAATTTTCATTTTTGGCTTAATCGCTAAAATTATTATGTAAACTGCAAAAATATTTATGATGCCTAATCAGTAATAGTAATTTTTTAATTTAAACAACAAAAATACAGGAAAATTCAAAAATTAGTTTTGCTTTTTGTCTCCTGGAAGAAAAATTTTTTTCATCTCAGTTCAAAGTTTTATTGTATCCTGGAACCAAACTTTTTTTGGTTTGTAAAACGTAAAGTACGTATCTCCATATTATTGTCTTATAATTCCAATTATTTTAGTTTTCTATTCAGAATCGCTAAACTTATTATGTAAACTGCAAAAATATTTATGGTATCTAACCAATAATACTAATTTTGTAATTCAAACAAGATAAATACCTGAAAATTTTTAAATTAGTTTTGTTTTATGCTAGGTTTTAGGTACTCGACAAGGGGGATTTGGTACTTAATAATTTTAAACCTTGAAAAAATATGGTCTCGCTTGAAAGGATCCGGGTTGCAGCGGTAGCTAGCAACCTAGTAAGAGACGATCACGTCCAATGTTAAGAAATATAAAAACCCTAACTCCCAAGAAAAGAGTCAGATCAAAACAAAAATTACACCATTAGAACCGCCTTGTCCAAAACCCCTATAAAGGAAACTTATCACTCTTTGGCTTGAATAACAAAGAAAATATATTGGCTTGAAAATCAAGAAAATTGATTTTAACCACGTTATTCTCCACAAACGGGATATTTTTTTCTTTCCGTTTTTTTTCCTCCTCAACTAACTGGGCACTGGAAAATCATAGAGAGCTGTATAATAGCTCATTTTAAAGGAAATTGCAACATCTAGTGCCATTTGTTATTAAAAATAAAATACTTTTTAAAGTAGAATCAATTTTGTCAAAAAAATTGTATTTTTGATGTATTTTCATACTGCAGTCTTTTCAAAGATATTTGAATTTTGAATCCGGGTTGCAGCGGTAGCTAGCAACCTAGTAAGAGACGATCACGTCCAATGTTAAGAAATATAAAAACCCATAGTTCCTAAAAAAGGAGTCAGATCAAATTCAAAAGTACACCATTAGAACCGCCTTGTCCGAAACCCCTGTATAGAAAACTTTCAGTCCCTTGGCTTGAACAGAAAGGGAAATATATTGGCTTGAAAATAAAAAAAAGTGGCAGCTACTACAACATTCTGCCTAAACGGGATATTTTTTTTTCTTTTTTTCTTTTCCACAGATAGCTTGGCACTGGAACATCGTAGAGTTGTTCAATGGCTCATTTTATAGGAAATTAATTGGGTTAAAAATCTATAGTAACTAAAATAAATTATTTCTAAAAGAGAATAAATTTTTCCACCAAAAACTGCATTTTTGATGTCTTTTCACACTGCAGTCTTTCAAACATTATCGTATACCAGCGGTAAGATTTGAACCCACGCCTCCTAAGAGCCTGGTGGCTAACACCAGTGCCTTGGACCACTCGGCCAGGCTGCCTCTCATAAATAATATATATTTGAATCTGGGCTGCAGCAGTAGCTAGCAACCTAGCAAGAGACGATCAGTCCAATGCTAAGTTTATAGTAAGGAACGACATCTAGCCAATGTTACAGTAAAGACCGATCTGTAGCCCGTATCCGGGTTGCAGCAGTAGCTAGCAGCCTAGTAAGAGACGATCAAGTCCAATGTTAAGAAATATAAAAACCCATAACTCCTAAAAAAAGAGTCAGATCAAAACAAAAAGTACACCATTAGATTAGATTCAAGAACGAACTGTAGTCCATAGTAATCCAGGTTGCAGTGGTAGATAGAAGTAAGAGACGATCACGTCCTGTAGTAAAAAACAAAATAGCTCATGGCCCCTAAAACTAGAGTTAGTAACATTCAAGGACGTATCCAAAGGGTTTAGTGGGTTTGAACACCCCTCCCCCAAAATGTTTTTCAGATTCATACTAAAGAATATAAAATGAATAAAACAAAATTGAATATAAAAAAATATACAAAAATGAATATGATCCGGGTTGCAGCGGTAGCTAGCAACCTAGTAAGAGACGATCACCTCCAATGTTAAGAAATATAAAACCCCCCAACTCCTAAAAAAAGAGTCAGATCAAAACAAAAAGTACACCATTAGAACCAACTTGTCCGAAACCCCTATAAAGGAAACTTACCGCCCTTTGGCTTGAATAACAAAGAAAATATATTGGCTTGGAAATCAAGAAAATTGACTTTAACCACGTTATTCTCCACAAACTGGATAATTTTTTTCTTTCCGCTTGATCTTTCTCCTCAGCTAGCTGGGCACTGGAAAATCATAGAGAGCTGTATAATAGCTCATTTTAAAGGAAATTGCTACATCTAGTGCCTTTTGTAATTAAAAATAAAATACTTTTTAAAGTAGAATCAATTTTGTCAAAAACATTGCATTTTTGATGTATTTTCATACTGCAGTCTTTTCAAAGATATTTGAATTTTGAAGCAATCAAACAGTTCATGGTAATGAACTCTATAGTAATAATAGCTACTTGTCTCAATAGTAACCGAAACTCCTGGAACCAAAATTTTCTTTTTTGGCTTTATCGCTAAAATTATTACGTAAACTTCAAAATTATTTATGATGCCTAATCAGTAATAGTAATTTTTTAATTTAAACAACAAAAATACATGAAAATTCTGAAATTAGTTTTGCTTTTTGTCTCCTGGAAGAAAATTTTTTTTCCTCTCAGTTCAAAGTTATTATTGTATCCTGGAACCAAACTTTTTTTGGTTTGTAAAACGTAAAGTACGTATCTCCATATTATTGTCTTATAATTCCAATTATTTTAGTTTTCAGTTCAGAATCGCTAAACTTATTATGTAAACTGCAAAAATATTTATGGTGTCTAACCAATAATACTAATTTTGTAATTCAAACAAGATAAATACCGTAAAATTTTAAAATTAGTTTTTTTATGCTAGGTTTTAGTTACTCGACACGGGGTATTGTGTACTTAATAATTTTTAACCTTGAAAAATATGGTCTCGCTTGAAAGGAAAAAAAAAGAAAGAATAACCAAAAAAATATCAAAATAGAGCAATCCAAATTTCTACTAATAGAAAACTTTACTACACAAAAAATAATCCGGGTTGCAGCGGTAGCTAGCAACCTAGTAAGAGACGATCACGTCCAATGTTAAGAAATATAAAAACCCATAGTTCCTAAAAAAGGAGTCAGATCAACACAAAAAGTACACCATTAGAACCGCCTTGTCCGAAACCCCTGTATAGAAAACTTTCAGTCCCTTGGCTTGAACAGCAAGGGAAATATATTGGCTTGAAAATAAAAAAAAGTGGCAGCTACTACAACATTCTGCCTAAACGGGATATTTTTTTTTTCTTTTTTTCTTTTCCACAGATAGCTTGGCAGAGGAACATCGTAGAGAGTTGTTCAATGGCTCATTTTATAGGAAATTAATTGGGTTAAAAACCTATAGTAACTAAAATAAATTATTTCTAAAAGAGAATAAATTTTTCCACCAAAAACTGCATTTTTGATGTCTTTTCACACTGCAGTCTTTCAAACATAATCGTATACCAGCGGTAAGATTTGAACCCACGCCTCCTAAGAGCCTGGTGGCTAACACTAGTGCCTTGGACCACTCGGCCAGGCTGCCTCTCATAAATAATATATATTTGAATCTGGGCTGCAGCAGTAGCTAGCAACCTAGCAAGAGACGATCAGTCCAATGCTAATCCGGGTTGCAGCGGTAGCTAGCAACCTAGTAAGAGACGATCACCTCCAATGTTAAGAAATATAAAACCCCGTAGCTCCTAAAAAAAGAGTCAGATCAAAACAAAAAGTACACCATTAGAACCGCCTTGTCCAAATCCTCCATAAAGGAAACTTACCGCCCTTTGGCTTGAATAACAAAGAAAATATATTGGCTTGAAAATCAAGAAAATAGACTTTTACCACGTTATTCTCCCCAAACGGGATATTTTTTTCTTTTTTTTTTCTTTTGTATCCAGAGATAGCTTGGCACTGGAACATCGTAGAGGGTTGTTCAATAGCTCATTTTAAAGGAAATTAATTGGGTTAAAAACCTTTTGTAACTAAAATAAATTATTTCTAAAAGAGAATAAATTTTTCCAATAAAAACTGTATTTTTGATGCAGTGACGTCATAATTACTATATAAGAAACGTCAAAACTGTAAATGGTCTCATTCATGAATACATAATGGTTAGATCAAAGCAAGCTACACGCAAGTTAAAAAATCAGTACTAAAAAATCAAGAAAATCCGGGTTGCAGCGGTAGCTAGCAACCTAGTAAGAGACGATCACGTCCAATGTTAAGAAAAGAGATAGCTTGGCACTGGAACATCGTAGAGGGTTGTTCAATAGCTCATTTTAAAGTAAATTAATTGGGTTAAAAACCTTTTGTAACTAAAATAAATTATTTCTAAAAGAGAATAAATTTTTCCACCAAAAACTGCATTTTCGATGTCTTTTCACACTGCAGTCTTTCAAACATAATCGTATACCAGCGGTAAGATTTGAACCTAGGCCTCCGAAGAGACTGGTGGTTAACACCAGTGCCTTGGACCACTCGGCCAGGTTGCCTCTCATAAATAATATATATGTGAATCCGGGTTGCAGCAGTAGCTAGCAATCTAGTAAGAGACGATCAGTCCAATGCTAAGAAATATAACAAAACTCCTAAAAATAGAGTCAGATCAAAACAAAAGTGCATCATTAGAATTACCTTGTCTGAAATCCTACTAGATAAATATTGAATGTCGTCATAGTTTTATATTAGAGCTATGATGTGAATAGACAAACACGAAATTATATTGTTGTTTCTGAAGACGTCATGAAATAATATCATTGCGCTATGACGTCAACAAAATCATTACGCTGTGACGTCATAATTACTATATAAGAAGCTTCAGAACTGTAAAAGTTCACATTCATAATTACATAATGGTTTCAATCAAGCAAGCTGCACGGATATTGAAAAAACAGTACTACACAAACAACAGAGATAGTAACTTGAAAAGAAAAAAGCAAAGGTATTCAACCGACCAGGCGTATCGAGAAGTAATAATTGAGAGAGCAAAACAAAACAGCAAGATGTGTTATCACAATGATGAAGATTATAGACATGCAAAAATTCAGACAGCCAAACAAAAGATCAAGGAACGGTATGGTAATGATGAACATTACAGAGAAGCAAGAATTGAGCAGGCTAAACAAAAGATCAAGGAGCGTTATCACAATGATAAACTTTATAGAGAAGCAACAATTGAGCAGGCTAGACAAAAGAGCAGGGAACGGTATGATAATGATGAAGATTACCGAAACAAACATAAGAAAAAAGTTGCTACCAGAATAATGGGTAGATACTGGGGTGACAAAAGCTATAATGAAAAAATTAAATTCTCTGCGGGGTTGTACCGAAGAACGCATAAGGACAAAGGGAAAAATTACATTCAGAAATATAAGAAGATGGCAAAAATGCAGGCTGATCTTCGTAAATTGAGAAACATTTTACGCATGTTTTACCAGGATCACGAAAAGTATTCAAAATTACAGATTAAAATTCTCTTTGAAAGAGCGGATGCTGTTGAAAAGTCGGCTAGAAATTCCTTGGCAAAGCTTCATAGTAATATCCAAAAGAAATGTTGTCAGTTTAATGAAAAGCTTCCAAGGTATGGATTGGCAACTGCGGAACAGTTTACAGATGCAATGGAAAATGTTCGACAACACAGTGAATATACGGAGGCGTACTTCTTTGAAAATTCGTATATTAATTTTGGAAGGAGCAATTGCAGTTTATGTAGCAGCAATAAAAACATATATACAAGCATACCTATCAACAGCGAAGGAAAAGCAATGTTTTTCAATTATGGCGAAAACGAGCCTGTTAGGGTTATTAGTAAATGTGTTTATAGTAAGGAACGACATCTAGCCAATGTTAAAGTAAAGACCGATCTGTAGTCCGTATCCGGGTTGCAGCGGTAGCTAGCAGCCTAGTAAGAGACGATCACGTCCAATGTTAAGAAATATAAAAACCCATAACTCCTAAAAAAAGAGTCAGATCAAAACAAAAAGTACACCATTAGATTACATTCAAGAACGAACTGTAGTCCATAGTAATCCAGGTTGCAGTGGTAGATAGAAGTAAGAGACGATCACGTCCTGTAGTAAAAAACAAAATAGCCCATGGCCCCTAAAACTAGAGTTAGTAACATTCAAGGACGTATCCAAAGGGTTTAGTGGGTTTGAACACCCCTCCCCCAAAATGTTTTTCAGATTCATAATAAAGAATATAAAATGAATAAAACAAAATTGAATATAAAAAAATATACAAAAATGAATATGATCCGGGTTGCAGCGGTAGCTAGCAACCTAGTAAGAGACGATCACCTCCAATGTTAAGAAATATAAAACCCCTTAACTCCTAAAAAAAGAGTCAGATCAAAACAAAAAGTACACCATTAGAACCAACTTGTCCGAAACCCTTATAAAGGAAACTTACCGCCCTTTGGCTTGAATAACAAAGAAAATATATTGGCTTGGAAATCAAGAAAATTGACTTTAACCACGTTATTCTCCACAAACGGGATATTTGTTTCTTTCCGCTTGATCATTCTCCTCAGCTAGCTGGGCACCGGAAAATCATAGAGAGCTGTATAATAGCTCATTTTAAAGGAAATTGCTACATCTAGTGCCTTTTGTAATTAAAAATAAAATACTTTTTAAAGTAGAATCAATTTTGTCAAAAACATTGCATTTTTGATGTATTTTCATACTGCAGTCTTTTCAAAGATATTTGAATTTTGAAGCAATCAAACAGTTCATGGTAATGAACTCTATAGTAATAATAGCTACTTGTCTCAATAGTAACCGAAACTCCTGGAACCAAAATTTTCTTTTTTGGCTTTATCGCTAAAATTATTACGTAAACTGCAAAATTATTTATGATGCCTAATCAGTAATAGTAATTTTTTAATTTAAACAACAAAAATACATGAAAATTCTAAAATTAGTTTTTCTTTTTGTCTCCTGGAAGAAAATTTTTTTTCCTCTCAGTTCAAAGTTATTATTGTATCCTGGAACCAAACTTTTTTGGTTTGTAAAACGTAAAGTACGTATCTCCATATTATTGTCTTATAATTCCAATTATTTTAGTTTTCAGTTCAGAATCGCTAAACTTATTATGTAAACTGCAAAAATATTTATGGTGTCTAACCAATAATACTAATTTTGTAATTCAAACAAGATAAATACCGTAAAATTTTAAAATTAGTTTTTTTATGCTAGGTTTTAGTTACTCGACACGGGGTATCGTGTACTTAATAATTTTTAACCTTGAAAAATATGGTCTCGCTCGAAAGGAAAAAAAAAGAAAGAATAACCAAAAAAAATATCAAAATAGAGCAATCCAAATTTCTACTAATAGAAAACTTTACTACACAAAAAATAATCCGGGTTGCAGCGGTAGCTAGCAACCTAGTAAGAGACGATCACGTCCAATGTTAAGAAATATAAAAACCCATAGTTCCTAAAAAAGGAGTCAGATCAAAACAAAAAGTACACCATTAGAACCGCCTTGTCCGAAACCCCTGTATAGGAAACTTTCTGTCCCTTGGCTTGAACAGAAAGGGAAATATATTGGCTTGAAAATCAAGAAAAGTGGCAGCTACTAGAACATTCTTCCTAAACGGGATATTTTTTTCTTTTTTTCTTTTTTTCTTTGTTTCCAGAGATAGCTTGGCACTGGAACATCGTAGAGGGTTGTTCAATAGCTCATTTCAAAGGAAATTAATTGGGTTAAAAACCTTTTTTAACTAAAATAAATTATTTCTAAAAGAGAATAAATTTTTCCACCAAAAACTGCATTTTCGATGTCTTTTCACACTGCAGTCTTTCAAACATAATCGTATACCAGCGGTAAGATTTGAACCGACGCCTCCGAAGAGACTGGTGGGTAACACTAGTGCCTTGGACCACTCGGTCAGGTTGCCTCTCATAAATAAATATATATGTGAATCTGGGTTGCGGCAGTAGCTAGCAATCTAGCAAGAGACGATCAGTCCAATGCTAAGAAATATAACAAAACTCCTAAAAATAGAGTCAAATCAAAACAAAAGTACATCATTAGAATTACCTTGTCTGAAACCCTACTAGATAAATATTGAATGTCGTCATAGTTTTATATTAGAGCTATGACGTGAATAGAAAAACACGAAAATATATTGTTGTTTCTGAAGACGTCATGAAATAATATCATTGCGCTATGACGTCAATAAAATCATTACGCCGTGACGTCATAATTACTATATAAGAAGCGTCAGAACTGTAAATGTTCTTATTCATAATTACATAATGGTTTCAATCAAGCAAGCTATACGCAAGTTGAAAAAACAGTACTACACAAACAACAGAGATAGTAACTTGAAAAGAAAAAAGCAAAGGTATTCAACCGACCAGGCGTATCGAGAAGTAATAATTGAGAGAGCAAAACAAAACAGCAAGATGTGTTATCTCAATGATGAAGATTATAGACATGCAAAAATTGAGACAGCCAAACAAAAGTTCAAGGATAGTTATCACAATGATGAAGACTACCGCATCAAATATAAGAAAAACCAAAAGCAAAGGTATTCAACCGTCCAGGTGTATCGAGAAGTAAAAATTGAGACAGCCAAACAAAAGATCAAGGAGCGTTACTGGGGTGACAAAATCTATAATGAAAAAATTAAATTCTCTGCGAGGTTGTACCGAAGAACACATAAGGACAAAGGGAAAAATTACATTCAGAAATACAAGAAGATGGCAAAAATGCAGGCTGATCTTTGTAAATTGAGAAACATTTTACGCATGTTTTATCGGGATCACGAAAAGTATTCAAAATTACAGATTAAAATTCTCTTTGAAAGAGCGGATGCTGTTGAAAAGTCGGCTAGAAATTCTTTGGCAAAGCTTCATAGTAATATCCAAAAGAAATGTTGTCAGTTTAACGAAAAGCTTCCAAGGTATGGATTGGCAACTGCGGAACAGTTTATAGATGCAATGGAAAATGTTCGACAACACAGTGAATATACGGAGGCGTACTTCTTTGAAGATTCGTATATTAATTTTGGATTACATTAAAAGACGATCATTGGAATAACAAACAATTGCATACATTGGAATTAGTTAGCCACTTGATAGTTTGAGGTTCGTCTCTTACTATTTCAAAGAAGAAAAAACCGTAGGCTTTTTCCTGTTTGTAATCAGTTTAGTATCCGGGTTGTTATAATAATCTTAATAAGCATGAAATATTTTAATAAATCATCATAAGCATGATGATGCAACACACTTGTCTTTTAACAAGTTTACATATAGTAAATAAAAAACGACACCTAGCCCATGTTAACTGAAACAAAATAACATTCAAGGACGTATCCAAAGGGTTTACTGGGTTTGAACCCCCCTCCCCCAATTGTTTTTCAGATTCATAATAACGAATATAAAATGAATAAAACATCCGGGTTGCAGCGGTAGCTAGCAATCCGGGTTGCAGCGGTAGCTAGCAACCTAGAAAGAGACGATCACGTCCAATGTTAAGAAATATCAAAACCCATAGTTCCTAACAAAGGAGTCAGATCAAAACAAAAAGTACGCCATTAGAACCGCCTTGTCCGAAACCCCTGAATAGTAAACTTTCAGTCCCTTGGCTTGAACAGCAAGGGAAATATATTGGCCTGAAAATCAAGAAAATTTGCAGCTACTACAACATTCTGCCTAAACGGGATATTTTTTTCTTTCTTCTTTTCCACAGATAGCTTGGCACTGGAACATCGTAGAGAGTTGTTCAATAGCTCATTTTAAAGGAAATTAATTGGGTTAAAAACCATTTGTAACTAAAATAAATTATTTCTAAAAGAGAATAAATTTTTCCACCAATTACAATAAAGAATGACACCTAGCCCATGTTAACTGGAACATAAATTGGGATTATGTAATTTCCATCAATATTATATTTAAAGTCAAGACATTTTCATTAAACGACGATCATAAGACCATTGCATATATTGGACTTTGTTGGTTGCCTGATTACAGTAAAGGACAAACTTCCAGCCCATAGTAACTAAAATAAGATTATAATTAATGTTTACAGTAAGGAACAAACTTACAGCCCATAGTAACTAAATAAGATTATAATTTCATGTTAAAGATTGATCAATGATGTCATAATCGTAGGTTGTATCCAGGTCTTCTCTTACTATTCCAATTAAGAAAAAGCCTTAGGCTTTTCCCTGTTTGTTTATAATAAAGAACGGACTCTTGCCTACACCAAATTTTATAGGCCACTTAACTATACTATAGGTTTGTAAAGTTTATATAAAAAACAACATAGTTAATCATAAAAGGTGTTTGTGAATACGGTTTCATTTTATATAATTATCCATTATTATGTAAAATACAGTAATGTTTGGGGGGTTTTAACAAAAAAATTATTTGTTAACTGTTTATAATAAAGATCGAACTCTTCCCTATACTAACTTGCATAGGCAACTTCACTATAGCTAAGATTACAGTATTTATATTATACATCATTATAAATTATAAAAGGTTCGAATGTTCGAAGATTATAGAGTTAAAAATTTTTCCACACCGGGAATCGAACCCGGGCCTGTTAAGTGAAAGTTAACTATCCTAGCCACTAGACCATTTGGGACCATGAAGAAGTATGATTTAAGAACCATATGCATATTATTATTATTTCACCATACCAATTATAATAAGGCCAAAACAAAATCGTCGACTTACAACCTTACTTTTGACACATCAGTTAAATCTTCATCAGCCTTAAAAAATGTTTTGCTATCCGGGTTGTTTACCGTGAAGAACGAACCTTAGCCCATAGTAGCAGAAATAAGAATATCTAGGTTGCAGCGGTAGCTAGCAACCTATTAATTACATAATCTGGGTTGCAATGGTAGCTAGCAACCTAGTAAGAAACGCCAAATTAAAAGATGATCATTAGAAGAACAAACCATTGCTTATATTGGACTTAGTTAGCTGCCTGATTCTTTGAGGTTCGTCTCTTACTATTCCAAAGAAGAAAAAGCCGTAGGCTTTTTCCTGTTTGTAATAATACATTAAAAGATAATTACATTAAAGATTACATTAAAGAACGATCTTCAGTCCATAGTACTGAAGTGTTATAAGGAACCATTATATAGATGATGCTTACATCCGGGTTGCAGCGGTAGCTAGCAATCCGGGTTGCAGCGGTAGCTAGCAACCTCGTAAGAGACGATCACGTCCAATGTTAAGAAATGTAAAAACCCATAGTTCCTAAAAAAGGAGTCAGATCAAAACAAAAAGTACACCATTAGAACCGCCTTGTCCGAAAACCCTTTATAGTACAGTAAAGAACGATATCTCTCCCATACTAACTGATATATGGTGGTTCCAGGTGTAGTTACATAAAGGAAGAATATAGCTCATCATAAATGGTGTTTTTCAATTATCCGGGTTGCAGCGGTAGCTAGAAACCTAGTCTGGGTTGCAGCGGTAGCTAGCAACCTAGTAAGAGACGATCCCGTCCAATATTAAGAAATATAAAAACTCATAGTTCCTAAAAAATACAGTAAAGAACGAACTATTGCGTATACTAACTTGCATAGGCAACCAGGTTGCAGTGGTAACTAGCAACCTAATAAGAGACGATCACGTCTAATGTTAAGAAATATAAAATTACATTAAAGAACGAATTTTACCCCATAGTAACCGAAAGATTAAAATAATAGTTAGTATTATAAGAAACAAACCGTTGCCTATACTAACTTGTATATGCCACTTAACATTACATTAAAAGACGATTATTGGAATAAAAAAATTAGGCTAGACCTTAGGCCCAACGAGGTTCAATGAGATTTTGATCCATCCTTCTCCGGGGCAAACGCCCAACGCACTTCCACTGCGCTAAGCTGCTCACACTGAAGAAAGTGATTTAAACAGTTTATGATGTATTATACGGGATTTTTTTTCTAAATCCACAATCCAGGTTGCAGCGGTAGCTAGCAATCCGGGTTGCAGCGGTAGCTAGCAATCCGGGTTGCAGCGGTAGCTAGCAACCTAGTAAGAGACGATCACGTCCAATGTTAAGAAATATAAAAACCCATAGTTCCTAAAAAAGGAAACAGATCAAAACAAAAAGTACACCATTAGAACCGCCTTGTCCGAAACCCCTGTATAGGAAACTTTCTGTCATTTGGCTTGAACAGCAAGGGAAATATATTGGCTTGCAAATCAAGAAAAGTGGCAGCTACTACAACATTCTGCCTAAACGGGATATTTTTTTCTTTCTTTCTTGTTATCCAGAGATAGCTTTGCACTGGAACATCGTAGAAAGTTGATTAATGGCTCATTTTAAAGGAAATTAATTGGGATAAAAAGCTTTTGTAACCAAAACAAATTATTTTAAAACAGGATAAATTTTTCCACTAGAAACTGTATTTTTGATGTCTTTCCATACTGCTGTCTTTTCAAAGACATTTGATTTTGAAGCAATCAAACAGTTCGTGGTAAGGTTGTATTTTAAAATTTTATATCCGGGTTGCAGCGGTAGCTAGCAACCTAGTAAGAGACGATCACGTCCAATGTTCAGAAATATAAAAACCATAGTTCCTAAAAAAGGAGTCAGATCAAAACAAAAAGTACACCATTATCCGGGTTGCAGCGGTAGCTAGCAACCTAGTAAGAGACGATCACGTCCAATGTTAAGAAATATAAAAACCCATAGTTCCTAAAAAAGGAGTCAGATCAAAACAAAAAGTACACCATTAGAACCGCCTTGTCTGAAACCCCTGTATAGTAAACTTTCTGTCCCTTGGCTTGAACAGCAAGGGAAATATATTGGCTTGAAAATCAATAAAAGTGGCAGCTACTACAACATTCTGCCTAAACGGGATATTTTTTTCTTTTTTTCTTTTTTCTTCTTTTCCAGAGATAGCTTGGCACTGGAACATCGTAGAGAGTTGTTCAATGGCTCATTTTAAAGGAAATTAATTGGGTTAAAAATCTATAGTTCCTAAAATAAATTATTTCTAAAAGAGAATAAATTTTTCCACCAAAAACTGCATTTTTGATGTCTTTTCACACTGCAGTCTTTCAAACATAAATAATCGTATACCAGCGGTAAGATTTGAACCCACGCCTCCGAAGAGACTTGTGGCTAACACCAGTGCCTTGGATCCGGGTTGCAGCGGTAGCTAGCAACCTAGTAAGAGACGATCACGTCCAATGTTAAGAAATATAAAAACCCATAGTTCCTAACAAAGGAGTCAGATCAAAACAAAAAGTACACCATTAGAACCGCCTTGTCCGAAACCCCTGTATAGGAAACTTTCTGTCCCTTGGCTTGAACAGCAAGGGAAATATATTGGCTTGAAAATCAAGAAAATTGACTGTAACCACGTTATTCTCCCCAAACGGGATATTTTTTCTCTTTTCTTTTTTTCTTTTCCAAAGATAGCTTGGCACTGGAACATCGTAGAGGGTTGTTCAATAGCTCATTTTAAAGGAAATTAATTGGGTTAAAAACCTTTTGTAACTAAAATAAATTATTTCTAAACGAGAATAAATTTTTCCACCAAAAACTGCATTTTCGATGTCTTTTCACACTGCAGTCTTTCAAACATAATCGTATACCAGCGGTAAGATTTGAACCCACGCCTCCGAAGAGACTGGTGGCTAACACCAGTGCCTTGGACCACTCGGCCAGGCTGCCTCTCATAAATAAATATATATGTGAATTTGGGTTGCAGCAGTAGCTAGCAACCTAGTAAGAGACGATCAGTCCAATGCTAAGAAATATAACAAAACTCCTAAAAATAGAGTCAGATCAAAACTGAGCAGGCCATACAAAAGAGCAAGGAACGGTATGATAATGATGAATATTACAGAGAAGCAAGAATTGAGCAGGCTAGACAAAAGATCAAGGAGCGTTAGCATAATGATAAACTTTATAGAGAAGCAACAATTGAGAAGGCTAGACAAAAGAGCAAGGAACGGTATGATAATGATGAAGATTACCGAAACAAACATAAGAAAAAAGTTGCTACCAGAATAATGGGTAGATACTGGGGTGACAAAATCTATAATGAAAAAATTAAATTCTCTGCGAGGTTGTACCGAAGAACGCATAAGGACAAAGGGAAAAATTACATTCAGAAATACAAGAAGATGGCAAAAATGCAGGCTGATCTTCGTAAATTGAGAAACATTTTACGCATGTTTTACCAGGATCACGAAAAGTATTCAAAATTACAGATTAAAATTCTCTTTGAAAGAGCGGATGCTGTTGAAAAGTCGGCTAGAAATGCTTTGGCAAAGCTTCATAGTAATATCCAAAAGAAATGTTGTCAGTTTAATGAAAAGCTTCCAAGGTATGGATTGGCAACTGCGGATCAGTTTATAGATGCAATGGAAAATGTTCGACAACACAGTGAATATATTATAATAAAGAACGACCTCTTGCCTATACTAAATTTTATACGCCACTTAATTATAGTATAGGTTAGTAATTCCACAGATGGCATGGCACTGGAACATCTTAGAGAGTTATTCAATGGCTCATTTTAAAGGAAATTAATGGGGTTAAAAACATTTTTAACATTAAAGGACGAGCTATAGCCCATAGTAAATGGAATCTGGGTTACATTAAAAGACGATCACTGAAATAATAAACCATTCTACACATTGGACTCAGTTAGCTACTTGATTGTTTGATTACATTAAAAAACGAGCATTAGAAGACATACAGTGGACTCAGTTAGCTCCCTGATTCTTTAAGAGTCATCTCTTACTGCTCCAAAGAAGAAAATCCGTAGGCTTTTTCCTGTTTGTAATCAGGGTTTTACATAAAGGACCCTGTTGCAGCGGTAGCTAGCAACCTAGTAAGATTTATAATAAATCCGGGTTGCAGCGGTAGCTAGCAACCTAGTAAGAGACGATCACGTCCAATGTTAAGAAATATAAAAACCCATAGTTCCTAAAAAAGGAGTCAGATCAAAACAAAAAGTACACCATTAGAACCGCCTTGTCCGAAACCCCTGTATAGGAAACTTTCTGTCCCTTGGCTTTAACAGCAAGGGAAATATATTGGCTTGAAAATCAAGAAAAGTGGCAGCTACTACAACATTCTGCCTAAACGGGATATTTTTTTCTCTTTTCTTTTGTATCCAGAGATAGCTTGGCACCGGACCATCGTAGAGGGTTGTTCAATAGCTCATTTTAAAGGAAATTAATTGGGTTAAAAATCTATAGTAACTAAAATAAATTATTTCTAAAAGAGAATAAATTTTTCCACCAAAAACTGCATTTTCGATGTCTTTTCACACTGCAGTCTTTCAAACATAATCGCATACCAGCGGTAAGATTTGAACCCACGCCTCCGAAGAGACTGGTGGCTAACACCAGTGCCTTGGACCGCTCGGCCAGGCTGCCTCTCATAAATAAATATATATGTGAATTTGGGTTGCAGCAGTAGCTAGCAACCTAGTTAGAGACGATCAGTCCAATGCTAAGAAATATATAATAAAGAACGACCTTTTGCCTATACTAGATAAATGCTTACGCAAAGAAGATAATAAAGACGCCAAATCTTCTTCTTAAAAGATGAGTCAACTCAAAAAAGCCTTCCGAAGACCGAATTTTTGAACCTTCTATAAATAAAACTCCAAGATGCAGGGGACAAAAACTTTATATAAAGGCTCGATCATCGTAGAGTAAAGAGCGAACTCAAGCCCAAACGAACTAAACCAGTTTTAGATAAGTTAAAATTGAAAGGCTCCTAACTGCACCGTTTACCTCTGGACAAGGAAATTACATTAGGGAGCTAATCCGGGTTGCAGCGGTAGTATAATCAAGTTACAGTAAAGAACGATCTCTTGCCCATAGTAACTGATATATGGTGGTTCCAGGGGTATTACATAAACGAATAAACTGCAGCCCATATTCACTGAAGTAATAAAAGGGATCATTATATGATCCGAGTTGCAGCGGTAGCTAGCAACCTAGTAAGAGACGATCACGTCCAATGTTAAGAAATATAAAAACCCCTAACTCCTAAGAAAAATTTCAAATCAAAACATCCGGGTTGCAGCGGTAGCTAGTCCGGGTTGTAGCGGTAGCTAGCAACCTAGTAAGAGTTACATTAAAGAACGAACTGTAGCCCATGTTATATTAAAAGACGATTATAGTAAAGAACCAATTCTGCTGAATTAATAATAATTCATTCAATCTTGAAAACAAGGAATTACAGCAGAGTCTTATATGTTATTATAAGTGAGCTACAAGTTTTAAAAAAAACTCCACCGAGATTTGAACTCAAATCTCAAGATCCATTGTCAGGAGTGCTAGCCATTACACCATAAAATTACAATAAGGAACGAACTTTAACCCATAGTAACTAATTATTACATCAAACAGTTCGTGGTCATAATAAAGAGCTGTTAAATGGCTCATTTTAAAGGAAATTGCTGTATATTGAAACCCTTTGTAATTAGCAAAAATAATTATTATTATAAAATATTACCAATCAAATTACAATAAAGAACGACACCTAGCCCATGTTAACTGAAACATAGATAGGGATTATGTAATTTCCATCAGTATCATGGCTTTAGAGATGGCCGAAACCTAGAAAAGAACAAACCATTACAGTAAAGAACATTTCATGTTAAAGATTGATCAATGATGTGATAATCATAGTTTGTAGCCAGGTCGTCTCTTACTGCTCCAATTAAGAAAAAGCCATAGGCTTTTTCCTGTTTGTAATTTCACATCAAAAAAGAAATTTCATCCGGGTTGCAGCAGTAGCTAGCAACCTAGTAAGAGACGATCACACTCCGGGTTGCAGCGGTAGCTAGCAACGTAATAAGAGACGATCAAGTCCAATGTTAAGAAATATAAAAACCCATAGTTCCTTAAAAAGGAGTCAGATCAAAACAAAAAGTACATCATTAGTTTAACAAACTTAATTATTATTATAAAATAAATTTTTACGACATGGTAAAGAACTAACTCATGGCGATAGTAACTAATTTAATTTTGAAAAGAAAGAATTACGGCGGATAGCTAAATGGTAGCATAAGTAAGCTACATTTCTTAAGAACTCAGATCGCCGGATTCAAAGTCTTATGTTTTAACCACTACACCAAGAAATGTTCATTTAAGAAAGAATTTTTATGGTATATGATAACTTAAATACCGAACTAAGTGCTAACCACTACACCAAGAAACATTCATATAAAAAAGAATTTTAACAGTATATGAAAATTTGAAGACCGAACTCTAATCATCAGTATTGTCAATCATCCGGGTTGCAGCGGTAGCTAGCAACCTAGTAAGAGACGATCACGTCCAATGTTAAGAAATATAAAAGCCCCTAACTCCTAAGAAAAGAGTTAGATCAAAACAAAAAGTACACCATTAGAACCGCCTTGTCCGAAACCCCTATAAAGGAAACTTACCGCCCTTTGACTTGAATAACAAAGAAAATATATTGGCTTGAAAATCAAGAAAATTGACTTTAACCACGTTATTCTCCACAAACGGGATATTTTTTTCTTTTTTTTTTCTTTTCCAGAGATAGCTTGGCACTGGAACATCGTAGAGAGTTGTTCAATGGCTCATTTTAAAGGAAATCTCCAGATCTAGTGCTATTTGCACTTAATTTTTTTTAATTAATTTTTTTTACGAAAAACTTAATTTTTATATACAATATTGATCAATGACGTCATAGTCGTTGGATGTAGTTAGATCCGGGTTGCAGCGGTAGCTAGCAACCTAGTAAGAGACGATCACGTCCAATGTTAAGAAATATAAAAACCCATAGCTCCTAAAAAAGGAGTCAGATCAAAACAAAAAGTACACCATTAGAACCGACTTGTCCGAAACCCCTGTATAGGAAACTTTCTGTCCCTTGGCTTGAACAGCAATGGAAATATATTGGCTTGAAAATCAAGAAAATTGACTTTAACCACGTTATTCTCGTCAAAAGGGATATTTTTTTCTTTTTTTTTGTATCCAGAGATAGCTTGGCACTGGAACATCGTAGAGGGTTGTTCAATAGCTCATTTTAAAGGAAATTAATTGGGTTAAAAATCTATAGTAACTAAAATAAATTATTTCTAAAAGAGAATAAATTTTTCCAATAAAAACTGTATTTTTGATGCAGTGACGTCATAATTACTATATAAGATCATCATAGTTTTATATTAGAGCTATGACTTGAATAGAGTGACGTCATAATTAGTATATAAGGAAAGTCAAAACTGAAAATTCTCTCATTCTTGATTAGAATAATGGTTAGATCAAAGCAGGCTATACGCAAGTTGAAGAAAGAGTACTACACAAACAACAGAGATAGTAACTTGAAAAGAAAAAAGCAAAGGTATTCAACCGACCAGGTGTATCGAGAAGTAATAATTGAGAGAGCAAAAAAAAGGTATTCAACCGACCAGGCGTATCGAGAAGTAATAATTGAGAGAGCAAAAGAACGGTATGGTAATGATGAACATTACAGAGAAGCAAGAATTGAGCAGGCTAGACAAAAGAGCAGGGAACGGTATGATAATGATGAAGATTACCGAAACAAACATAAGAAAATATAATAAAGAACGACCTCTTACCTATATTAATTTATATTCTTTATAAATTATATAAATTAATATTCTTATTAACTTGTGTAAACTGCAAAAATATCCATGGTATCTGAGCAGTAGTTTGAATATTTCAATACAAGCTAGAAAAATACCTTAAAATGTTAAAATTAGTTTTATTTTTGGTTAGGTTCTAACTACCCGATGTGGGATTGACTATGTAGTTTCAGACCAAAAAATTCCATTTTTTAATATATCTTATTTTTCAGTTTAGAATCGCTAAAGTTATTATGTAAACTGCAAAAATATTTATGATATCTGAGCAATAATTTTAATCTTTTGATTCAAACTAACAAAATACCTGAAAATTTAAAAATTAGTTTTACTTTTGTTAGGTTATGGATATTTGATACGAATCATAAGAAGTGTTATGAGTTTAAATAAAGTATTATGACGAGTCATAAGAAGCGAGTTAGTACAAAAAACAGAGACAACATCTTGAAAAATGAAATAGTAGAGATGAAAACACAACGACCTTTTGCCTATACTAGATAAATGCTTACGCAAAGAAGATAATAAAGACGCCTACTATTCTTCTTAAAAGATACAGTAAAGAACAAGCCTTAGCCCATAGTAGCAGAAATAAGAATATCTAGGTTGCAGTGGTAGCTAGCAACCTAGTAAGAAACGCCAAATTAAAAGATGAACATTAGAAGAACAAACCATTGCTTATATTGAACTTAGTTAGCTGCCTGATTCTTTGAGGTTCGTCTCTTACTATTCCAAAGAAGAAAAAGCCGTAGGCTTTTTCCTGTTTGTAATAATACATTAAAAGATAACCATATGTGACGTAATATTACATAAAGGATCGATATGATTCATCATAAATCACAGTTAAGAACCAGACTACCAAAATAGCGTATTTTTAATATGACTAATCTTTATTAAGATCCATAATAGTTATAGAAACATGCTTATAATAAAGAACGACCTCTTGCCTATACTAAATTTTATACTCCACTTAACTTCTTGTAATTAAAATAAATTATTTTTATTACATTAAGATTTACAATAAAAGACGATCATTGGTTATTCCGGGTTGCAGCGGTAGCTAGCAACCTAGTAAGAGACGATCACGTCCAATGTTAAGAAATATTATAATAAAGAACGACCTCTTGCCTATACTAAATTTTATACTCCACTTAACTTCTTGTAATTAAAATAAATTATTTTTATTACATTAAGATTTACAATAAAAGACGATCATTGGTTATTACATTAAATACATAAAGGACCGATACTTACAGTAAAGAACGATCTCTCTCCCATACTAACTGATGTATGGTGGTTCCAGGTGTAGTTACATAAAGGACGATTATAGCTCATCATAAATGGTGTTTGTCAATTATCTGGGTTGCAGCGGTAGCTAGCAACCTAGTCTGGGTTGCAGCGGTAGCTAGCAACCTAGTAAGAGACGATCACGTCCAATGTTATCCGGGTTGCAGCGGTAGCTAGCAACCTAGTAAGAGACGATCACGTCCAATGTTAAGAAATATAAAATTACATAAAGGCTCGATCATCGAATTTAAGCTGAAACTAAGTAAAGGACAATTATGCCTCCATATATTCACAGTGATGTATGATATTTTATAATAAAGAACGACCTCTTGCCTATACTAAATTTTATACGCTACTTAATTATAGCATAGTATAATAAAGATCGAACTCTTCCCTATACTAACTTGCATAGGCAACTTCACTATAGTTAAGATTACAGTATTTATATTATACATCATTATAAATTATAAAAGGTTCGAATGTTCGAAGATTATAGAGTTAAAAATTTTTCCACACCGGGAATCGAACCCGGGCCTGTTAAGTGAAAGTTAACTATCCTAGCCACTAGACCATATGGGACCATAAAGAAGTATGATTTAAGAACCATATGCATATTATTATTTCACCATACCAATTATAATAAGGCCAAAACAAAATCGTCGACTTACAACCTTACTTTTGACACATCAGTTAAATCTTCATCAGCCTTAAAAAATGTTTTGCTATCCGGGTTGTTTACCGTGAAGAACGAACCTTAGCCCATAGTAGCAGAAATAAGAATATCTAGGTTGCAGCGGTAGCTAGCAACCTATTAATTACATAATCTGGGTTGCAATGGTAGCTAGCAACCTAGTAAGAAACGCCAAATTAAAAGATGATCATTAGAAGAACAAACCATTGCTTATATTGTACTTAGTTAGCTGCCTGATTCTTTGAGGTTCGTCTCTTACTATTCCAAAGAAGAAAAAGCCGTAGGCTTTTTCCTGTTTGTAATAATACATTAAAAGATAATTACATTAAAGATTACATTAAAGAACGATCTTCAGTCCATAGTAACTGAAGTGTTATAAGGAACCATTATATAGATGATGCTTACATCCGGGTTGCAGCGGTAGCTAGCAATCCGGGTTGCAGCGGTAGCTAGCAACCTAGTAAGAGACGATCACGTCCAATGTTAAGAAATATAAAAACCCATAGTTCCTAAAAAAGGAGTCAGATCAAAACAAAAAGTACACCATTAGAACCGCCTTGTCCGAAAACCCTTTATCCGGGTTGCAGCGGTAGCTAGCAACCTAGTAAGAGACGATCACCTCCAATGTCAAGAAATATAAAACCCCCCAACTCCTAAAAAAAGAGTCAGATCAAAACAAAAAGTACACCATTAGAACCGCCTTGTCCGAATCCTCTATAAAGGAAACTTACCGCCCTTTGGCTTGAATAACACAGAAAATATATTGGCTTGAAAATCAAGAAAATTGACTTTTACCACGTTATTCTCCACAAACGAGATATTTTTTTCTTTCCGCTTTTTCTTTCTCCTCAGCTAGCTGGGCACTGGAAAATCATAGGGAACTGTATAATAGCTCATTTTAAAGGAAATTGCTACATCTAGTGCCTTTTGTATTTAAAAATAAAATACTTTTAAAGTAGAATCAATTTTTTCAAAAAAATTGCATTTTTGATGTATTTCATACTGCAGTCTTTTCAAAGATATTTGAATTTTGAAGCAATCAAACAGTTCATGGTAATTTACAATAAAAAACGATCATTGGAATAACAAAAATTGAATACCTTTGGAATTAGCTAGCTACTTGATTATTTGAGACTCGTCTCTTACTATTTAAAAGAAGAAAAAGCCGTAGGCTTTTTCCTGTGTATAATAAAGAACGACCTCTTGTCATTACTAAATTTTATACGCCACTTAATCATAATATAGGTTAGTAATTCAACATACACACAAAAACTCACACACACACACACAAAAAAACTTACAAACACACACACACACACAAAAACTTACACACACACAAAAACTTACACACACACACACAAACTTACACACACACACACAGAAACTTACACACACACACTAAAACTTACACACACACAAAAACTTACACACACAAAAAACTTACAGACACACAAAAACTTACACATACACACACACAAAAACTTACACACACACAAAAACTTACACACACACACACAAGAACTTACACACACACACAAAAACTTGTACACACACACAAAAACTTGCACGCACACACAAAAACTTACACACACAAAAAAACTTACAAACACAGACACAAAAACTTACACACACAAAAAGTTACACACACACACAAAAAATTACACACACACACATAAAAACTTACACACACACAAAAACTTACACACACACACACACACACAAACTTACACACACACAAAATCTTACACACACAAAAAAACTTACATACACACAAAAACTTACACACACACACACACACAAACTTACACACACACACACAAAAACTTGCACACACACACAAAAGCTTACAGACACACAAAAACTTAAAAACACACAAAAACTTACGCACACACAAAAACTTACACACACAAAAAAAAAACTTACACACAGACAAAAACTTACACACACACAAAAACTTACACACACACACAAAAACTTACACACACACAAATATAATAAAGAACGACCTCTTGGCTTTACTAAATTAGGTATGGCATTGTAAGAGAATTAGCTGTGTCTGGAGTCGTGAGATCGATCCCCATACCCTACTTAATCTTTATTCATTCTCTTATTCTTGCAAAGGGATTTTTTTAGTAAATACAATTCTTGTCAAACTCGTTGTAGAGAGTTACTACTTAAGAACGACACAGATGTAAATTCTTGATTAGAATAATGGTTAGATCGAAGCAAGCTATACGCAATTTGAAAAAATAGTACTACACAAACAACAGAGATAGTATCTTGAAAAGAGAAAAGCAAAGGTATTCAACCGACCAGGCGCATCGAGAAGTAAAAATTGAGAGAGCAAAACAAAGGTATTCAACCGACCAGGCGTATCGAGAAGTAATAATTGAGAGAGCAAAACAAAGGTATTCAACTGACCAGGCGCATCGAGAAGTAAAAATTGAGAGAGCAAAACAAAGGTATTCAACCGACCAGGCGTATCGAGAAGTTTATAATAAAGATCAAACTCTTCCCTATACTAACTTGCATAGGCAACTTCACTATAGTTAAGATTACAGTATTTATATTATACATCATTATAAATTATAAAAGGTTCAAATTGTTCGAAGATTATAGAGTTAAAAATTTTCCCCATCAGGAATCGAACCCGGGCCTGTTGAGTGAAAGTTAACTATCCTAGCCACTAGACCATATGGGACCACAAAGAAGTATGATTTAAGAACCTTATGCATATTATTATTTCACCATACCAATTACAATAAGGCCAAAACAAAATCGTCGACTTGCAACCTTACTTTTGACACATTAGTTAAATCTTCACCAGACTTAAAAAATGTTTTGCTAGTTTTACATGAAAGAACGAACCTTAGCCCATAGTAGCAGAAATAAGAATATCTAGGTTGCAGCGGTAGCTAGCAACTTATTAATTACATAATCCGGGTTTAAGTGGTAGCTAGCAACCTAGTAAGAAACGCCAAATTAAAAGATGTTACAATAAGGAACGAACTTTAACCCATAGTAACTTAAGTATTAAATCAAACGGTTCGTTGTCATAGTAAAGAGCTGTGTAATGGCTCATTTTAAAGGAAACTGCTGTATATAGAAACCTTTTGTAATTAAAAAAATTAATTATTATTATAAAACAAATTATTACGACGTGGTAAAGAACTAACTCTAGGCGATAGCAACTAATTTAATTTTGAAAAGAAAGAATTACAGCAGAAACCTAAATGGTAGTATAAGTAAGCTACATTTAATAACGACCGTCCACCAGGATTTGAACTCGGATCGCAGGATTCAAAGTCTTAAGTGCTAACCACTACACCAAGAAATGTTCATATAAGAAAGAATTTTAACAGTATTTTACAATAAAGAATCCGGGTTGCAGCGGTAGCTAGCAATCCGGGTTGCAGCGGTAGCTAGCAACCTAGTAAGAGACGATCACGTCCAATGTTAAGAAATATAAAAACCCATAGCTCCTAAAGCAGGAGTCAGATCAAAACAAAAAGTACACCATTAGAATCGCCTTGTCCGAAACCCCTGTATAGGAAACTTTCTGTCCCTTGGCTTGAACAGCAAGGGAAATATATTGGCTTGAAAATCAAGCAAATTGACTTTTACCACGTTATTCTCCCCAAACGAGATATTTTTTTCTTTTTTCTTTGTCTCCAGAGATAGCTTGGCACTGGAACATCGTAGAGGGTTGTTCAATAGCTCATTTTAAAGGAAATTAATTGGTTTAAAAACCTTTTGTAACTAAAATAAATTATTTCTAAAAGAGAATAAATTTTTCCAATAAAAACTGTATTTTTGATGCAGTGACGTCATAATTACTATATAAGAAACGTCAAAACTGTAAATGGTCTCATTCATGAATATCACAATAAGAGACGATCACGTCCAATGCTAACATAATACAGTATTTATATTATACATCATTATAGATTATAAAAGGTGAATACTTGAGACTCGTCTCTTACTATTTCAAAGAAGAAAAAGCCGTAGGCTTTTTCCTGTGTGTAATCAGTTTGTTATCAGAGACAGCGCGCTAGCACTGCCTGAGTGAAGAACGATGTGGGCACAATGTGTTTTTTTTTCTTCAGTCAGGTTATAATAAAGAACGACCTCTTGCCTATACTAAATTATATAGGCCACTTAACTATAGTATAGGTTAGTAAATTTACATTAAAAGACGATCACTGAAATAAAATTATAATAAGGAACGAACTCTAGCCTATAGTAACTAAAATATTAAAATAAATAATTACATAAAACCTTGATTTAGTTCATTAAAACTGTGGATTATATAAGTTTCATCGGTATCATGGTTGTAGAGATAGCTGAAACCTAGTAAAGAACAAACCATGGCAAAGTAACTAGAAATTTTACTAAGGGCTTTGGTTCGTCCTTTACTAGGTTGTATAATAAAGAAAGACTACATTAATTAATATTAAAGTTATTACATTTATTTTATAATGAAGAACGACTTCTTGCCTATACTAAATTTTATACGCTTTTTAATTATAGTATAGGTTAGTAATTCCAAAGATAGCTCTGCACTGGAACATCGTAGAGAGTTGTTTAATGACTTATTTTAAAGGATATAATAAAGAACGACCTTTTGCCTATACTAAATTTTATACGCCACTTAATTATAGTATAGGTTAGTAATTCAACAGATAGCATGGCACTGGAACATCGTAGAGAGTTGTTCAATGGCTCTTTTTAAAGGAATTTAATGGGGTTAAAAACCTGTTGTAATTAAAATTTATAGTAAAGAACGAAATTTACATTAAAGAACGATCTTCATTCCATAGTAACTAAAGTGCATTTTACAGTAAAGAACGAACCTTAGCCCATAGTAACAGAAACAAGATTTTCCGGGTTGCAGCGGTAGCTAGCAACCTAGTAAGAGACGATCACCTCCAATGTTAAGAAATATAAAAACCCGTAGCTCCTAAAAAAAGAGTCAGATCAAAACAAAAAGTACACCATTAGAACCGCCTTGTCCGAATCCTCTATAAAGGAAACTTACCTCCCTTTGGCTTGAATAACAAAGAAAATATATTGGCTTGAAAATCAAGAAAATTGACTTTTACCACGTTATTCTCCCCAAACGGGATATTTTTTTCTTTCCGCTTTTTCTTTCTGCTCAGCTAGCTGGGCACTGGAAAATCATAGAGAGCTGTATAATAGCTCATTTTAAAGGAAATTGCAACATCTAGTGCCTTTTGTATTTAAAAATAAAATACTTTTTAAAGTAGAATCAATTTTGTCAAAAAAATTGCATTTTTGATGTATTTTCATACTGCAGTCTTTTCAAAGATATTTGAATTTTGAAGCAATAAAACAGTTCATGGTAATGAACTCTATAGTAATAATAGCTACTTGTCTCAATAGTAACCGAAACTCCTGGAACCAAAATTTTCTTTTTTGGCTTAATCGCTAAAATTATTATGTAAACTGCAAAAATATTTATGATGCCTAATCAGTAATAGTAATTTTTTAATTTAAACAACAAAAATACATGAAAATTCTAAAATTAGTTTTGCTTTTTTTCTCCTGGAAGAAATTTTTTTTTCATCTCAGTTCAAATTTATTATTGTATCCTGTAACCCGTAAAGTACATATCTCCATATTATTGTCTCATAATTGCAATTATTTTAGTTTTCAGTCCAGAATCACTAAACTTATTATTTAAACTGCAAAAATATTTATGGTGTCTAACCAATAATACTAATTTTGTAATTCAAACAAGATTATAATAAAGAACGACCTCTTGCCTATACTAAATTTTATACGCCACTTTTATAATAAAGAACGACCTCTTGCCTATATTTTATACACCACTTAATTATAGTATAGGTTAGTAATTCCACAGATAGCTTGGCACTGGAACATCGTAGAGAGTTGTTTAATGGTTTTATAATAAAGAACGACCTCTTGCCTATACTAAATTATATAGGCCACTTATCCGGGTTGCAGCGGTAGCTAGCAACCTAGTAAGAGACGATCACGTCCAATGTTAAGAAATATAAAAACCCATAGTTCCTAACAAAGGAGTCAGATCAAAACAAAAAGTACACCATTAGAACCGCCTTGTCCGAAACCCCTGTATAGGAAACTTTCTTTCCCTTGGCTTGAACAGCAAGGGAAATATATTGGCTTGAAAATCAAGAAAATTGACTTTAACCACGTTATTCTCCCCAAACGGGATATTTTTTTCTTTTTTCTTTTTTTTTCTTTTCCACAGATAGCTTGGCACTGGAACATCGTAGAGGGTTGTTCAATAGCTCATTTTAAAGTAAATTAATTGGGTTAAAAACCTTTTGTAACTAAAATAAATTATTTCTAAAAGAGAATAAATTTTTCCACCAAAAACTGCATTTTCGATGTCTTTTCACACTCCAGTCTTTCAAACATAATCGTATACCAGCGGTAAGATTTGAACCCACGCCTCCGAAGAGACTGGTGGCTAACACCAGTGCCTTGGACCACTCGGCCAGGCTGCCTCTCATAAATAAATATATATGTGAATTTGGGTTGCAGCAGTAGCTAGCAACCTAGTAAGAGATGATCAGTCCAATGCTAAGAAATATAACAAAACTCCTAAAAATAGAGTCAGATCAAAACAAAAGTACATCATTAGAATTACCTTGTCTGAAACCCTACTAGATAAATAATGAATGTCATCATAGTTTTATATTAGAGCTATGACGTGAATAGAAAAACATGAAATTATATTGTTGTTTCTGAAGACGTCATGAAATAATATCATTGCTCTATGACGTCAACAAAATCATTACGCTGTGACGTCATAATTACTACTTAAGAACTACAAAGATGAAAATGTTCTCATTCATAATTACATAATGGTTTCAATCAAGCAAGTCGCACGCAAGTTGAAAAAACAGTACTACACAAACAACAGAGATAGTATCTTGAAAAGAGAAAAGCAAAAATATTCAACCGACCAGGCGCATCGAGAAGTAAAAATTGAGAGAGCAAAACAAAGGTATTCAACCGACCAGGCGTATCGAGAAGTAATAATTGAGAGAGCAAAACAAAGGTATTCAACCGACCAGGCGTATCGAGAAGTAATAATTGAGAGAGCAAAACAAAGGTATTCAACCGACCAGGCGTATCGAGAAGTAATAATTGAGAGAGCAAAACAAAGGTATTCAACCGACCAGGCGTATCGAGAAGTAATAATTGAGAGAGCAAAACAAAACAGCAAGATGTGTTATCACAATGATGAAGATTATAGACATGCAAAAATTGAGACAGCCAAACAAAAGATCAAGGAGAGTTATCACAATGATGAAGATTACCGCATCAAATACAAGAAAAACCAAAAGCAAAGGTATTCAACCGTCCAGGTGTATCGAGAAGCAAAAATTGAGACAGCCAAACAAAAGATCAAGGAGCGTTACTGGGGTGACAAAATCTATAATGAAAAAATTAAATTCTCTGCGAGGTTGTACCGAAGAACGCATAAGGACAGAGGGAAAAATTACATTCAGAAATACAAGAAGATGGCAAAAATGCAGGCTGATCTTTGTAAATTGAGAAACATTTTACGCATGTTTTATCGGAATCACGAAAAGTATTCAAAATTACAGATTAAAATTCTCTTTGAAAGAGCGGATGCTGTTGAAAAGTCGGCTAGAAATTCTTTGGCAAAGCTTCATAGTAATATCCAAAAGAAATGTTGTCAGTTTAACGAAAAGCTTCCAAGGTATGGATTGGCAACTGCGGAACAGTTTATAGATGCAATGGAAAATGTTCGACAACACAGTGAATATACGGAGGCGTACTTCTTAGAAAATTCGTATATTAATTTTGGAAGGAGCAATTGCAGTTTATGTAGCAGCAATAAAAATATATATTACATTAAAGAACGAACTGTAGTCCATATTACAGTATAGAATAATAAGTTTTCATTTAATTTTTTTTTTTAGGGTCTTTGTGAATAAGACCCCCAGACGATCCTGGGGGTCTTCATTCAGCATAGTAATTTTGGGTGGTCACATTATAAAGTTGAGCCTATTATACTATTAACCTTTTTTTCAGTAATATAATAAAGATCGACGCAACTTCACTATAGTTAAGATTACAGTTTATAATTATAATAAAGAACGACCTCTTGCCTACACTAAATTTTATAGGCCACTTAACTATAGTAAAGGCTAGAACAGTTATTATATTTAAGGTCAATATATTAAAATTTTCCACTAAAAGACGGTCATTGGAATAAAAACCCAATACATACATTTGATTTAGTTAGCTACTTGATTGATTGGGGCTAGTCTCTTACTATTTCAAAGAAGAAAAAGCCGTAGGCTTTTTCCTGTTTGTAATCAATTAGAAAGAGTTCTACCTTTATAATGAGTTACGTAGTTACATTAAAGGACGATCATTTGAATAATATAATAAAGAACGACCTCTTGCCTATACTAAATTTTATACGCCACTTAATTATAGTATAGGTTAGTAATTCAACAGATAGAATGGCAATGAAACATCGTAGAGAGTTTTTCAATGGCTCATTTTAAATGAAATTAATGGGGTTAAAAATCTTTTGTAATTTACACAAAGGACCGATATAGCTCATTATAAATGGTGTTTGTCAATTATCCGGGTTGCAGCGGTATATAATAAAGATCGAACTCTTCCCTATACTAACTTGCATACGCAACTTCACTATAGTTAAGATTACAGTATTTATATTATACATCATTATAGATTATAAAAGGAAATTAATTGGGTTAAAAATCTATAGTAACTAAAATAAATTATTTCTAAAAGAGAATAAATTTTTCCACCAAAAACTGCATTTTTGATGTCTTTTCACACTGCAGTCTTTCAAACATAATCGTATACCAGCGGTAAGATTTGAACCCACGCCTCCGAAGAGACTGGTGGCTAACACCAGTGCCTTGGACCACTCGGCCAGGCTGACTCTCATAAATAATATATATGTGAATCTGGGTTGCAGCAGTTGCTAGCAACCTAGCAAGAGACGATCAGTCCAATGCTAAGAAATATAAAAACCCAAAACTCCTAAAAATACATCCGGGTTGCAGCGGTAGCTAGCAACCTAGTAAGAGACGATCACCTCCAATTTAAGAAATATAAAACCCCCCAACTCCTAAAAAAAGAGTCAGATCAAAACAAAAAGTACACCATTAGAACCGCCTTGTCCGAATCCTCTTTAAAGGAAACTTACCGCCCTTTGGCTTGAATAACAAAGAAAATATATTGGCTTGAAAATCAAGAAAATTGACTTTTACCACGTTATTCTCCACAAACGGGATATTTTTTTCTTTCCGCTTTTTTTTCCTCCTCAGCTAGCTGGGCACTGGAAAATCATAGAGAGCTTTATAATAGCTCATTTTGAAGGCAATTGTTACAATAAGGAACAAACTCTAGCCTATAGTAACTAAAATATAAAAATAAATTATTAAATAATTACAAAAATATCTTATTTGTCAACTGAAACTAGAATAATTCCTGAAAATTTTAAATACTTTTTTTTATTTAACTGAAAACGGCAAAAATATTTATGGTGTCAGAGCAATAATTTTAATTTTGTAATTTAAATTACAATAAAGAACGACACCTTGCCCATGTTAACTGAAACATAAATAGGGATTATGTAATTTCCAATAGTATCATGGCTGTAGAGATGGCTGAAACCTAGTACTTCACTATAGTTAAGATTACAGTATTTATATTATGCATCATTATAAATTATAAAAGGTTCAAATGTTCGAAGATTATAGAGTTAAAAATTTTCCCACCCCGGGAAACGAACCCGAGCCTGTTGAGTGAAAGTTAACTATCCTAGCCACTAGACCATATTGAACCATAAAGAAGTATGATTTAAGAGCCATATGCGTATTATTATTTCACCATACCAATTATAATAAGGCAAAAAACAAAATCGTCGACTTGCAACCTTACTTTTGACACATTAGTTAAATCTTCATCAGGCTTAAAAAATGTTTTGCTAGTCCGGGTTGCATTTACAATAAAGAACGACACCTTGCCCATGTTAACTGAAACATAAATAGGGATTATGTAATTTCCAATAGTATCATGGCTGTAGAGATGGCTGAAACCTAGTACTTCACTATAGTTAAGATTACAGTATTTATATTATGCATCATTATAAATTATAAAAGGTTCAAATGTTCGAAGATTATAGAGTTAAAAATTTTCCCACCCCGGGAAACGAACCCGAGCCTGTTGAGTGAAAGTTAACTATCCTAGCCACTAGACCATATTGAACCATAAAGAAGTATGATTTAAGAGCCATATGCGTATTATTATTTCACCATACCAATTATAATAAGGCAAAAACATTATAATAAAGATCGAACTCTTCCCTATACTAACTTGCATAGGCAACTTCACTATAGTTAAGATTACAGTATTTATATTATACATCATTATAAATTCTAAAAGGTTCAAATGTTCGAAGATTATAGAGTTAAAAATTTTCCCACAACGGGAATCGAACCCGGGCCTGTTAAGTGAAAGTTAACTATCCTAGCCACTAGACCAAACGGGACCATAAAAAAGTATGATTTAAGAGCCATATGCATATTATTATTTCACCATACCAATTATAATAAGGCCAAAACAAAATCGTCGACTTGCAACCTTACTTTTGACACATTAGTTAAATCTTCATCAGACTTAAAAAATGTTTTGCTAGTTTACATGATTACAATAAAGAACGACACCTAGCCCATGTTAACTGTGACATAAATAGCGATTATGTAATTTCCATATTATAATAAAGAACGACCTCTTTCCTATACTAAATTTTATAGGCCACTTAACTATAGTATAGGCTAGTAGAGTTATTATATTTAAGGTCAATATATTAAAATTTTCCACTAAAAGACGGTCATTGGAATAAAAACCCAATACATACATTTGATTTAGTTAGCTACTTGATTGTTTGAGGCTAGTCTCTTACTATTTCAAAGAAGAAAAAGCCGTAGGCTTTTTCCTGTTTGTAATCAATTAGAAGGAGTTCTACCTTTAAAATGAGTTAAGTAGTTACATTAATCCGGGTTGCAGCGGTAGCTAGCAACCTAGTAAGAGACGATCACGTCCAATGTTAAGAAATATAAAAACCCATAGTTCCTAACAAAGGAGTCAGATCAAAACAAAAAGTACACCATTAGAACCGCCTTGTCCGAAACCCCTGTATAGGAAACTTTCAGTCCCTTGGCTTGAAATATAATAAAGATCGAACTCTTCCCTATACTAACTTGCATACGCAACTTCACTATAGTTAAGATTACAGTATTTATATTATACATCATTATAGATTATAAAAGGTTCAAATGTTCGAAGATTATAGAGTTAAAAATTTTCCCACACCGGGATTCGAACCCGAGCCTGTTAAGTGAAAGTTAACTATCCTACCCACTAGACCATATGGAACCATGAAGAAGTATGATTTAAGAACCATATGCATATTATTATTTCACCATACCAATTATAATAAGGCCAAAACAAAATCGTCGACTTGCAACCTTACTTTTGACACATTAGTTAAATCTTCATCAGGCTTAAAAATTTTTTTGCTAGTTTTACATGAAAGAACGAACCTTAGCCCATAGTAGCAGAAATAAGAATATCTAGGTTGCAGCGGTAGCTAGCAACCTATTACATAATCCGGGTTTAAGTGGTAGCTAGCAACCTAGTAAGAAACGCCAAATTAAAAGATGATCATTAGAAGAACAAACAATTACTTATATTGGACTTAGTTAGCTGCCTGATTCTTTGAGGTTCGTCTCTTACTATTCCAAAGAAGAAAAAGCCGTAGGCTTTTTCCTGTTTGTAATAATACATTAAAAGATAACCATATGTGACGTAATAAGTGAATGCAATATTTATACACGTTCATCTTTCGACAAGTATTGCATTAAACAACGAGCTATATCCGGGTTGCACCGGTAGCTAGCAACCTAATAAGAGACGATTACGTCCAATGTTAAGAAGTATAAAAACCCATAGTTCCTAAAAAAAAGGAGTCAGATCAAATTCAAAAGTACATCATTAGAACCGCCTTGTCCGAAACCCCTGTATAGGAAACTTTCAGTCCCTTGGCTTCAACAGCAAGGGAAATATATTGGCTTGATTTCATTAAAAGACGATCCTGGAACCAAACTGGCTTAATCCATAGTATACGAATCTTTATATTATAGTCCTATATTTCCAAAGAAAAAAGAATGAGATTTTTTTTCAGTTTTTAGTTCATCCGGGTTGCAGCGGTAGCTAGCAACCTAGTAAGAGACGATCACCTCCAATGTTAAGAAATAAAAAAAACCATAGTTCCTAAAAAAGGAGTCAGATCAAAACAAAAAGTACACCATTAGAACCGCCTTGTCCAAATCCTCCATAAAGGAAACTTACCGCCCTTTGGCTTGAATAACAAAGAAAATATATTGGCTTGAAAATCAAGAAAATAGACTTTTACCACGTTATTCTCCCCAAACGGGATATTTTTTTCTTTTTTTCTTTTGTTTCCAGAGATAGCTTGGCACTGGAACATCGTAGAGGGTTGTTCAATAGCTCATTTTAAAGGAAATTAATTGGGTTAAAAACCTTTTGTAACTAAAATAAATTATTTCTAAAAGAGAATAAATTTTTCCAATAAAAACTGTATTTTTGATGCAGTGACGTCATAATTACTATATAAGAAACGTCAAAACTGTAAATGGTCTCATTCATGAATACATAATGGTTAGATCAAAGCAAGCTACACGCAAGTTAAAAAATCAGTACTAAAAAATCAAGAAAATCCGGGTTGCAGCGGTAGCTAGCAACCTAGTAAGAGACGATCACGTCCAATGTTAAGAAAAGAGATAGCTTGGCACTGGAACATCGTAGAGGGTTGTTCAATAGCTCATTTTAAAGTAAATTAATTGGGTTAAAAACCTTTTGTAACTAAAATAAATTATTTCTAAAAGAGAATAAATTTTACAGTAAAGAACGATCTCTGGCCCATAGTAACTGATATAAGGTGGTTTATATTATCCGGGTTGCAGCGGTAGCTAGCAACCTAGTAAGAGACGATCACCTCCAATGTCAAGAAATATAAAACCCCCCAACTCCTAAAAAAAGAGTCAGATCAAAACAAAAAGTACACAATTAGAACCGCCTTGTCCGAATCCTCTATAAAGGAAACTTACCGCCCTTTGGCTTGAATAACAAAGAAAATATATTGGCTTGAAAATCAAGAAAATTGACTTTTACCACGTTATTCTCCACAAACGGGATATTTTTTTCTTTCCGCTTTTTCTTTCTCCTCAGCTAGCTGGGCACTGGAAAATCATAGGGAGCTGTATAATAGCTCATTTTAAAGGAAATTGCTACATCTAGTGCCTTTTGTATTTAAAAATAAAATACTTTTTAAAGTAGAATCAATTTTTTCAAAAAAATTGTATAATAAAGAACGACCTCTTGCCTATACTAAATTATATAGTTATAATAAAGAGTATGTTAGTAAATCACTGAAATAACAAACCATTCCATACATTGGACTTAGTTAGCTACTTGATTGTTTGAGTTTCGTCTCTTACTATTTAAAAGAAGAAAAAGCCGTAGGCTTTTTCCTGTTTGTATTTATAGTTAAAAAACGAACTCAAGTCAAAAGAAACTGAACCCTGTGGTTCATTCATATTATCTTCATTATTTTAGCTAGAAGGTAAATAAGCAAGTTTCTTTTTTAAATTTTAAATTGAAAAGATAGTGTTTTTAATTCAACATATTAAAACTTCTCCCCTACGGGGAATCGAACCCCCTTCTCCCAGGTAACAAGTAGGTATGCTTACCATTGGACTATCGAAGACTTCTAAAATGAAAGTTTCATACAAGATATGATAATAATTTTTTAATCCGGGTTTAATATTATTATTATTGTAAAACTGAAACATAGATAGGGACTATGTAATTTCCATCAGTATCATGGCTGTAGAGATGGCCGAGACCTAGAAAAGAACAAACCATTACAGTAAAGAACATTTCATTCGGGTTGCAGCGGTAGCTAGCAACCTAGTAAGAGACGATCACGTCCAATGTTAAGAAATATAAAAACCCATAGTTCCTAAAAAAGGAGTCAGATCAAATTCAAAAGTACACCATTAGAACCGCCTTGTCCGAAATCCCTGTATGGAAAACTTTCTGTCCCTTGGCTTGAACAGCAAGGGAAATATATTGGCTTGAAAATCAAGAAAAGTGGCAGCTACTACAACATTCTGCCTAAACGGGATATTTTTTTTCTTTTTTTCTTTTGTATCCAGAGATAGCTTGGCACTGAAACATCGTAGAGAGTTGTTCAATGGCTCAATTTAAAGGAAATTATGGGCTAAAAATCTATAGTAACTAAAATAAATTATTTCTAATATAATAAAGAACGACCTCTTGCCTATACTAAATTATATAGTTATAATAAAGAGTATGTTAGTAAATCACTGAAATAACAAACCATTCCATACATTGGACTTGGTTAGCTACTTGATTGTTTGAGTTTCGTCTCTTACTATTTAAAAGAAGAAAAAGCCGTAGGCTTTTTCCTGTTTGTATTTATAGTTAAAAAACGAACTCAAGTCAAAAGAAACTGAACCCTGTGGTTCATTTATATTATCTTCATTATTACAGTAAAGAACGATCTCTCTCCCATACTAACTGATATATGGTGGTTCCAGGTGTAGTTCACAGTAAAGAACAATCGCTCATGCATAGTAACTGATATATGGTGGTTCCAGTGGTAGTTACTTGTGGCTCGTCTCTTACTATTTCAAAGAAGAAAAAGCCGTAGGCTTTTTCCTGTTTGTAATGATATAGCATAAAACGAATTCCAAGTTTTACATAAAGGATCGATGTGGTTCATTATAAATTATAAAAGGTTTAGAGCTTCTAATGTTCGAAGATTATAGAGTTAAAAATTCTCCAACACCGGGAATCGAACCCGGGCCTTCTAGATGAAATTATAATAAAGATCGAACTCTACCCTATACTAACTTGCATACGCAACTTCACTATAGTTAAGATTACAGTACTTTTATAATAAAGAACGACCTCTTGCCTATACTAAATTTTATACGCCACTTAATTATAGTATAGGTTAGTACTTCAACAGATAGCATGGCACTGGAACATCGTAGAGAGTTGTTCAATGGCTCATTTTAAAGGAAATTAATGGGGTTAAAAACCTTTTGTAATTAAAACAAATTATTTTTATTACATTAAGAAATTTTAATTATGTTCCTTAAGAAATCATCATAAGTAAAAATTTCCCAAACAGAAATTGAACTCAAGCCTACTGGGTGAGAGCTATCCCAACCTCTAGACCATATAGGATATATTAAAATATCCGATTAATGAAGTTTTTTTAATAAAGAACGATCTCTTGCCTATATTAAATTTTATAGGCCACTTAACTATGGTATAGGCTAGTACTGTTATATCCGGGTTGCAGCGGTAGCTAGCAACCTAGTAAGAGACGATCACGTCCAATGTTAAGAAATATAAAAACCCATAGCTCCTAAAGCAGGAGTCAGATCAAAACAAAAAGTACACCATTAGAATCGCCTTGTCCGAAACCCCTGTATAGGAAACTTTCTGTCCCTTGGCTTGAACAGCAAGGGAAATATATTGGCTTGAAAATCAAGAAAAGTGGCAGCTACTACAACATTCTGCCTAAACGGGATATTTTTTTCTTTTTTTTTTCTTTTTTTGTATCCAGAGATAGCTTGACACTGGAACATCGTAGAGGGTTGTTCAATAGCTCATTTTAAAGGAAATTTATTGGGTTAAAAATCTATAGTAACTAAAATAAATGATTTCTAATAGAGAATAAATTTTTCCACCAAAAACTGCATTTTTGATGTCTTTTCACACTGCAGTCTTTCAAACATAATCGTATACCAGCGGTAAGATTTGAACCCACGCCTCTGAAGAGACTGGTGGCTAACACCAGTGCCTTGGACCACTCGGCCAGGCTGCCTCTCATAAATAAATATATATGTGAATTTGGGTTGCAGCAGTAGCTAGCAACCTAGTAAGAGATGATCAGTCCAATGCTAAGAAATATAACAAAACTCCTAAAAATAGAGTCAGATCAAAACAAAAGTACATCATTAGAATTACCTTGTCTGAAACCCTACTAGATAAATAATGAATGTCATCATAGTTTTATATTAGAGCTATGACGTGAATAGAAAAACATGAAATTATATTGTTGTTTCTGAAGACGTCATGAAATAATATCATTGCTCTATGACGTCAACAAAATCATTACGCTGTGACGTCATAATTACTACTTAAGAACTACAAAGATGAAAATGTTCTCATTCATAATTACATAATGGTTTCAATCAAGCAAGTCGCACGCAAGTTGAAAAAACAGTACTACACAAACAACAGAGATAGTATCTTGAAAAGAGAAAAGCAAAAATATTCAACCGACCAGGCGCATCGAGAAGTAAAAATTGAGAGAGCAAAACAAAGGTATTCAACCGACCAGGCGTATCGAGAAGTAATAATTGAGAGAGCAAAACAAAGGTATTCAACCGACCAGGCGTATCGAGAAGTAATAATTGAGAGAGCAAAACAAAGGTATTCAACCGACCAGGCGCATCGAGAAGTAATAATTGAGAGAGCAAAACAAAAGTATTCAACCGACCAGGCGTATCGAGAAGTAATAATTGAGAGAGCAAAACAAAACAGCAAGATGTGTTATCACAATGATGAAGATTATAGACATGCAAAAATTGAGACAGCCAAACAAAAGATCAAGAGTGTTATCACAATGATGAAGATTACCGCATCAAATATAAGAAAAACCAAAAGCAAAGGTATTCAACCGTCCAGGTGTATCGAGAAGCAAAAATTGAGACAGCCAAACAAAAGATCAAGGAGCGTTACTGGGGTGACAAAATCTATAATGAAAAAATTAAATTCTCTGCGAGGTTGTACCGAAGAACGCATAAGGACAGAGGGAAAAATTACATTCAGAAATACAAGAAGATGGCAAAAATGCAGGCTGATCTTTGTAAATTGAGAAACATTTTACGCATGTTTTATCGGAATCACGAAAAGTATTCAAAATTACAGATTAAAATTCTCTTTGAAAGAGCGGATGCTGTTGAAAAGTCGGCTAGAAATTCTTTGGCAAAGCTTCATAGTAATATCCAAAAGAAATGTTGTCAGTTTAACGAAAAGCTTCCAAGGTATGGATTGGCAACTGCGGAACAGTTTATAGATGCAATGGAAAATGTTCGACAACACAGTGAATATACGGAGGCGTACTTCTTAGAAAATTCGTATATTAATTTTGGAAGGAGCAATTCCAGTTTATGTAGCAGCAATAAAAATATATATACAAGCATACCTATCAACAGCGAAGGAAAAGCAATGTTTTTCAATTATGGCGAAAACGAGCCTGTTAGGGTTATTAGTAAATGTGTTTGTAAGACTAATGATTTAGAACAAATTCCTGGAACACCGACTCAAGAAAAAAGCATTTCTAACTGTGTTTTAAACAGTTCGTTTAGTTCTACTGAATATTTGGCAAAAAATTCTCTGTGTAGTAGAACAAACTGTCCTGAAAAGTACGAGACAACTATTGAAAAATGCTCTAGAACTAGATCTGACAAGGAAATTATGATGGCTGAAGTCACCTATAACAATCCGAGTAAACATTCAAAACCAGAAATTGGGCAGCAGGTTACTTGGCAATGTCACCCTGATATCTGCAAGCTCTATCCGATGGATATTGAATTATGTCAAATTCTTTTTGATATCCTTGAAAATAATATAGCATTAAAATTTTCAACTGACAAAGTGGTTAATTTCTACCTTGGCGGCTTGGATTATTGTGAAATCAATTACAGGGACACAAGAAAGTATGGGCATTCGTTATACTGTAGCCCAAATGAGGGATGTCAGAGCTATTTGCGTTCTCTAAGGGCACTAGCTCCACATTTTCCTGTCTTGAACTGTTTCATTAATAGCGTATATAAGGCAGTATCAAAATGTAAGATTATACAACATATTAATCTACTAAAAGTCGAGGGTTCGTACAAGGAACTAAGTCATTACATAGAAGAAGTGTCAAGTAGACTCTGTCGTAATAATAGTCAAGACTTCATTTACGGTGATAGCAATATTAGAGTTTCTGTGGATGAAAATACAATAATAAAATTATTTGGTGAGAGCCTTGATAAGGTAGCTAACATCAGGGATGTATACCCCACAATGCATTGTGACAGTTGTGAGCAGATAAAGACAAAATACCAATTGAAGAGTCTAAGATCCCTTTCAAATAGGAAAGGTTTTGATGTAATGATGGCCACGATTTTAGAACACCTACAACAGGACATACCCAAAGATGACAGAGAACAACCTAATTCAATGTACAGGTTGGAAAGAGGATGTCATAGATTCATTCTTTGTCTGTGATTACTGTGCTGGGAAAATGTTGAAAAGTCAGGAGAATGTCCGATCAGTATTAAATAACCTTCATATAGACTGTACACCGGGATGTATAAAGTGTTTAAATAATTTTGAAATGGCAATGATTCGATTTGTTATGCCTTGTCTTACGATCGTCAGATTAGGGCAAGTAACTGCATTGAAGAGACCTAGAACAGAACTTGTTGACGCTCTTAAGGGGAGAATAGTATATCTACCTGTTGATGTGCAAGCAAATGCAGATATTCAGCCTGAAAAACTTCTTAACATTGATAGTTTTGTAGTCATTGTCAATGGTCAGCCTACTTACAACAAGAATGTTTGGACTGCACTAATAGATCTGAGAAAAGTCCACGAAGCACTGTTGTGGTTTAGAGAGAACAACAGTCTCTATAAAACAATACATGCATACACCCTAGAAGATTTAAATAAAATTATAATAAAGATCGAACTCTTCCCTATACTAACTTGCATAGGCAACTTCACTTTGAACCCACGCCTCCGAAGAGACTGGTGGCTAACACCAGTGTCTTGGACCACTCGGCCAGGCTGCCTCTTATAATTTGGGTTGCGGCAGTAGCTAGCCACCTAGTAAGAGACGATCAGTCCCATGCTAATAAATATAAAAACCAAAAACTCCTAAAAATAGAGTCAGATCAAAACAAAAGTAGATCATTAGAACTACCTTATCTGAAATCCTACTAGATAAATAATGAATGTCGTCATAGCTTTATATTAGAGCTATGACGTGAATAGAAAAACACGAAATTATGTTGTGCTTTCTGAAGACGTCATGAAATAATATCATTAAGCCATGACGTCATCATGAAATAAAATCATTACGCCGTGACGTCATAATTACTACTTAAGAACTACAAAGATGAAAATGGTCTCATTCGTGAATTACATAATGGTTAGATCAAAGCAAGATGCACGCAAGTTAAAAAAACAGTACTACACAGACAACAGAGATAGTATCTTGAAAAGAGAAAAGCAAAGGTATTCAACCGACCAGGCGTATCGAGAAGTAAAAATTGAAAAAGCAAAACAAAACAGCAAGATGTGTTATCAAAATGATGAAGATTATAGACATGCAAAAATTGAGACAGCCAAACAAAAGTTCAAGGAGAGTTATCACAATGATGAAGATTACCGCATCAAATATAAGAAAAACCAAAAGCAAAGGTATTCAACCGTTCAGGTGTATCGAGAAGTAAAAATTGAGACAGCCAAACAAAAGATCAAGGAGCGTTATCAAAATGATAAACTTTATAGAGAAGCAACAATTGAGCAGACTAGACAAAAGAGCAAGGAACGGTATGATAATGATGAAGATTACCGAAACAAACATAAGAAAAAAGTTGCTACCAGAATAATGGGTAGATACTGGTGTGACAAAAGCTATAATGAAAAAATTAAATTCTCTGCGAGGTTGTACCGAAGAACTCATAAGGACAAAGGGAAAAATTACATTCGGAAATACAAGAAGATGGCAAAAATAAAGGCTGATCTTCGTAAATTGAGAAACATTTTACGCATGTTTTACCAGGATCACGAAAAGTGTTCAAAATTACAGATTAAAATTCACTTTGAAAGAGCGGATGCTGTTGAAAATTCGGCTAGAAATGCTTTGGCAAAGCTTCATAGTAATATCCAAAAGAAATGTTGTCAGTTTAATGAAAAGCTTCCAAGGTATGGACTGGCAACTGCGGAACAGTTTATAGATGCAATGGAAAATGTTCGACAACACAGTGAATATACAGAGGCGTACTTCTTAGAAAATTCGTATATTAATTTTGGAAGGAGCAATTGCAGTTTATGTAGGAGCAATAAAAACATATATACAAGCATACCTATCAACTGCGAAGGAAAAGCAATGTTTTTCAATTATGGCCAAAACGAGCCTGTTAGGGTTATTAGTATATGTGTTTGTAAGACTAATGATTTAGAACAAATTCCTGGAACACCGACTCAAGAAAAAAGCATTTCTAACTGTGTTTTAAACAGTTCTTTTAGTTCTACTGAATATTTGGCAAAAAATTCTCTGTGTAGTAGAACAAACTGTCCTGAAAAGTACGAAACAACTATTGAAAAATGCTCTGAATCTAGATCTGACAAGGAAATTATGATGGCTGAAGTCACCTATAACAATCTGAGTAAACATTCAAAACCAAAAATTGGGCAGCAGGTTACTTGGCAATGTCATCCGGGTTGCAGCGGTAGCTAGCAACATAGTAAGAGACGATCATCCGGGTTGCAGCGGTAGCTAGCAACCTAGTAAGAGACGATCACGTCCAATGTTAAGAAATATAAAAACCCATAGTTCCTAACAAAGGAGTCAGATCAAAACAAAAAGTACACCATTAGAACCGCCTTGTCCGAAACCCCTGTATAGGAAACTTTCTGTCCCTTGGCTTGAACAGCAAGGGAAATATATTTACATTAAGGCACGAACTGTAGCCTCTAGTAATTTACATTAAAGAACGAACTTTAGTCCTTTAGTGTAATTTAGTGAACTTTAGTGTAATTTCCATCAGTAACATGGCTGTAGAGATGTTACAGTAAACACCGATCTGTAGCCCGTAGTAACTGAAGATCCGGGTTGCACCGAATTATAATAGAAAAAAGGAACTCTAACATATATTAAATGGATTACATAAAGGATATACAAGTTTTATCGGATATAGCAGAAACCCAATCAAGGTTAAATGGTATCCGGGTTGCAGCGGTAGCTAGTTACATTAAAAGACAATCATTGGAATAGTCCGGGTTGCAGCGGTAGCTAGCAACCTAGTAAGAGACGATCACGTCCAATGTTAAGAAATATAAAAACCCATAGTTCCTAACAAAGGAGTCAGATCAAAACAAAAATTTACAGTAAAGAGCGATCTCTCGCCTATAGTAACTGATATATGGTGTTTCCAGGGGTAGCTGCAAGCTATCAAGATCCGGGTTGCAGCGGTAGCTAGCAACCTAGTAAGAGACGATCACGTCCAATGTTAAGAAATATAAAAACCCATAGCTCCTAAAAAAGGAGTCAGATCAAAACAAAAAGTACACCATTAGAACCGCCTTGTCCGAAACCCCTTTTTAGGAAACTTTCTGTCCCTTGGCTTGAACAGCAAGGGAAATATATTGGCTTGAAAATCAAGAAAATTGACTTTAACCACGTTATTCTCCCCAAATGGGATATTTTTTTTCTCTTTTCTTTGTATCCAGAGATAGCTTGGCACTGGAACATCGTAGAGGGTTGTTCAATAGCTCATCCTAAAGGAAATTAATTGGGTCAAAAATTTATAGTAACTAAAATAAATTATTTCTAAAAGAGAATAAATTTTTCCAATAAAAACTGTATTTTTGATGCAGTGACGTCATAATCCGGGTTGCAGCGGTAGCTAGCAACCTAGTAAGAGACGATCACGTCCAATGTTAAGAAATATAAAAACCCATAGCTCCTAAAAAGAGAGTCAGATCAAAACAAAAAGTACACCATTAGAACCGCCTTGTCCGAAACCCCTGTATAGGAAACTTTCTGTCCCTTGGCTTGAACAGCAAGGGAAATATATTGGCTTGAAAATCAAGAAAATTGACTTTAACCACGTTAGTCTCCCCAAACGGGATATTTTTTTTTTCTTTTTTTGTATCCAGAGATAGCTTGGCACTGGAACATCGTAGAGGGTTGTTCAATAGCTCATTTTAAAGGAAATTAATTGGGTTAAAAATCTATAGTAACTAAAATAAATTATTTCTAAAAGAGAATAAATTTTTCCAATAAAAACTGTATTTTTGATGCAGTGACGTCATAATTACTATATAAGAAACGTCAAAACTGTAAATGGTCTCATTCATGAATACATAATGGCTAGATCAAAGCAAGCTACACGCAAGTTAAAAAATCAGTACTAAAAAATCAAGAAAAGTGGCAGCTACTACAACATTCTGCCTAAACGGGATATTTTTTTCTCTTTTCTTTGTTTCCAGTATAATAAAGATCAAACTCTTCCCTATACTAACTTGCATACGCAACTTACTATAGTTAAGATTACAGTATTTATATTTTTTTTTACATTAAAAGACGATCATTTACAGTAAAGAACGATCGCTCATGCATAGTAACTGATATATTGTGGTTCCAGGGGTAGTTACTTGTGGTTCGTCTCTTACTATTTCAAAGAAGAAAAAGCCGTAGGCTTTTTCCGGTTTCTAATGATATAGCATAAAACGAATTCAAAGTTTTAACTGACGTCATTCTGGTTGTTATAGCAAAGAACGAACTCTTGCCCTTAGTTATCTACTATGTCACGTCAAATTAGCTAATTAATTTCATCTAATTTTGTTTAAAAATAATTCCTACACCGGGATTAAAACCCAAGACAATTAATTGAAAGCCAACTACCCTAAACCACTAAACCATATGAGATATATATAGAAGTCTAATTAATTGTTTTATGATCTCTTATAGCATAAATTTCATCGGATATAGCTGAAACCTAGTAAAGAACAAACCACGGCACATAGTAACTATTTCCGGGTTGCAGCGGTAGCTAGCATTTATAATAAAGAACGACCTCTTGGCTATACTAAATTAGGTATGGCATTGTAAGAGAATTAGCTCTGTCTGGAGTCGTGAGATCGATCCCCATACCCTACTTAATCTTTATTCATTCTCTTATTCTTGCAAAGTCCGGGTTGCAGCGGTAGCTAGCAACCTAGTAAGAGACGATCACCTCCAATGTTAAGAAATATAAAACCCCCCAACTCCTAAAAAAAGAGTCAGATCAAAACAAAAAGTACACCATTAGAACCGCCTTGTCCGAATCCTCTATAAAGGAAACTTACCGCCCTTTGGCTTGAATAACAAAGAAAATATATTGGCTTGACAATCAAGAAAATTGACTTTTACCACGTTATTCTCCCCAAACGGGATATTTTTTTCTTTTTTTCTTTTCCACAGATAGCTTGGCACTGGAACATCGTAGAGAGTTGTTCAATGGCTCATTTTAAAGGAAATCTCTAGATCTAGCGCTATTTGTACTTAATTTTTTTTTAATTAATTTTTTTTACGAAAAACCTAATTTTTTATATACAATATTAATCAATGACGTCATAGTCTTTGGATGTATATAGTACATAAAGCCTGGATCATCGAATTAAAGCTGAAACTAAGTAAAGAACAATTATGCCTCCATATATTCACAGTGATCTATAAAATTTCCCATTACATCTATAAACTGTTCCACAGTTGCCGGTTCATACCTTGGAAGCTTTTCACTAAACATGCAACATTTCTTTTGGATATTACTATGAAGTTTTGCGAAAGCATCTCTAGCTGACTTTTCAACAAAATCCATTCTTTCAGAGATAATTTTAATCTTTAATTTTGAATATTTTTCGTAATCCCGGTAAAAAATTCGTAAAATTTATAATAAAGATCGAACTCTTCCCTATACTAACTTGCATAGGCAACTTCACTATAGTTAAAATTACAGTATTTATATTATACATCATTATAAATTATAAAAGGTTCAAATGTTCGAAGATTATAGATTTAAAATTACAGTAAAGAACGTTTATATTAAAGGACGATCATTAGAAAACCACACCATTGCATATATTGGACTGAGTTAGCTGTATTATAATAAATAACGACCTCTTGCCTATACTAAATTTTACAGGCCACTTAACTATAATATAGGCTAGTACAGTTATATTTAAGGTCAATATATTAAAATTTTCCATTAAAAGACGATCATTGGAAAAAAAAACCCATTACATACATTTGATTTAGTTAGCTACTTGATTGTTTGAGGCTAGTCTCTTACTATTTCAAAGAAGAAAAAGCCGTAGGCTTTTTCCTGTTTGTAATCAATTAGAAAGAGTTCTACCTTTAAAATGAGTTGCGTAGTGCTTTGAGTCGATTGAAAACTGATAAGTGAGAAAGTCTAGTAAGAGACGATCACATCCCATTATCAGAGGCAACGCTGTAGCGTTGCCTATAGTAAAGGCCATACGGCTCCAATGTTTTATTATCCGGGTTGCAGCGGTAGCTAGCAACCTAGTAAGAGACGATCACGTCCAATGTTAAGAAATATAAAAACCCATAGCTCCTAAAAAAGGAGTCAGATCAAAACAAAAAGTACACCATTAGAACCGCCTTATCCGAAACCCCTGTATAGTAAACTTTCTGTCTCTTGGCTTGAACAGCAAGGGAAATATATTGGCTTCAAAATCAAGAAAAGTGGCAGCTACTACAACATTCTGCCTAAACGGGATATTTTTTTTTCTTTGTATCCAGAGATAGCTTGGCACTGGAACATCGTAGATAGTTGTTCAATAGCCCATTTTAAAGGAAATCTCTAGATCTAGCGCCTTTTGCACTTATTTTTTTAATTAATTATTTTTTACGAAAAACTTAATGTTTTATATACAATATTGATCAATGACGTCATAGTCGCTGGATGTAGTTAGTATTACATAAAGGCTCGATCATCGAATTTAAGCTAAAACTAAAAACAGGACAATTATGCCTCCATATATTCACAGTGATGTATAAGATTTCCCATTACATCTGTAAACTGTTCCACAGTTGCCGGTCCATACCTTGGAAGCTTTTCACTAAACATGCAACATTTCTTTTGGATATTACTATGAAGTTTTGCGAAAGCATCTCTAGCTGACTTTTCAACAAAATCCATTCTTTCAGAGATAATTTTAATCTTTAATTTTGAATATTTTTCGTAATCCCGGTAAAAAATTCGTAAAATTTATAATAAAGATCGAACTCTTCCCTATACTAACTTGCATAGGCAACTTCACTATAGTTAAAATTACAGTATTTATATTATACATCATTATAAATTATAAAAGGTTCAAATGTTCGAAGATTATAGATTTAAAATTACAGTAAAGAACGTTTATATTAAAGGACGATCATTAGAAAACCACACCATTGCATATATTGGACTGAGTTAGCTGTATTATAATAAATAACGACCTCTTGCCTATACTAAATTTTACAGGCCACTTAACTATAATATAGGCTAGTACAGTTATATTTAAGGTCAATATATTAAAATTTTCCATTAAAAGACGATCATTGGAAAAAAAAACCCATTACATACATTTGATTTAGTTAGCTACTTGATTGTTTGAGGCTAGTCTCTTACTATTTCAAAGAAGAAAAAGCCGTAGGCTTTTTCCTGTTTGTAATCAATTAGAAAGAGTTCTACCTTTAAAATGAGTTGCGTAGTGCTTTGAGTCGATTGAAAACTGATAAGTGAGAAAGTCTAGTAAGAGACGATCACATCCCATTATCAGAGGCAACGCTGTAGCGTTGCCTATAGTAAAGGCCATACGGCTCCAATGTTTTATTATCCGGGTTGCAGCGGTAGCTAGCAACCTAGTAAGAGACGATCACGTCCAATGTTAAGAAATATAAAAACCCATAGCTCCTAAAAAAGGAGTCAGATCAAAACAAAAAGTACACCATTAGAACCGCCTTATCCGAAACCCCTGTATAGTAAACTTTCTGTCTCTTGGCTTGAACAGCAAGGGAAATATATTGGCTTCAAAATCAAGAAAAGTGGCAGCTACTACAACATTCTGCCTAAACGGGATATTTTTTTTTCTTTGTATCCAGAGATAGCTTGGCACTGGAACATCGTAGATAGTTGTTCAATAGCCCATTTTAAAGGAAATCTCTAGATCTAGCGCCTTTTGCACTTATTTTTTTAATTAATTATTTTTACGAAAAACTTAATGTTTTATATACAATATTGATCAATGACGTCATAGTCGCTGGATGTAGTTAGTATTACATAAAGGCTCGATCATCGAATTTAAGCTAAAACTAAAAACAGGACAATTATGCCTCCATATATTCACAGTGATGTATAAGATTTCCCATTACATCTGTAAACTGTTCCACAGTTGCCGGTCCATACCTTGGAAGCTTTTCACTAAACATGCAACATTTCTTTTGGATATTACTATGAAGCTTTGCGAAAGCATCTCTAGCTGACTTTTCAACAATTTAATATGGATCCCTACATTTCCCAGTACAAATCCTATTATCTGCCCTCGGACTTTCTTGGAAAAATTCAAAGTGGAAACAATACCTTAATTATTGTTAATAGCAGTCCGTCGACTGTGCTGACGGGTCATTGGCTGTGCATCTTTCAAACAATGAAGACGATTGAATTTTTTGATCCTGTTGGTCTACCCTATACATTCTACACATCCCACATCAGCACCCATATTGAGAGCAGTGGAAAACTATTATTCAAAATCGGAGGAGAGTGCAGGATTATATTAAAAGACGATCTTTAGGAGATCATACATAAGGGATCGATAGGGTAAATGTAACGAACTGTATGGTAAGAGCGACTCGTCTCAATAGTAACCGAAACTCTAAGGAAACGGAATTTTAATACCAATAGATACATCAAAAGAATTGAATTTTTATGCTTATTTTAAATATATAAATTTCATCAAGTTTGCTTGTAACCATCAAAAGTCACGAGCCTGGGAAAATTTGCTCTATTTTCGAAAAAATGGGTTACATAAAGGACCGATATAGTTCATTATAAATGGTGTTTTTCAATACGTTTTTATTTATATATAACATCAGGAATCATCAGATATACCTGTAGTAGCTAATGTTATTAACATCCTATTGCAAACGAAAATAGAAATAGTATTTTCAACATTATAAAAAGCATGTACATATATTTATGTAAAATGCAGTAATTCTTTTAGGGTCTTGGTAAAAAATCTAATTCTCTTTTAGGGTTGTATATAAAAAAGTGATTTGTCAACAGAAACTAGATTAATTCCTGAAAATTTTAAATAAAATAATTTTATTTAGCTGCAAACTGCAAAACTATTTAAGATGTCTGAGCATTAATTTTATTTTTTTTAATCCAAACCAGAAAAGAACCAAAAAAATTTAAATTAGTTTTGTTTTTTGTTGGGTTCTAACTACTTGACGCAAAGAAAATCTGGTTCGTCAATTAAAACTAGAATAATTCCTTAAAATTTTAAATAAAATAATTTTGTTTAACTGCAAACTGCAAAAATATTTATGGCACCTGAGCAATTATTTTTATTTTCCAATTCAAACCAGAAAACTACCTAAAAGTCTTAAAATTAGTTTGGTTTTCCTTTTGCTTGAAGTGACTCGTTACGTCGATTTATGGAGTGAAAATATATTATTAAATTGAATAATTATCAAGATGAATTCTTGGATTGATCATATTAAAAGTCAATTGCTATCAAAAGGTATTTCAGAAGCTGCTATTATTGATGTTGATGGTTCAGTTTTGGCAAAGTCTAGGGGATTTTCTGCCACAGCAGCTGAATTGAAAGCGTTTGTATCAACATTTGACTCAGATGAGTTTTCTGAGAACGGTATTACGATGGGAGGAACGAAGTATTTTTACCTCTCAAGGGATCATGGTGTTGTCCGGGCCAAAAAGGGACAAAGTGGCTTTCATGGAATGAAGCTGAAACAATTGTATATTATAGCTCTGTATGATGTGACAAACTGCCCACCACCTGAAGCTGCAATTAGAGTAGAAAACTATGGTGATTATTTATCTAAAATTGGGTATTAAAAAATAAATTTAAGGATACAAATTTGAAAGGAAAATGAAACAGCTTGCAAGATCAATGCAAGTTGTAAGGATGTTAAATGAGAAATCTTGGTTTGAGCGGTAGCTAATAACATAGTAAGAGACGATTACGTCCCTTAATAAAAACCATAAGTCCTAAAGCAAGGGTCAGATCAAAACAAGAAGTACACTATTAGAATTGCATTAAAAGACGATCGTTGGAATAACAAACCATAGTAATATATTTCATTATAAATTTTGTCAGTCAAAAGTATATTACATAAAGGATCAATATAGTCAAACAGTTCGTGGTAACGAACTGTATAGTAAGAGCAACTCGTCTCAATAGTAATCGAAACTCTAAAAAACGGAATTTTAATATCAATAGACGCATCCAAAGAATCAGATTTTTGTGCTGATTTTAAATGTTTAAGTCTCATCAAGTTTAATTTTACTTATCAAAAGTTACGAGCCTGTGAAAATTTGCCGAATTTTAGAAAAAAGGGGAAAACACCCATCAAAAGTCATAAAATCTTAATCAAAATCACACCATCAGTTTCAGAGTATAAGAGAATGTCACAGTAGAGCTTTCAAGCTCCTATCTCCCAAAATGTGGAATTCGGCATTTCTGCCAGAAGAAAGATCACGTACGCGTGTTTATTTGCCCTTTTTATTTTTACCAGGGGTGATCGTATCGACGCAGTGGTCCTAAAATGTCGTGAGAGGCATTATTTAAACGGATATTATAAGTTTTAATGCCTTTTTAATAAAAAAAATAGAATCACATTTTACAAAAAACAGCATTTTTGATTTCTTTTCATACTGCAGTCTTTTCAAAAATATTAAAGTTTTGAAAAAATTAAAAAGTTCGTGGTAACGCACTGTATAGTAAGAATTGTGTAGTAGTTCTTCATAAAATCCGGGTTGCAGCGGTAGCTAGCAACCTCCGTGTTGCAGCGGTAGCTAGCAGCCTAGTAAGAGACGATCACGTCCAATGTTAAGAAATATAAAAACCCACAACTCCTAAAAAAAGGAGTCAGATCAAAACAAAACATACACCATTAGAACCGCCTTGTCCGAAACCCATGTATAGGAAATTTTCTGTCCCTTGGCTAGAACAGCAAGGGAAATATATTGGCTTGAAAATCAAGAAAAGTGGCAGCTACTACAATATTCTGCCTAAACGGGATATTTTTTTTTATTTTTCTTTTCGACAGATAACTTGGCACTGGAACATCGTAGAGAGTTGTTCAATGGCTCATTTTAAAGGAAATTAATTGGGTTAAAAATCTTTTGTGACTGAAATAAATTATTTCTAAGAGAAAATAGATTTTTCACTAAAAACTACATTTTTGATGTCTTTTCATACTGCAGTATTTTTAAAGATATTTGATTTTTTTACATAAATCATAATCGTATACCGGCGGTAAGATTTTTATAATAAAGAACAAACTCTTGCCTATACTAAATTTTATACGCCACTTAATTATAGTATAGGTTAGTAATTCAACAGATAGCATGGCACTGGAACATCGTAGAGAGTTGTTCAACGGCTCATTTTAAAGGAAATTAATGGGGTTAAAAACCTTTTAGTAATTAAAACAAATTATTTTTATTACATTAAGGAATTTTAATTATTTTCCTTAAGAAATCATCATGAGTAAAAATTTCCCATACGGAAATTGAACTCAAGCCTGCTGGGTGAGAGCTATTATATTAAAAGACGATCTTTAGGAGATCATACATAAGGGATAACGAACTGTATGGTAAGAGCGACTCGTCTCAATAGTAACCGAAACTCTAAGGAAACGGAATTTTAATACCAATAGATACATCAAAAGAATTGAACTTTTATGCTTATTTTAAATATATAAATTTCATCAAGTTTGCTTGTAACCATCAAAAGTCACGAGCCTGGGAAAATTTGCTCTATTTTCGAAAAAATGGGTTACATAAAGTACCGACATAGTTCATTATAAATGGTGTTTTTCAATACGTTTTTATTTATATATAACATCAGGAATCATCAGATATACCTGTAGTAGCTAATGTTATTAACATCCTATTGCAAACGAAAATAGAAATAGTATTTTCAACATTATAAAAAGCATGTACATATATTTATGTAAAATGCAGTAATTCTTTTAGGGTCTTAGTAAAAAATCTAATTCTCTTTTAGGGTTGTATAAAAAAAAGTGATTTGTCAACTGAAACTAGATTAATTCCTGAAATTTTTAAATAAAATAATTTTATTTAGCTGCAAACTGCAAAACTATTTAAGATGTCTGAGCAATAATTTTATTTTTCTAATCCAAACCAGAAAAGAACCAAAAAAATTTAAATTAGTTTTGTTTTTTGTTGGGTTCTAACTACTTGACGCAAAGAAAATCTGGTTCGTCAATTAAAACTAGAATAATTCCTTAAAATTTTAAATAAAATAATTTTGTTTAACTGCAAACTGCAAAAATATTTATGGCACCTGAGCAATTATTTTTATTTTCCAATTCAAACCAGAAAACTACCTAAAAGTCTTAAAATTAGTTTGGTTTTCCTTTTGCTTGAAGTGACTCGTTACGTCGATTTATGGAGTGAAAATATTATATTAAATTGAATAATTATCAAGATGAATTCTTGGATTGATCATATTAAAAGTCAATTGCTATCAAAAGGTATTTCAGAAGCTGCTATTATTGATGTTGATGGTTCAGTTTTGGCAAAGTCTAGGGGATTTTCTGCCACAGCAGCTGAATTGAAAGCGTTTGTATCAACATTTGACTCAGATGAGTTTTCTGAGAACGGTATTACGACGGGAGGAACGAAGTATTTTTACCTCTCAAGGGATCATGGTGTTGTCCGGGCCAAAAAGGGACAAAGTGGCTTTCATGGAATGAAGCTGAAACAATTGTATATTATAGATCTGTATGATGTGACAAACTGCCCACCACCTGAAGCTGCAATTAGAGTAGAAAACTATGGTGATTATTTATCTAAAATTGGGTATTAAAAAATAAATTTAAGGATACAAATTTGAAAGGAAAATGAAACAGCTTGCAAGATCAATGCAAGTTGTAAGGATGTTAAATGAGAAATCTTGGTTTGAGCGGTAGCTAATAACATAGTAAGAGACGATTACGTCCCTTAATAAAAACCATAAGTCCTAAAGCAAGGGTCAGATCAAAACAAGAAGTACACTATTAGAATTGCATTAAAAGACGATCGTTGGAATAACAAACCATAGTAATATATTTCATTATAAATTTTGTCAGTCAAAAGTATATTACATAAAGGATCAATATAGTCAAACAGTTCGTGGTAACGAACTGTATAGTAAGAGCAACTCGTCTCAATAGTAATCGAAACTCTAAAAAACGGAATTTTAATATCAATAGACGCATCCAAAGAATCAAATTTTTGTGCTGATTTTAAATGTTTAAGTCTCATCAAGTTTAATTTTACTTATCAAAAGTTACGAGCCTGTGAAAATTTGCCGAATTTTAGAAAAAAGGGGAAAACACCCATCAAAAGTCATAAAATCTTAATCAAAATCACACCATCAGTTTCAGAGTATAAGAGAATGTCACAGTAGAGCTTTCAAGCTCCTATCTCCCAAAATGTGGAATTCGGCATTTCTGCCAGAAGAAAGATCACGTACGCGTGTTTATTTGCCCTTTTTATTTTTACCAGGGGTGATCGTATCGACGCAGTGGTCCTAAAATGTCGTGAGAGGCATTATTTAAACGGATATTATAAGTTTTAATGCCTTTTTAATAAAAAAAATAGAATCACATTTTACAAAAAACAGCATTTTTGATTTCTTTTCATACTGCAGTCTTTTCAAAAATATTTAAGTTTTGAAAAAATTAAAAAGTTCGTGGTAACGCACTGTATAGTAAGAATTGTGTAGTAGTTCTTCATAAAATCCGGGTTGCAGCGGTAGCTAGCAACCTCCGTGTTGCAGCGGTAGCTAGCAGCCTAGTAAGAGACGATCACGTCCAATGTTAAGAAATATAAAAACCCATAGTTCCTAACAAAGGAGTCAGATCAAAACAAAAATTTACAGTAAAGAGCGATCTCTCGCCTATAGTAACTGATATATGGTGTTTCCAGGGGTAGCTGCAAGCTATCAAGATCCGGGTTGCAGCGGTAGCTAGCAACCTAGTAAGAGACGATCACGTCCAATGTTAAGAAATATAAAAACCCATAGCTCCTAAAAAGGAGTCAGATCAAAACAAAAAGTACACCATTAGAACCGCCTTGTCCGAAACCCCTTTTTAGGAAACTTTCTGTCCCTTGGCTTGAACAGCAAGGGAAATATATTGGCTTGAAAATCAAGAAAATTGACTTTAACCACGTTATTCTCCCCAAACGGGATATTTTTTTTCTCTTTTCTTTGTATCCAGAGATAGCTTGGCACTGGAACATCGTAGAGGGTTGTTCAATAGCTCATCCTAAAGGAAATTAATTGGGTCAAAAGTCTATAGTAACTAAAATAAATTATTTCTAAAAGAGAATAAATTTTTCCAATAAAAACTGTATTTTTGATGCAGTGACGTCATAATCCGGGTTGCAGCGGTAGCTAGCAACCTAGTAAGAGACGATCACGTCCAATGTTAAGAAATATAAAAACCCATAGCTCCTAAAAAGGAGTCAGATCAAAACAAAAAGTACACCATTAGAACCGCCTTGTCCGAAACCCCTGTATAGGAAACTTTCTGTCCCTTGGCTTGAACAGCAAGGGAAATATATTGGCTTGAAAATCAAGAAAATTGACTTTAACCACGTTATTCTCCCCAAACGGGATATTTTTTTTTTCTTTTTTTGTATCCAGAGATAGCTTGGCACTGGAACATCGTAGAGGGTTGTTCAATAGCTCATTTTAAAGGAAATTAATTGGGTTAAAAATCTATAGTAACTAAAATAAATTATTTCTAAAAGAGAATAAATTTTTCCAATAAAAACTGTGTTTTTGATGCAGTGACGTCATAATTACTATATAAGAAACATCAAAACTGTAAATGGTCTCATTCATGAATACATAATGGCTAGATCAAAGCAAGCTACACGCAAGTTAAAAAATCAGTACTAAAAAATCAAGAAAAGTGGCAGCTACTACAACATTCTGCCTAAACGGGATATTTTTTTCTCTTTTCTTTGTTTCCAGTATAATAAAGATCAAACTCTTCCCTATACTAACTTGCATACGCAACTTTACTATAGTTAAGATTACAGTATTTATATTTTTTTTTACATTAAAAGACGATCATTTACAGTAAAGAACGATCGCTCATGCATAGTAACTGATATATTGTGGTTCCAGGGGTAGTTACTTGTGGTTCGTCTCTTACTATTTCAAAGAAGAAAAAGCCGTAGGCTTTTTCCGGTTTCTAATGATATAGCATAAAACGAATTCAAAGTTTTAACTGACGTCATTCTGGTTGTTATAGCAAAGAACGAACTCTTGCCCTTAGTTATCTACTATGTCACGTCAAATTAGCTAATTAATTTCATCTAATTTTGTTTAAAAATAATTCCTACACCGGGATTAAAACCCAAGACAATTAATTGAAAGCCAACTACCCTAAACCACTAAACCATATGAGATATATATAGAAGTCTAATTAATTGTTTTATGATCTCTTATAGCATAAATTTCATCGGATATAGCTGAAACCTAGTAAAGAACAAACCACGGCACATAGTAACTATTTCCGGGTTGCAGCGGTAGCTAGCATTTATAATAAAGAACGACCTCTTGGCTATACTAAATTAGGTATGGCATTGTAAGAGAATTAGCTCTGTCTGGAGTCGTGAGATCGATCCCCATACCCTACTTAATCTTTATTCATTCTCTTATTCTTGCAAAGTCCGGGTTGCAGCGGTAGCTAGCAACCTAGTAAGAGAGGATCACCTCCAATGTTAAGAAATATAAAACCCCCCAACTCCTAAAAAAAGAGTCAGATCAAAACAAAAAGTACACCATTAGAACCGCCTTGTCCGAATCCTCTATAAAGGAAACTTACCGCCCTTTGGCTTGAATAAAAAAGAAAATATATTGGCTTGAAAATCAAGAAAATTGACTTTTACCACGTTATTCTCCCCAAACGGGATATTTTTTTCTTTTTTTCTTTTCCACAGATAGCTTGGCACTGGAACATCGTAGAGAGTTGTTCAATGGCTCATTTTAAAGGAAATCTCTAGATCTAGCGCTATTTGTACTTAATTTTTTTTTAATTAATTTTTTTTACGAAAAACCTAATTTTTTATATACAATATTAATCAATGACGTCATAGTCTTTGGATGTATATAGTACATAAAGTCTGGATCATCGAATTAAAGCTGAAACTAAGTAAAGAACAATTATGCCTCCATATATTCACAGTGATCTATAAAATTTCCCATTACATCTATAAACTGTTCCACAGTTGCCGGTTCATACCTTGGAAGCTTTTCACTAAACATGCAACATTTCTTTTGGATATTACTATGAAGTTTTGCGAAAGCATCTCTAGCTGACTTTTCAACAAAATCAATTCTTTCAGAGATAATTTTAATTTTTAATTTTGAATATTTTTCGTAATCCCGGTAAAAAATTCGTAAAATTTATAATAAAGATCGAACTCTTCCCTATACTAACTTGCATAGGCAACTTCACTATAGTTAAAATTACAGTATTTATATTATACATCATTATAAATTATAAAAGGTTCAAATGTTCGAAGATTATAGATTTAAAATTACAGTAAAGAACGTTTATATTAAAGGACGATCATTAGAAAACCACACCATTGCATATATTGGACTGAGTTAGCTGTATTATAATAAATAACGACCTCTTGCCTATACTAAATTTTACAGGCCACTTAACTATGATATAGGCTAGTACAGTTATATTTAAGGTCAATATATTAAAATTTCCCATTAAAAGACGATCATCGGAAAAAAAAACCCATTACATACATTTGATTTAGTTAGCTACTTGATTGTTTGAGGCTAGTCTCTTACTATTTCAAAGAAGAAAAAGCCGTAGGCTTTTTCCTGTTTGTAATCAATTAGAAAGAGTTCTACCTTTAAAATGAGTTGCGTAGTGCTTTGAGTCGATTGAAAACTGATAAGTGAGAAAGTCTAGTAAGAGACGATCACATCCCATTATCAGAGGCAACGCTGTAGCGTTGCCTATAGTAAAGGCCATACGGCTCCAATGTTTTATTATCCGGGTTGCAGCGGTAGCTAGCAACCTAGTAAGAGACGATCACGTCCAATGTTAAGAAATATAAAAACCCATAGCTCCTAAAAAAGGAGTCAGATCAAAACAAAAAGTACACCATTAGAACCGCCTTATCCGAAACCCCTGTATAGTAAACTTTCTGTCTCTTGGCTTGAACAGCAAGGGAAATATATTGGCTTCAAAATCAAGAAAAGTGGCAGCTACTACAACATTCTGCCTAAACGGGATATTTTTTTTTCTTTGTATCCAGAGATAGCTTGGCACTGGGACATCGTAGATAGTTGTTCAATAGCCCATTTTAAAGGAAATCTCTAGATCTAGCGCCTTTTGCACTTATTTTTTTTAATTAATTATTTTTTACGAAAAACTTAATGTTTTATATACAATATTGATCAATGACGTCATAGTCGCTGGATGTAGTTAGTATTACATAAAGGCTCGATCATCGAATTTAAGCTAAAACTAAAAACAGGACAATTATGCCTCCATATATTCACTGTGATGTATAAGATTTCCCATTACATCTGTAAACTGTTCCACAGTTGCCGGTCCATACCTTGGAAGCTTTTCACTAAACATGCAACATTTCTTTTGGATATTACTATGAAGCTTTGCGAAAGCATCTCTAGCTGACTTTTCAACAATTTAATATGGATCCCTACATTTCCCAGTACAAATCCTATTATCTGCCCTCGGACTTTCTTGGAAAAATTCAAAGTGGAAACAATACCTTAATTATTGTTAATAGCAGTCCGTCGACTGTGCTGACGGGTCATTGGCTGTGCATCTTTCAAACAATGAAGACGATTGAATTTTTTGATCCTGTTGGTCTACCCTATACATTCTACACATCCCACATCAGCACCTATATTGAGAGCAGTGGAAAACTATTATTCAAAATCGGAGGAGAGTGCAGGATTATATTAAAAGACGATCTTTAGGAGATCATACATAAGGGATCGATAGGGTAAATGTAACGAACTGTATGGTAAGAGCGACTCGTCTCAATAGTAACCGAAACTCTAAGGAAACGGAATTTTAATACCAATAGATACATCAAAAGAATTGAATTTTTATGCTTATTTTAAATATATAAATTTCATCAAGTTTGCTTGTAACCATCAAAAGTCACGAGCCTGGGAAAATTTGCTCTATTTTCGAAAAAATGGGTTACATAAAGGACCGATATAGTTCATTATAAATGGTGTTTTTCAATACGTTTTTATTTATATATAACATCAGGAATCATCAGATATACCTGTAGTAGCTAATGTTATTAACATCCTATTGCAAACGAAAATAGAAATAGTATTTTCAACATTATAAAAAGCATGTACATATATTTATGTAAAATGCAGTAATTCTTTTAGGGTCTTAGTAAAAAATCTAATTCTCTTTTAGGGTTGTATAAAAAAAAGTGATTTGTCAACAGAAACTAGATTAATTCCTGAAAATTTTAAATAAAATAATTTTATTTAGCTGCAAACTGCAAAACTATTTAAGATGTCTGAGCAATAATTTTATTTTTTTTAATCCAAACCAGAAAAGAACCAAAAAAATTTAAATTAGTTTTGTTTTTTGTTGGGTTCTAACTACTTGACGCAAAGAAAATCTGGTTCGTCAATTAAAACTAGAATAATTCCTTAAAATTTTAAATAAAATAATTTTGTTTAACTGCAAACTGCAAAAATATTTATGGCACCTGAGCAATTATTTTTATTTTCCAATTCAAACCAGAAAACTACCTAAAAGTCTTAAAATTAGTTTGGTTTTCCTTTTGCTTGAAGTGACTCGTTACGTCGATTTATGGAGTGAAAATATATTATTAAATTGAATAATTATCAAGATGAATTCTTGGATTGATCATATTAAAAGTCAATTGCTATCAAAAGGTATTTCAGAAGCTGCTATTATTGATGTTGATGGTTCAGTTTTGGCAAAGTCTAGGGGATTTTCTGCCACAGCAGCTGAATTGAAAGCGTTTGTATCAACATTTGACTCAGATGAGTTTTCTGAGAACGGTATTACGATGGGAGGAACGAAGTATTTTTACCTCTCAAGGGATCATGGTGTTGTCCGGGCCAAAAAGGGACAAAGTGGCTTTCATGGAATGAAGCTGAAACAATTGTATATTATAGCTCTGTATGATGTGACAAACTGCCCACCACCTGAAGCTGCAATTAGAGTAGAAAACTATGGTGATTATTTATCTAAAATTGGGTATTAAAAAATAAATTTAAGGATACAAATTTGAAAGGAAAATGAAACAGCTTGCAAGATCAATGCAAGTTGTAAGGATGTTAAATGAGAAATCTTGGTTTGAGCGGTAGCTAATAACATAGTAAGAGACGATTACGTCCCTTAATAAAAACCATAAGTCCTAAAGCAAGGGTCAGATCAAAACAAGAAGTACACTTTTAGAATTGCATTAAAAGACGATCGTTGGAATAACAAACCATAGTAATATATTTCATTATAAATTTTGTCAGTCAAAAGTATATTACATAAAGGATCAATATAGTCAAACAGTTCGTGGTAACGAACTGTATAGTAAGAGCAACTCGTCTCAATAGTAATCGAAACTCTAAGAAACGGAATTTTAATATCAATAGACGCATCCAAAGAATCAGATTTTTGTGCTGATTTTAAATGTTTAAGTCTCATCAAGTTTAATTTTACTTATCAAAAGTTACGAGCCTGTGAAAATTTGCCGAATTTTAGAAAAAAGGGGAAAACACCCATCAAAAGTCATAAAATCTTAATCAAAATCACACCATCAGTTTCAGAGTATAAGAGAATGTCACAGTAGAGCTTTCAAGCTCCTATCTCCCAAAATGTGGAATTCGGCATTTCTGCCAGAAGAAAGATCACGTACGCGTGTTTATTTGCCCTTTTTATTTTTACCAGGGGTGATCGTATCGACGCAGTGGTCCTAAAATGTCGTGAGAGGCATTATTTAAACGGATATTATAAGTTTTAATGCCTTTTTAATAAAAAAAATAGAATCACATTTTACAAAAAACAGCATTTTTGATTTCTTTTCATACTGCAGTCTTTTCAAAAATATTTAAGTTTTGAAAAAATTAAAAAGTTCGTGGTAACGCACTGTATAGTAAGAATTGTGTAGTAGTTCTTCATAAAATCCGGGTTGCAGCGGTAGCTAGCAACCTCCGTGTTGCAGCGGTAGCTAGCAGCCTAGTAAGAGACGATCACGTCCAATGTTAAGAAATATAAAAACCCACAACTCCTAAAAAAAGGAGTCAGATCAAAACAAAACGTACACCATTAGAACCGCCTTGTCCGAAACCCATGTATAGGAAATTTTCTGTCCCTTGGCTAGAACAGCAAGGGAAATATATTGGCTTGAAAATCAAGAAAAGTGGCAGCTACTACAATATTCTGCCTAAACGGGATATTTTTTTTATTTTTTCTTTTCGACAGATAACTTGGCACTGGAACATCGTAGAGAGTTGTTCAATGGCTCATTTTAAAGGAAATTAATTGGGTTAAAAATCTTTTGTGACTGAAATAAATTATTTCTAAGAGAAAATAGATTTTTCACTAAAAACTACATTTTTGATGTCTTTTCATACTGCAGTATTTTTAAAGATATTTGATTTTTTTACATAAATCATAATCGTATACCGGCGGTAAGATTTTTATAATAAAGAACAAACTCTTGCCTATACTAAATTTTATACGCCACTTAATTATAGTATAGGTTAGTAATTCAACAGATAGCATGGCACTGGAACATCGTAGAGAGTTTTTCAACGGCTCATTTTAAAGGAAATTAATGGGGTTAAAAACCTTTTAGTAATTAAAACAAATTATGTTTATTGCATTAATGAATTTTAATTATTTTCCTTAAGAAATCATCATAAGTAAAAATTTCCCATACGGAAATTGAACTCAAGCCTCCTGGGTGAGAGCTATTATATTAAAAGACGATCTTTAGGAGATCATACATAAGGGATAACGAACTGTATGTTAAGAGCGACTCGTCTCAATAGTAACCGAAACTCTAAGGAAACGGAATTTTAATACCAATAGATACATCAAAAGAATTGAACTTTTATGCTTATTTTAAATATATAAATTTCATCAAGTTTGCTTGTAACCATTAAAAGTCACGAGCCTGGGAAAATTTGCTCTATTTTCGAAAAAATGGGTTACATAAAGTACCGATATAGTTCATTATAAATGGTGTTTTTCAATACGTTTTTATTTATATATAACATCAGGAATCATCAGATATACCTGTAGTAGCTAATGTTATTAACATCCTATTGCAAACGAAAATAGAAATAGTATTTTCAACATTATAAAAAGCATGTACATATATTTATGTAAAATGCAGTAATTCTTTTAGGGTCTTAGTAAAAAATCTAATTCTCTTTTAGGGTTGTATAAAAAAAGTGATTTGTCAACTGAAACTAGATTAATTCCTGAAATTTTTAAATAAAATAATTTTATTTAGCTGCAAACTGCAAAACTATTTAAGATGTCTGAGCAATAATTTTATTTTTCTAATCCAAACCAGAAAAGAACCAAAAAAATTTAAATTAGTTTTGTTTTTTGTTGGGTTCTAACTACTTGACGCAAAGAAAATCTGGTTCGTCAATTAAAACTAGAATAATTCGTTAAAATTTTAAATAAAATAATTTTGTTTAACTGCAAACTGCAAAAATATTTATGGCACCTGAGCAATTATTTTTATTTTCCAATTCAAACCAGAAAACTACCTAAAAGTCTTAAAATTAGTTTGGTTTTCCTTTTGCTTGAAGTGACTCGTTACGTCGATTTATGGAGTGAAAATATATTATTAAATTGAATAATTATCAAGATGAATTCTTGGATTGATCATATTAAAAGTCAATTGCTATCAAAAGGTATTTCAGAAGCTGCTATTATTGAGGTTGATGGTTCAGTTTTGGCAAAGTCTAGGGGATTTTCTGCCACAGCAGCTGAATTGAAAGCGTTTGTATCAACATTTGACTCAGATGAGTTTTCTGAGAACGGTATTACGACGGGAGGAACGAAGTATTTTTACCTCTCAAGGGATCATGGTGTTGTCCGGGCCAAAAAGGGACAAAGTGGCTTTCATGGAATGAAGCTGAAACAATTGTATATTATAGATCTGTATGATGTGACAAACTGCCCACCACCTGAAGCTGCAATTAGAGTAGAAAACTATGGTGATTATTTATCTAAAATTGGGTATTAAAAAATAAATTTAAGGATACAAATTTGAAAGGAAAATGAAACAGCTTGCAAGATCAATGCAAGTTGTAAGGATGTTAAATGAGAAATCTTGGTTTGAGCGGTAGCTAATAACATAGTAAGAGACGATTACGTCCCTTAATAAAAACCATAAGTCCTAAAGCAAGGGTCAGATCAAAACAAGAAGTACACTATTAGAATCGCATTAAAAGACGATCGTTGGAATAACAAACCATGGTAATATATTTCATTATAAATTTTGTCAGTCAAAAGTATATTACATAAAGGATCAATATAGTCAAACAGTTCGTGGTGACGAACTGTATAGTAAGAGCAACTCGTCTCAATAGTAATCGAAACTCTAAAAAACGGAATTTTAATATCAATAGACGCATCCAAAGAATCAGATTTTTGTGCTGATTTTAAATGTTTAAGTCTCATCAAGTTTAATTTTACTTATCAAAAGTTACGAGCCTGTGAAAATTTGCCGAATTTTAGAAAAAAGGGGAAAACACCCATCAAAAGTCATAAAATCTTAATCAAAATCACACCATCAGTTTCAGAGTATAAGAGAATGTCACAGTAGAGCTTTCAAGCTCCTATCTCCCAAAATGTGGAATTCGGCATTTCTGCCAGAAGAAAGATCACGTACGCGTGTTTATTTGCCCTTTTTATTTTTACCAGGGGTGATCGTATCGACGCAGTGGTCCTAAAATGTCGTGAGAGGCATTATTTAAACGGATATTATAAGTTTTAATGCCTTTTTAATAAAAAAATAGAATCACATTTTACAAAAAACAGCATTTTTGATTTCTTTTCATACTGCAGTCTTTTCAAAAATATTTAAGTTTTGAAAAAATTAAAAAGTTCGTGGTAACGCACTGTATAGTAAGAATTGTGTAGTAGTTCTTCATAAAATCCGGGTTGCAGCGGTAGCTAGCAACCTCCGTGTTGCAGCGGTAGCTAGCAGCCTAGTAAGAGACGATCACGTCCAATGTTAAGAAATATAAAAACCCATAGTTCCTAACAAAGGAGTCAGATCAAAACAAAACGTACACCATTAGAACCGCCTTGTCCGAAACCCATGTATAGGAAATTTTCTGTCCCTTGGCTAGAACAGCAAGGGAAATATATTGGCTTGAAAATCAAGAAAAGTGGCAGCTACTACAATATTCTGCCTAAACGGGATATTTTTTTTATTTTTTCTTTTCGACAGATAACTTGGCACTGGAACATCGTAGAGAGTTGTTCAATGGCTCATTTTAAAGGAAATTAATTGGGTTAAAAATCTTTTGTGACTGAAATAAATTATTTCTAAGAGAAAATAGATTTTTCACTAAAAACTACATTTTTGATGTCTTTTCATACTGCAGTATTTTCAAAGATATTTGATTTTTTTACATAAATCATAATCGTATACCGGCGGTAAGATTTTTATAATAAAGAACAAACTCTTGCCTATACTAAATTTTATACGCCACTTAATTATAGTAAAGGTTAGTAATTCAACAGATAGCATGGCACTGGAACATCGTAGAGAGTTTTTCAACGGCTCATTTTAAAGGAAATTAATGGGGTTAAAAACCTTTTAGTAATTAAAACAAATTATTTTTATTACATTAAGGAATTTTAATTATTTTCCTTAAGAAATCATCATGAGTAAAAATTTCCCATACTGAAATTGAACTCAAGCCTCCTGGGTGAGAGCTATTATATTAAAAGACGATCTTTAGGAGATCATACATAAGGGATCGATAGGGTAAATGTAACGAACTGTATGGTAAGAGCGACTCGTCTCAATAGTAACCGAAACTCTAAGGAAACGGAATTTTAATACCAATAGATACATCAAAAGAATTGAACTTATATGCTTATTTTAAATATATAAATTTCATCAAGTTTGCTTGTAACCATCAAAAGTCACGAGCCTGGGAAAATTTGCTCTATTTTCGAAAAAATGAGTTACATAAAGGACCGACATAGTTCATTATAAATGGTGTTTTTCAATACTTTTTTATTTATATATAACATCAGGAATCATCAGATATACCTGTAGTAGCTAATGTTATTAACATCCTATTGCAAACGAAAATAGAAATAGTATTTTCAACATTATAAAAAGCATGTACATACATTTATGTAAAATGCAGTAATTCTTTTAGGGTCTTAGTAAAAAATCTAATTCTCTTTTAGGGCTGTATAAAAAAAGTGATTTGTCAACTGAAACTAGATTAATTCCTGAAAATTTTAAATAAAATAATTTTATTTAGCTGCAAACTGCAAAACTATTTAAGATGTCTGAGCAATAATTTTATTTTTTTAATCCAAAACAGAAAAGAACCAAAAAAATTTAAATTAGTTTTGTTTTTTGTTGGGTTCTAACTACTTGACGCAAAGAAAATCTGGTTCGTCAATTAAAACTAGAATAATTCCTTAAAATTTTAAATAAAATAATTTTGTTTAACTGCAAACTGCAAAAATATTTATGGCACCTGAGCAATTATTTTTATTTTCCAATTCAAACCAGAAAACTACCTAAAAGTCTTAAAATTAGTTTGGTTTTCCTTTTGCTTGAAGTGACTCGTTACGTCGATTTATGGAGTGAAAATATATTATTAAATTGAATAATTATCAAGATGAATTCTTGGATTGATCATATTAAAAGTCAATTGCTATCAAAAGGTATTTCAGAAGCTGCTATTATTGATGTTGATGGTTCAGTTTTGGCAAAGTCTAGGGGATTTTCTGCCACAGCAGCTGAATTGAAAGCGTTTGTATCAACATTTGACTCAGATGAGTTTTCTGAGAACGGTATTACGATGGGAGGAACGAAGTATTTTTACCTCTCAAGGGATAATGGTGTTGTCCGGGCCAAAAAGGGACAAAGTGGCTTTCATGGAATGAAGCTGAAACAATTGTATATTATAGCTCTGTATGATGTGACAAACTGCCCACCACCTGAAGCTGCAATTAGAGTAGAAAACTATGGTGATTATTTATCTAAAATTGGGTATTAAAAAATAAATTTAAGGATACAAATTTGAAAGGAAAATGAAACAGCTTGCAAGATCAATGCAAGTTGTAAGGATGTTAAATGAGAAATCTTGGTTTGAGCGGTAGCTAATAACATAGTAAGAGACGATTACGTCCCTTAATAAAAACCATAAGTCCTAAAGCAAGGGTCAGATCAAAACAAGAAGTACACTATTAGAATTGCATTAAAAGACGATCGTTGGAATAACAAACCATAGTAATATATTTCATTATAAATTTTGTCAGTCAAAAGTATATTACATAAAGGATCAATATAGTCAAACAGTTCGTGGTAACGAACTGTATAGTAAGAGCAACTCGTCTCAATAGTAATCGAAACTCTAAAAAACGGAATTTTAATATCAATAGACGCATCCAAAGAATCAGATTTTTGTGCTGATTTTAAATGTTTAAGTCTCATCAAGTTTAATTTTACTTATCAAAAGTTACGAGCCTGTGAAAATTTGCCGAATTTTAGAAAAAAGGGGAAAACACCCATCAACAGTCATAAAATCTTAATCAAAATCACACCATCAGTTTCAGAGTATAAGAGAATGTCACAGTAGAGCTTTCAAGCTCCTATCTCCCAAAATGTGGAATTCGGCATTTCTGCCAGAAGAAAGATCACGTATGCGTGTTTATTTGCCCTTTTTATTTTTACCAGGGGTGATCGTATCGACGCAGTGGTCCTAAAATGTCGTGAGAGGCATTATTTAAACGGATATTATAAGTTTTAATGCCTTTTTAATAAAAAAAATAGAATCACATTTTACAAAAAACAGCATTTTTGATTTCTTTTCATACTGCAGTCTTTTCAAAAATATTTAAGTTTTGAAAAAATTAAAAAGTTCGTGGTAACGCACTGTATAGTAAGAATTGTGTAGTAGTTCCTCATAAAATCCGGGTTGCAGCGGTAGCTAGCAACCTCCGTGTTGCAGCGGTAGCTAGCAGCCTAGTAAGAGACGATCACGTCCAATGTTAAGAAATATAAAAACCCATAACTCCTAAAAAAAGGAGTTAGATCAAAACAAAACGTACACCATTAGAACCGCCTTGTCCGAAACCCATGTATAGGAAATTTTCTGTCCCTTGGCTAGAACAGCAAGGGAAATATATTGGCTTGAAAATCAAGAAAAGTGGCAGCTACTACAATATTCTGCCTAAACGGGATATTTTTTTAATTTTTTCTTTTCGACAGATAACTTGGCACTGGAACATCGTAGAGAGTTGTCCAATGGCTCATTTTAAAGGAAATTAATTGGGTTAAAAATCTTTTGTGACTGAAATAAATTATTTCTAAGAGAAAATAGATTTTTCACTAAAAACTACATTTTTGATGTCTTTTCATACTGCAGTATTTTCAAAGATATTTGATTTTTTTACATAAATAATAATCGTATACCGGCGGTAAGATTTTTATAATAAAGAACAAACTCTTGCCTATACTAAATTTTATACGCCACTTAATTATAGTATAGGTTAGTAATTCAACAGATAGCATGGCACTGGAACATCGTAGAGAGTTGTTCAACGGCTCATTTTAAAGGAAATTAATGGGGTTAAAAACCTTTTAGTAATTAAAACAAATTATTTTTATTACATTAAGGAATTTTAATTATGTTCCTTAAGAAATCATCATGAGTAAAAATTTCCCATACTAAAATTGAACTCAAGCCTCCTGGGTGAGAGCTATCCGGGTTGCAGCGGTAGCTAGCAACCTAGTAAGAGACGATCACGTCCAATGTTAAGAAATATAAAAACCCATAGCTCCTAAAAAAGGAGTCAGATCAAAACAAAAAGTACACCATTAGAACCGCCTTGTCCGAAACCCCTGTATAGAAAACTTTCTGTCCCTTGGCTTGAACAGCAAGGGAAATATATTGGCTTGAAAATCAAGAAAATTGACTTTAACCACGTTAGTCTCCCCAAACGGGATATTTTTTTTTCTTTTTTTGTATCCAGAGATAGCTTGGCACTGGAACATCGTAGAGGGTTGTTCAATAGCTCATTTTAAAGGAAATTAATTGGGTTAAAAATCTATAGTAACTAAAATAAATTATTTCTAAAAGAGAATAAATTTTTCCAATAAAAACTGTATTTTTGATGCAGTGACGTCATAATTACTATATAAGAAACGTCAAAACTGTAAATGGTCTCATTCATGAATACACAACGTCATACGCCGTGACGTCATAATTAGTATATAATAAGGAAAGTCAAAACTGAAAATTCTCTCATTCTTGATTAGAATAATGGTTAGATCAAAGCAGGCTATACGCAAGTTGAAAAAAGAGTACTACACAAACAACAAAGATAGTTACTTGAAAAGAAAAAAGCAAAGGTATTCAACCGACCAGGTGTATCGAGAAGTAATAATTGAGAGAGCAAAACAAAGGTATTCAACCGACCAGGCGTATCGAGAAGTAATAATTGAGAGAGCAAAAGAAAACAGCAAGATGTGTTATCACAATGATGAAGATTATAGACATGCAAAAATTGAGACAGCCAAACAAAAGATCAAGGAACGGTATGGTAATGATGAAGATTACCGAAACAAACATAAGAAAAAAGTTGCTACCAGAATAATGGGTAGATACTGGGGTGACAAAAGCTATAATGAAAAAATTAAATTCTCTGCGAGGTTGTACCGAAGAACGCATAAGGACAAAGGGAAAAATTACATTCAGAAATACAAGAAGATGGCAAAAATGCAGGCTGATCTTCGTAAATTGAGAAAAATGTTTTACCAGGATCACGAAAAGTATTCAAAATTATTATAATAAAGAACGACCTCTTGCCTATACTAAATTTTATACGCCACTTAATTATAGTATAGGTTATCCGGGTTGCAGCGATAGCTAGTCCGGGTTGCAGCGGTAGCTAGCAACCTAGTAAGAGACGATCACGCCCAATGTTAAGAAATATAAAAACCCCTAGCTCCTAAAAAAAAGTCAGAATAAAACAAAAAGTACACCATTAGAACCGTCTTGTCCGAAACCCCTATAAATGAACCTTACCGCCCTTTGGCTTGAATAACAAAGAAAATATATTGGCTTGAAAATCATGAAAATTGACTTTAACCACGTTATTCTCCACAAACGGGATATTTTTTTCTTTCCGCTTTTTCTTTCTCCTCAGCTAGCTGGGCACTGGAAAATCATAGAGAGCTGTATAATAGCTCATTTTAAAGGAAATTGCTACATCTAGTCACTTTTGTAATTAAAAATAAAATACTTTTTAAAGTAGAATATAATAAAGAACGACCTTTTGCCTATACTAAATTTTATACGCCACTTAATTATAGCATAGGTTAGTAATTCCACAGATAGCTTGGCAATGGAACATCGTAGAGAGTTGTTTAATGGCTCATTTTAAAGAAAATTAATCCGGGTTGCAGCGGTAGCTAGCAACCTAGTAAGAGACGATCACGTCCTATGTTAAGAAATATAAAAACCCATAGTTCCTAACAGAGGAGTCAGATCAAAACAAATTATAATAAAGAACGACCTTTTGCCCATACTAAATTTTTTCACAATAAAGAACGACACCTAGCCCATTAAAAATGAAACATAAATAGGGATTATATAATTTCCATCAGTATCATGGCTGTAGAGACGGCTGATACCTAGTAAAGAACAAACCATTACAGCAAAGAACATTTCATGTTAAAGATTTATCAATGATGCCATAATCATAGTTTGTAGCCAGGTCATCTCTTTTATAATAAAGAACGAACTCTTGCCTATGCTAAATTCTATACGCCACTTAATTATGGTATAGGTTTTATAATAAGGAACGACCTCTTGCCTACACTAAATTTTATACGCCACTTAATTATAGTATAGGTTAGTAATTCCACAGATAGCTTGGCACTGGAGCATCGTAGAGAGTTGTTTAATGGCTCATTTTAAAGCAAATTAATGGGGTTAAAAAAATTTCTAATTATAAAACAAATTATTTTTAAAATAGAATCATTTTTCTTACGAAATTACATTAAAAGAAGTTATAATAAAGAACGACCTCTTGCCTATACTAAATTATATAGGCCACTTAACTATAGTATAGGTTAGTAAATTTACATTAAAAGACGATCACTGAAATGACAAACCATTCCATACATTGGACTTAGTTAGCTACTTGATTGTTTGAGTTTCGTCTCTTACTATTTAAAAGAAGAAAAAGCCATAGGCTTTTTCCTGTTTGTATTTATCCGGGTTGCAGCGGTAGCTAGCAACCTAGTAAGAGACGATCACGTCCAATGTTAAGAAATATAAAAACCCAAAGTTCCTAAAAAGGGAGTCAGATCAAAACAAAAAGTACACCATTAGAATCGCCTTGTGCGAAACCCCTGTATAGGAAACTTTCTGTCCCTTGGCTTGAACAGCAAGGGAAATATATTGGCTTGAAAATCAAGCAAATTGACTTTTACCACGTTATTCTCCCCAAACGGGATATTTTTTTTTTCTTTCTTTTCCAGAGATAGCTTGGCACTGGAACATCGTAGAGGGTTGTTCAATAGCTCATTTTAAAGGAAATTAATTGGGTTAAAAACCTTTTGTAACTAAAATAAATTATTTTGTAAAAGAGAATAAATTTGTCCAATAAAAACTGTATTTTTGATGCAGTGACGTCATAATTACTATATAAGAAACGTCAAAACTGTAAATGGTCTCATTCATGAATATCACAATAAGAGACGATCACGTCCAATGCTAACATAACAATAAAGAACGAACTCTAATTAATCCGGGTTGCAGCGGTAGCTAGCAACCTAGTAAGAGACGATCACCTCCAATGTTAAGAAATATAAAAACCCATAACTCCTAAAAAACGAGTCAGATCAAAACAAAAAGTACACCATTAGAACCGCCTTGTCCAAAATCCCTGTATAGGAAACTTTCTGTCCCTTGGCTTGAACAGCAAGGGAAATATATTGGCTTGAAAATCAAGAAAATTGACTTTAACCACGTTATTCTCCCCAAACGGGATATTTTTTTCTTTTTTTTTTCTTTTGTATCCAGAGATAGCTTGGCACTGGAACATCGTAGAGAGTTGTTCAATAGCTCATTTTAAAGGAAATTAATTGGGTTAAAAATCTATAGTAACTAAAATAAATTATTTCTATAAGAGAATAAATTTTTTCAATAAAAACTGTATTTTTGATGCAGTGACGTCATAATTACTATATAAGAAACGTCAAAACTGTAAATGGTCTCATTCATGAATACATAATCCGGGTTGCAGCGGTAGCTAGCAACCTAGTAAGAGACGATCACCTCCAATGTTAAGAAATATAAAAACCCGTAGCTCCTAAAAAAAGAGTCAGATCAAAACAAAAAGTACACCATTAGAACCGCCTTGTCCAAATCCTCCATAAAGGAAACTTACCGCCCTTTGGCTTGAATAAAAAAGAAAATATATTGGCTTGAAAATCAAGAAAATAGACTTTTACCACGTTATTCTCCCCAAATTACAGTAAAGAACGATCTCTCGGCAATATCAGGGTTGCAGCGGTAGCTAGCAACCTAGTAATTATAATAAAGAACGACCTCTTACCTATACTAAATTTTATACGCCACTTAATTATAGTATAGGTTAGTAATTCAACAGATAGCATGGCACTGGAACATCTTAGAGAGTTATTCAATGGCTCATTTTAAAGGAAATTAATGGGGTTAAAAACATTTTTAACATTAAAGGACGAGCTATAGCCCATAGTAAATGGAATCTGGGTTACATTAAAAGACGATCACTGAAATAATAAACCATTCTACACATTGGACTCAGTTAGCTACTTGATTGTTTGATTACATTAAAAAACGAGCATTAGAAGACATACAGTGGACTCAGTTAGCTGCCTGATTCTTTAAGAGTCATCTCTTACTACTCCAAAGAAGAAAATCCGTAGGCTTTTTCCTGTTTGTAATCAGGGTTTTAAATAAAGGTCCCGGTTGCAGCGGTAGCTAGCAACCTAGTAAGATTTATAATAAATCCGGGTTGCAGCGGTAGCTAGCAACCTAGTAAGAGACGATCACGTCCAATGTTAAGAAATATAAAAACCCATAGTTCCTAAAAAAGGAGTCAAATCAAAACAAAAAGTACACCATTAGAACCGCCTTGTCCGAAACCCCTGTATAGGAAACTTTCTGTCCCTTGGCTTGAACAGCAAGGGAAATATATTGGCTTGAAAATCAAGAAAAGTGGCAGCTACTACAACATTCTGCCTAAACGGGATATTTTTTTCTCTTTTCTTTTTTTCTCTTTTCTTTTGTATCCAGAGATAGCTTGGCACTGGAACATCGTAGAGGGTTGTTCAATAGCTCATTTTAAAGGAAATTAATTGGGTTAAAAATCTATAGTAACTAAAATAAATTATTTCTAAAAGAGAATAAATTTTTCCACCAAAAACTGCATTTTCGATGTCTTTTCACACTGTAGTCTTTCAAACATAATCGCATACCAGCGGTAAGATTTGAATCCGGGTTGCAGCGGTAGCTAGCAACCTAGTAAGAGACGATCACGTCCAATGTTAAGAAATATAAAAACCCATAGTTCTTAAAAAAAAGAGTCAGATCAAAACAAAAAGTACACCATTAGAACCGCCTTGTCCGAAACCCCTGCATAGTAAAATTTCTGCCCCTTGGCTTGAACAGCAAGGGAAATATATTGGCTTGAAAATCAAGAAAAGTGGCAGCTACTACAACATTCTGCCTAAACGGGATATTTTTTTCTTTTTTTTTTTTTCTTTTTTTTTCTTTTTTCTTTTCCACAGATAGCTTGGCACTGGAACATCGTAAAGGGTTGTTCAATAGCGCATTTTAAAGGAAATTAATTGGGTTAAAAATCTATAGTAACTAAAATAAATTATTTCTAAAAGAGAATAAATTTTTCCACCAAAAACTGCATTTTTGATGTCTTTTCACACTGCAGTCTTTCAAACATAATCGTATACCAGCGGTAAGAATTGAACCCACGCCTCTGAAGAGACTGGTGGCTAACACCAGTGCCTTGGACCACTCGGCCAGGCTGCCTCTCATAAATAAATATATATGTGAATTTGGGTTGCAGCAGTAGCTAGCAACCTAGTAATAGACGATCAGTCCAATGCTAAGAAATATAAAAACCCAAAACTCCTAAAAATAGAGTCAGATCAAAACAAAAGTACATCATTAGAAATACCTTGTCTGAAACCCTACTAGATAAATAATGAACGTCATCATAGTTTTATATTAGAGCTATGACGTGAATAGAGTGACGTCATAATTAGTATATAAGGAAAGTCAAAACTGAAAATTCTCTCATTCTTGATTAGAATAATGGTTAGATCGAAGCAAGCTATACGCAATTTGAAGAAAGAGTACTACACAAACAACAGAGCTAGTATCTTGAAAAGAGAAAAGCAAAGGTATTCAACCGATCAGGCGTATCGAGAAGTAAAAATTGAGAGAGCAAAACAAAGGTATTCAACCGACCAGGCGTATCGAGAAGTAATAATTGAGAGAGCAAAAGAAAACAGCAAGATGTGTTATCACAATGATGAAGATTATAGACATGCAAAAATTGAGACAGCCAAACAAATGATCAAGGAACGGTATGGTAATGATGAACATTACAGAGAAGCAAGAATTGAACAGGCTAAACAAAAGATCAAGGAGCGTTATCACAATGATAAACTTTATAGAGAAGCAACAATTGAGCAGGCTAGACAAAAGAGCAGGGAACGTTATCACAATGATGAAGATTATAGACATGCAAAAATTGAGACAGCCAAACAAATGATCAAGGAACGGTATGGTAATGATGAACATTACAGAGAAGCAAGAATTGAGCAGGCTAGACAAAAGATCAAGGAGCGTTATCACAATGATAAACTTTATAGAGAAGCAACAATTGAGCAGGCTAGACAAAAGAGCAGGGAACGGTATGATAATAATGAAGATTACCGAAACAAACATAAGAAAAAAGTTGCTACCAGAATAATGGGTAGATACTGGGGTGACAAAAGCTATAATGAAAAAATTAAATTCTCTGCGAGTTATAATAAAGATCGAACTCTTCCCTATACTAACTTTTATACGCAACTTCACTATAGTTAAGATTACAGTATTTATATTTTTTTACATTAAAAGACGATCACTGAAATAACAAACCATTCCATACATTGGACTTAGTTAGCTACTTGATTGTTTGAGTTTCGTCTCTTACTATTTAAAAGAAGAAAAAGCCGTAGGCTTTTTCCTGTTTGTATTTATAGTTAAAAAACGAACTCAAGTCCAAAGAAACTGAACACTGTGGTTCATTAATATTATCTTCATTATTTTAGCTAGAATGTAAATAAACAAGTTTCTTTTTTAAATTTTAAATTGAAAAGATAGTGCTTTTAATTCAACATATTAAAAGTTTTCCCCGACGGGGAATCGAACCCCCTTCTCCCAGGTAACAAGTGGACATACTTACCATTAGACTATCGAAGACTTATAAAATAAAAGTTACATATAAGATATGATAATAATTTTTTAATCCGGGTTACATAAAGGCTCGATCATCGAATTTTTACATTAAAGAACGAACTTTAGTCCATAGTTTATATTAAAGGACGATCATTAGAAAAGCACACCATTGCATATATTGGACTGAGTTAGTTTTTCAGTTTAGAATCGCTCAAGTTATTATGTAAACTGCAAAAATATTTATGATATCTGAGCAATAGTTTTAATCTAAAAAAAGTTTTACATTACATAAAAGATCGATGCGGTTCATTATAAATTATAAAAGGTTTAGAGCTTCTAATGTTCGAAGATTTTACATAAAGGATCGATGTGGTTCATTATAAATTATAAAAGGTTTAGAGCTTTTATAATAAAGAACGAATATTTTACCGATTATCTACTAATAACCATATATGACGTAATAAGTGACATGACGTAATATCTAAAACCTATTGTGTACTAATAACCATAAATGACTTAATGAGCGACGTGACGTAAAAATTGAAAAAATTAATTTTTATTTTATTTTCGTTTTTAGTTTTACAATAAAGAACGACACCTAGCCCATGTAAACTGAAACATAGATAGGGATTATGTAATTTCCATCAGTATCATGGCTTTAGAGATGGCCGAAACCTAGAAAAGAACAAACCATTACAGTAAAGAACATTTCATGTTAAAGATTGATCAATGATGTGATAATCATAGTTTGTAGCCATGTCGTCTCTTACTGCTCCAATTAAGAAAAAGCCATAGGCTTTTTCCTGTTTGTAATTTCACATCAAAAAAGAAATTTCATCCGGGTTGCAGCAGTAGCTAGCAACCTAGTAAGAGACGGTCACACTCCGGGTTGCAGCGGTAGCTAGCAACGTAATAAGAGACGATCAAGTCCAATGTTAAGAAATATAAAAACCCATAGTTCCTAAAAAAGGAGTCAGATCAAAACAAAAAGTACATCATTAGTTTAACAAACTTAATTATTATTATAAAATAAATTTTTACGACATGGTAAAGAACTAACTCATGGCGATAGTAACTAATTTAATTTTGAAAAGAAAGAATTACGGCGGAAACCTAAATGGTAGCATAAGTAAGCTACATTTCTTAAGAACTCAGATCGCCGGATTCAAAGTCTTATGTTTTAACCACTACACCAAGAAACGTTCATTTAAGAAAGAATTTTTATGGTATTTACTTATATATTAAGGAGCGAACTATATCCCATAGTGTTTTAATTATGGTAGGTTTAACAAACAAAGACTGGATTTCCTCAGTGTTTTAGCTTTTGGAATGTCCTAGGGGAAGCCCCCCCTAGGGGAAGCCCGATCTTTGGGGGGAAGCCCCAAAAGATCTATCTTGTATTTTTAATTTGATTATAATTCAGTTACATAAAGAACCGATACAGTTCATTAGAAATGGGGCCTATGCTAGTTTCAAAGGATATAGCTGAAAACGTAGTAAAGAACAAACCACGGCATATAGCAACTAAAAGTTAAGATAAAATCATCTTTTGAATGCAAGTTAACTGCCTGAGTTTTTGAGGTTTCAAAGAGGTCGTGGTAACGAACTGTAAGCAAGAGATGACCCGGCTCAATAGTAACCAAACTCTAAAAACAGAATTTTGATATTAATAGATAAACCAAAAGAATTTGATTTTTAAGTTAAGAAAAAAACTTGTTCTGAAATGATATAATTGTTGACTTGCTTGGTGTTGGGGTATGCAAAAAGCCATAATGTGAAGTTGTGTGTGAAGAGGGTGAGTACTTCAACTTGTAAAATTGGTTTAGGAGGGACATTAAGAAAAGAATTTGTTCGAAAATGATAGAATTGCTGAATTGCTTGGTGTTAGGGTATGCAAAAAGCCATAAAGTAAAGTTGTGGGTGAAAAAGGTGAGTACTTCAACTTGTAAAATTGATTTAGGAGGGACATTAAGAAAAGAACTTGTTCTGAAATGATAGAATTGCTGAATCGCTTGGTGTTGGGATATGCAAATAGCCCTAAAGTAAAGTTGTGGGGGAAGAGGGTGAGTACTTCAACTTGTAAAATTGGTTTAGGAGGGACATTAAGAAAAGAACTTGTTCTGAAATGATAGAATTGCTGAATTTCTTGGTGTTGGGATATGCAAAACGCCATAAAGTAAAGTTGTTGATGAAGAGGGTGAGTACTTCAACGTGTAAAATTGGTTTAGGTAGGATATTAAGAAAAGAATTTGTTCTGAAATGATAGAATTGCTGAATTGCTTGGTGTTGGGGTATGCAAAAAGCCATAAAGTAAAGTTTTGGGTGAAGAGGGTGAGTACTTCAACTTGTAAAATTGGTTTAGGAGGGACATTAAGAAAAGAACTTGTTCTGAAATGATAGAATTTTTGACTTTCTTGGTGTTGGGGTATGCAAAAAGCCATAATGTAAAGTTGTTGATGAAGAGGGTGAGTACTTCAACGTGTAAAATTGGTTTAGGTAGGATATTAAGAAAAGAATTTGTTCTGAAATGATAGAATTGCTGAATTGCTTGGTGTTGGGGTATGCAAAAAGCCATAAAGTAAAGTTTTGGGTGAAGAGGGTGAGTACTTCAACTTGTAAAATTGGTTTAGGAGGGACATTAAGAAAAGAACTTGTTCTGAAATGATAGAATTGTTGACTTTCTTGGTGTTGGGGTATGCAAAAAGCCATAATGTAAAGTTGTGTGTGAAGAGAGTGAGTACTTCAACTTGTAAAATTGGTTTAGGAGGGACATTAAGAAAAGAATTTGTTCGAAAATGATAGAATTGCTGAATTGTTTGGTGTTGGGGTATGTAAAAAGCCATAAAGTAAAGTTGTGGGTGAAAAAGGTGAGTACTTCAACTTGTAAAATTGATTTAGGAGGGATATTAAGAAAAGAATTTGTTCTGAAATGATAGAATTGCTGAATCGCTTGGTGTTGGTATATGCAAAAAGCCCTAAAGTAAAGTTGTGGGTGAAGAGGGTGAGTACTTCAACTTGTCAAATTGGTTTATGAGGAACATTAAGAAAAGAACTTGTTCTGAAATGACAGAATTGTTGAGTTGCTTGGTGTTGGGGTATGTAAAAATGCATAAAGTAAAGTTGTGGGTGAACAGGGTGAGTACTTCAACTTGTAAAATTGGTTTAGGAGGGACATTAAGAAAAGAACTTGTTCTGAAATGATAGAATTGTTGAATTGATTTGTGTTGGGGTATGTTATAATAAAGAACGACCTCTTGCCTATACTAAATTTTATACGCCACTTATTTATAGTATAGGTTAGTAATTCAACAGATAGATTGGTACTGGAACATCGTAGAGAATTGTTCAATGGCTCATTTTAAAGAAAATTCATGGGGTTAAAACTTCTTCTAATTAAAATTAATCGTATTTAGTACCTTGAGAAATTTTAATTATGTTTCTTAAGAAATCATCATAAGTTAAAATTTCCTATACAAAATTTGAACTCAAGCCAACTGGGTGAGAGCTATTCCAACCTCTAGACCATATAGGACTTATTAAAATATCCGATAAATGACGTTTATGTTAAAGAACAAATTATAAACATAGTTAGCTGTCTGATTATTTGAGGATCGTCTCTTACTATTACGAAGAAGAAAAAGCCGTAGGCTTTTTCCTGTTCGTAATTTATAATCTGGATTCAAGCGGTAGTTATAGTAAATCCGGGTTGCAGCGGTAGCTAGCAACCTAGTAAGAGACGATCACGTCCAATGTTAAGAAATATAAAAACCCATAGTTCCTAAAAAAAGAGTCAGATCAAAACAAAAAGTACACCATTAGAACCGCCTTGTCCGAAACCCCTTTATAGGAAACTTTCTGTCCCTTGGCTTGAACAGCAAGGGAAATATATTGGCTTGAAAATCAAGAAAATTGACTTTAACCACGTTATTCTCCCCAAACGGGATATTTTTTTTCTCTTTTCTTTGTATCCAGAGATAGCTTGGCACTGGAACATCGTAGAGAGTTGTTCAATGGCTCATTTTAAAGGAAATTAATTGGGTTAAAAATCTATAGTAACTGAAATAAATTATTTCTAAAAGAGAATAAATTTTTCCACCAAAAACTGTACTTTTGATGCAGTGACGTCATAATCCGGGTTGCAGCGGTAGCTAGCTATTACAATATTCTGCCTAAACGGGATATTTTTTTCTTTTTTCTCTTTTCTTTGTTTCCAGAGATAGCTTGGCACTGGAACATCGTAGAGAGTTGTTCAATGGCTCATTTTAAAGGAAATTAATTGGGTTAAAAATCTATAGTAACTGAAATAAATTATTTCTAAAAGAGACTAAATTTTTCCACCAAAAACTGCATTTTCGATGTCTTTTCACACTGCAGTCTTTCAAACATAATCGTATACCAGCGGTAAGATTTGAACCCACGCCTCCGAAGAGACTGGTGGCTAACACCAGTGCCTTTGACCACTCGGCCAGGCTGCCTCTTATAATTTGGGTTGCAGCGGTAGCTAGCAACCTAGCAAGAGACGATCAGTCCCATGCTAAGAAATATAAAAACCCAAAACTCCTCTAGCAAAAAAATTTATAGTAACTAAAATAAATTATTTCTAAAAGAGACTAAATTTTTCCACCAAAAACTGCATTTTCGATGTCTTTTCACACTGCAGTCTTTCAAACATAATCGTATACCAGCGGTAAGATTTGAACCCACGCCTCCGAAGAGACTGGTGGCTAACACCAGTGCCTTGGACCACTCGGCCAGGCTGCCTCTTATATTACATTAAAAGACGATCATTAGAAAAATAAACCATTGCATACATTCGACTTAGTTTAGAATAAAGAACGACCTCTTGCCTATACTAAATTTTATAGGCCGCTTAACTATAGTATAGGTTAGTAATCCAGGTTGCAGCGGTAGCTAGCAATCTAGTAAGAGACGATCACTTCCAATGTTAAGAAATATAAAAACTCTTAACTCCTGAAAAAAGAGTCAGATCAAAAGAAGAAGTACACCATTAGAACCGCCTTGTCCGAAACCTCTGTATAGGAAACTTTCTGTCCTTTGGCTTGAACAGCAAGGGAAATATATTGGCTTGAAAATCAAGAAAAGTGGCAGCTACAACAGCATTCTGCCTAAACGGCATATTTTTTTTTTCCACAGATAGCTTGGCACTGGAACATCGTAGAGAGTTGTTCAATGGCTCATTTTATCCGGGTTGCAGCGGTAGCCAGCAACCTAGTAAGAAACGATCACCTCCAATGTTAAGAAATATAAAACCCCCCAACTCCTAAAAAAGAGTCAGATCAAAACAAAAAGTACACCATTAGAACCGCCTTGTCCGAATCCTCTATAAAGGAAACTTACCGCCCTTTGGCTTGAATAACAAAGAAAATATATTGGCTTGAAAATCAAGAAAATTGACTTTTACCACGTTTTTCTCCACAAACGGGATATTTTTTTCTTTCCGCTTTTTTTTCCTGCTCAGCTAGCTGGGCACTGGAAAATCATAGAGAGCTGTATAACAGCTCATTTTAAAGGCAATTGCAACATCTAGTGCCTTTTGTAATTAAAAATAAAATACTTTTTAAAGTAGAATCAATTTTGTCAAAAAAATTGCATTTTTGATGTATTTTCATACTGCAGTCTTTTCAAAGATATTTGAATTTTTAAGCAATCAAACAGTTCATGGTATTGAACTCTATAGTGATAATAGCTACTTGTCTCAATAGTAACCGAAACTCCTGGAACCAAAATTTTCTTTTTTGGCTTAATCGCTAAAATTATTATGTAAACTGCAAAAATATTTATGATGCCTAATCAGTAATAGTAAGTTCTTAATTTAAACAACAAAAATACATGAAAATTTTATAATTAGTTTTACTTTTTGTCTCCTGGAAGAAAAATCCTGGAACCAAACTTTTTTTGGTTTGTAACCCGTAAAGTACGTATCTCCATGCTATTGTCTTATAATTGCAATTATTTTAGTTTTCAGTCCAGAATCGCTAAAATTATTATGTAAACTGCAAAAATATTTATGATGTCTAACCAATAATACTAATTTTGTAGTTCAAACAAGATAAATACCTGAAAATTTAAAAAATAGTTTTTTTTATGCTAGGTTTTAGATACTCGACACGGGGTATTGTGTACTTAATAATTATTTTAAACCTTGAAAAAATACGGTCTCACTTGAAAGGAAAGAAGAAAGAATAACCCAAAAAAATATCAAAATAGAGCAATCCAAATTTCTACTAATAAAAAACTTTACTAAACAAAAAGTAAAGCTAACATCCTGAAATATTAGAAAAGTTTATTTAAAAGAGATAAAAATGCCACCGAACGCAAAAAAGCTCGAGCACGCGTAAGGATTGCTACTAAGATGTCTTGTGATCCAGGATTTAAGAAAAAGAAATATGACAGAGCAAAACAGAGGTATCTTACGGATCAGGGGTATTACAATAAAGAAGGAACTCTTGCCTATACAAACTTGTATAGTGGGACATAAGGATCGATCATAAATGGTGTTAGTCAAGAGGATCTCACGTAGTAGTTATTAAAATTCACTCTTTAAAGAGGGTACAATATTACCATACCTACTTTGCCTTTAAGATTGAAGCCATTTGTTGAATAAAGCAACTTGTTCTCTTGAAAATTAATCCGGGTTGCAGCGGTAGCTAGCAACCTAGTAAGAGACGATCACGTCCAATGTTAAGAAATAAAAAAAACCATAGTTCCTAAAAAAGGAGTCAGATCAAAACAAAAAGTACACCATTAGAACCGCCTTGTCCGAATCCTCTATAAAGGAAACTTACCGCCCTTTGGATTGAATAACAAAGAAAATATATTGGCTTGAAAATCAAGAAAATTGACTTTAACCCCGTTAGAGAGTTGTTCAATGGCTCATTTTATCCGGGTTGCAGCGGTAGCTAGCAACCTAGTAAGAGACGATCACCTCCAATGTTAAGAAATATAAAACCCCCCAACTCCTAAAAAAAGAGTCAGATCAAAACAAAAAGTACACCATTAGAACCGCCTTGTCCGAATCCTCTATAAAGGAAACTTACCGCCCTTTGGCTTGAATAACAAAGAAAATATATTGGCTTGAAAATCAAGAAAATTGACCTAAACCCCGTTATTCTCCACAAACGGGATATTTTTTTCTTTCCGCTTGATCTTTCTCCTCAGCTAGCTGGGCACTGGAAAATCATAAAGAGCTGTATAATAGCTCATTTTAAAGGAAATTGCTACATCTAGTGCCTTTTGTAATTAAAAATACAATAATTTTTAAAGTAGAATCAATTTTGTCAAAAAAATTGCATTTTTGATGTATTTTCATACTGCAGTCTTTTCAAAGATATTTGAATTTTGAAGCAATCAAACAGTTCATGGTAATGAACTCTATAGTAATAATAGCTACTTGTCTCAATAGTAACCGAAACTCCTGGAACCAAAATTTTCTTTTTTGGCTTTATCGCTAAAATTATTACGTAAACTGCAAAAATATTTATGATGCCTAATCAGTAATAGTAATTTTTTAATTTAAACAACAAAAATACATGAAAATTCTAAAATTAGTTTTGCTTTTTGTCTCCTGGAAGAATTTTTTTTTCATCTCAGTTCAAAATTATTATTGTATCCTGGAACCAAACATTTTTTGGTTTGTAAAACGTAAAGTACGTATCTCCATATTATTGTCTTATAATTCCAATTGTTTTAGTTTTCAGTTCAGAATCGCTAAACTTATTATGTAAACTGCAAAAAGGTTAGTCAAGAGGATCTCACGTAGTAGTTATTAAAATTCACTCTTTAAAGAGGGTACAATATTATCATACCGACTTTGCCTTTAAGATTGAAGCCATTTGTTGAATAAAGCAACTTGTTCTCTTGAAAATTAATCCGGGTTGCAGCGGTAGCTAGCAACCTAGTAAGAGACGATCACGTCCAATGTTAAGAAATAAAAAAAACCCATAGTTCCTAAAAAAGGAGTCAGATCAAAACAAAAAGTACACCATTAGAACCGCCTTGTCCGAAACCCCTGTATAGGAAACTTTCTGTCCCTTGGCTTGAACAGCAAGGGAAATATATTGGTTTGAAAATCAAGAAAAGTGGCAGCTACTACAACATTCTGCCTAAACGGGATATTTTTTTCTTTCTTTCTTTTGTTTCCCGAGATAGCTTGGCACTGGAACATCGTAGAAAGTTGTTCAATGGCTCATTTTAAAGGAAATTAATTGGGTTAAAAACATTTTGTAACTAAAACAAATTATTTTAAAACAGGATAAATTTTTACACTAAAAACTGTATTTTTTATGTCTTTCCATACAGCTGTCTTTTCAAAGACATTTGATTTTGAACCAATCAAACAGTTCGTGGTAAGGTTGTATTTTGAATTTTATATTCCATAGATAGCTTAGCACTGGAACTTCGTAGAGAGTTGTTCAATGGATCATTTTAAAGTAAATTAAAAATCCGGGTTGCAGCGGTAGCTAGCAACCTAGTAAGAGAACGATCACGTCCAATGTTAAGAAATAAAAAAAAACCATAGCTCCTGAAAAAGCAGTCAGATCAAAACAAAAAGTACACCATTAGAACCACCTTGTCCGAAACCCCTGTATAGGAAACTTTCCGTCATTTGGCTTGAACAGCAAGGGAAATATATTGGCTTGAAAATCAAGAAAAGTGGCAGCTACTACAACATTCTGCCTAAACGGGATATTTTTTTCTTTCTTTCTTTTGTTTCCAAAGATAGCTTGGCACTGGAACATCGTAGAAAGTTGTTCAATGGCTCATTTTAAAGGAAATTAATTGGGTTAAAAACCTTTTGTAACTAAAACAAATTATTTTAAAACAGGATAAATTTTTCCACTAAAAACTATATTTTTGATGTCTTTCCATACTGCTGTCTTTTCAAAGACATTTGATTTTTGAAGCAATCAAACAGTTCGTGGTAAGGTTGTATTTTAAACTTAATATTCCATAGATAGCTTAGCACTGGAACATCGTAGAGAGTTGTTCAATGGATCATTTTAAATTTAGTTAATAACATTCAAGGACGTATCTAAAGGGTTTAGTGGGTTTGAACCCCCCTCCCCCAAAATGTTTTTCAGATTCATAATAACGAATATAAAATGAATAAAACAAAATTGAATATAAAAAAATATATAAAAATGAATATGAACAACTTTTTTATGCGTTTTGAAGTTTTTATTATAATAAAGAACAAATATTTTACCGATTATCTACTAATAACCATATATGACGTAATAAGTGACATGACGTAATATCTAACACCTATTGTGTACTAATAACCATATATGACTTAATGAGCGACGTGACGTAAAAATTGAAAAAATTAATTTTTATTTAATTTTCGTTTTTAGTTCAGAATCGCTAAAGTTATAAACTGCAAAAATATTTATGGTGTCTGAACAATAGTTTTAATCTTTTAATTTAGACTAGAAAAATACCTGAAAATTTAAAAATTAGTTTAATTTTTTGTTAGGTTCTTGATACTTGATACGTGACTTAAACATTCAACTAATGGTTACATAATGGTTTCAATCAAGCAAGCTACACGCAAGTTAAAAAAACAGTACTATACAAAAAACAGAGACAACCTCTTGAAAAGAAAAAAGCAAAGGTATTCAACTGACAAGGCGTATCGAGAAGTAATAATTGAGAGAGCAAAACAAAACAGCAAGATGTGTTATCACAATGATGAAGATTATAGACATGCGAAAATTGAGACAGCCAAACAAAAGAGTGAGGAACGGTATGATAATGATGAAGATTAAAGAGAAGCAACAATTGAGACAGCCAAACAAAAGAGCAAGGAACGGTATGATAACGATAAAGATTACCGAAACAAACATAAGAAAAAAGTTGCTACCAGAATAATGGGTAGATACTGGGGTGACAAAAGCTATAATGAAAAAATTAAATTCTCTGCGAGGTTGTACCGAAGAACGCATAAGGACAAAGGGAAAAATTACATTCGGAAATACAAGAAGATGGCAAAAATGCAGGCTGATCTTTGTAAATTGAGAAAGATTTTACGCATGTTTTACCAGGATCACGAAAAGTATTCAAAATTACAGATTAAAATTCTCTTTGAAAGAGCGGATGCTGTTGAAAAGTCGGCTAGAAATGCTTTGGCAAAGCTTCATAGTAATATCCAAAAGAAATTGTGTCAGTTTAATGAAAATTATAATAAAGAGCGACCTCTTGCCAATCCTAAATTTTATACGTCACTTAATTATAGTATAGGTTAGTAATTCCACGGATAGCTTGGCACTGGAACATCGTATAGAGTTGTTCTATCATCCGGGTTGCAGCGGTAGCTAGCAATCCGGGTTGCAGCGGTAGCTAGCAACCTAGTAAGAGACGATCACGTCCAATGTTAAGAAATATAAAAACCCATAGTTCCTAACAAAGGAGTCAGATCAAAACAAAAAGTACACCATTAGAACCGCCTTGTCCGAAACCCCTGTATAGGAAACTTTCTGTCCCTTGGCTTGAACAGCAAGGGAAATATATTGGCTTGAAAATCAAGAAAATTGACTTTAACCACGTTATTCTCCCCAAACGGGATATTTTTTTCTCTTTTCTTTTTTTGTATCCAGAGATAGCTTGGCACTGGAACATCGTAGATAGTTGTTCAATAGCTCATTTTAAAGGAAATTAATTGGGTTAAAAATCTATAGTAACTAAAATAAATTATTTCTAAAAGAGAATAAATTTTTCCACCAAAAACTGCATTTTCGATGTCTTTTCACACTGCAGTCTTTCAAACATAATCGCATACCAGCGGTAAGATTTGAACCCACGCCTCCGAAGAGACTGGTGGCTAACACCAGTGCCTTGGACCACTCGGCCAGGCTGCCTCTCATAAATAAATATATATGTGAATTTGGGTTGCAGCAGTAGCTAGCAACCTAGTAAGAGACGATCAGTCCAATGCTAAGAAATATAACAAAACTCCTAAAAATAGAGTCAGATCAAAACAAAAGTATATCATTAGAATTACCTTGTCTGAAACCCTACTAGATAAATAATGAATGTCATCATAGTTTTATATTAGAGCTATGACTTGAATAGAAAAACACGAAATTATATTGTTGTTTCTGATGACGTCATGAAATAATATCATTGCGCCATGACGTCAATAAAATCATTACGCCGTGACGTCATAATTACTACTTAAGAACGACAAAGATGTAAATTCTCTCATTCTTGATTAGATAATGGTTAGATCGAAGCAAGCTATACGCAAGTTGAAAAAACAGTACTACACAAACAACAGAGATAGTATCTTGAAAAGAAAAAAGCAAAGGTATTCAACCGACCAGGCGTATCGAGAAGTAATAATTGAGAGAGCAAAACAAAGGTATTCAACCGACCAGGCGTATCGAGAATCCGGGTTGCAGCGGTAGCTAGCAACCTATCCGGGTTGCAGCGGTAGCTAGCAACCTAGTAAGAGACGATCACCTCCAATGTCAAGAAATATAAAACCCCCCAACTCCTAAAAAAAGAGTCAGATCAAAACAAAAAGTACACCATTAGAACCGCCTTGTCCGAATCCTCTATAAAGGAAACTTACCGCCCTTTGGCTTGAATAACAAAGAAAATATATTGGCTTGAAAATCAAGAAAATTGACTTTTACCACGTTATTCTCCACAAACGGGATATTTTTTTCTTTCCGCTTTTTCTTTCTGCTCAGCTAGCTGGGCACTGGAAAATCATAGAGAGCTGTATAATAGCTCATTTTAAAGGAAATTGCAACATCTAGTCACTTTTGTATTTAAAAATAAAATACTTTTTAAAGTAGAATCAATTTTGTCAAAAAAATTGCATTTTTGATGTATTTTCATACTGCAGTCTTTTCAAAGATATTTGAATTTTGAAGCAATAAAACAGTCCATGTAATGAACTCTATAGTAATAATAGCTACTTGTCTCAATAGTAACCGAAACTCCTGGAACCAAAATTTTCTTTTTTGGCTTAATCGCTAAAATTATTATGTAAACTGCAAAAATATTTATGATGCCTAATCAGTAATAGTAATTTTTTAATTTAAACAACAAAAATACATGAAAATTCTAAAATTAGTTTTGCTTTTTGTCTCCTGGAAGAAATTTTTTTTTCATCTCAGTTCAAATTTATTATTGTATCCTGTAACCCGTAAAGTACATATCTCCATATTATTGTCTCATAATTGCAATTATTTTAGTTTTCAGTCCAGAATCACTAAACTTATTATTTAAACTGCAAAAATATTTATGGTGTCTAACCAATAATACTAATTTTGTAATTCAAACAAGATAAATACCTGAAAATTTTAAAATTAGTTTTGTTTTATGCTAGGTTTTAGATACTCGACACGGGATTTTGTGTGCTTAATAATTTTAAATCTTGAAAAAATATGGTCTCACGCGAGTGGAAAAAAAGAAAGAATAACCAAAAACAATATCAAAATAGAACAATCCAAATTTCTACTAATAGAAAACTTTACTACACAAAAAATAAAGCTAACATCCTGAAATATAAGAAAAGTTTATTTAAAAGAGATAAAAATGCCACCAAACGCAATAAAGCTCGAGCACGCGTAAGGATTGCTACTAAGATGTCTTGTGATCCAGGATTTAAGAAAATGAAATATGACAGAGCAAAACAGAGGTATCTTACGGATCAGGGGTATCGAGAAGGGAAAATTGAGACAGCGAAACAAAAGAGCAAGGAACGGTATGATAACGATATAGATTACCGAAACAAACATAAGAAAAAAGTTGCTACCAGAATAATGGGTAGATACTGGGGTGACAAAAGCTATAATGAAAAAATTAAATTCTCTGCGAGGTTGTACCGAAGAACGCATAAGGACAAAGGGAAAAATTACATTCAGAAATACAAGAAGATGGCAAAAATGCAGGCTGATCTTTGTAAATTGAGAAACATTTTACGCATGTTTTATCGGGATCACGAAAAGTATTCGAAATTACAGATTAAAATTCTCTTTGAAAGAGCGGATGCTGTTGAAAAGTCGGCTAGAAATGCTTTGGCAAAGCTTCATGGCAATATCCAAAAGAAATGTTGTCAGTTTAACGAAAAGCTTCCAAGGTATGGATTGGCAACTGCGGAACAGTTTATAGATGCAATGGAAAATGTTCGACAACACAGTGAATATACGGAGGCGTACTTCTTAGAAAATTCGTATATTAATTTTGGAAGGAGCAATTGCAGTTTATGTAGCAGCAATAAAAATATATATACAAGCATACCTATCAACAGCGAAGGAAAAGCAATGTTTTTCAATTATGGCGAAAACGAGCCTGTTAGGGTTATTAGTAAATGTGTTTGTAAGACTAATGATTTAGAACAAATTCCTGGAACACCGACTCAAGAAAAAAGCATTTCTAACTGTGTTTTAAACAGTTCGTTTAGTTCTACTGAATATTTGGCAAAAAATTCTCTGTGTAGTAGAACACACTGTCCTGAAAAGTACGAGACAACTATTGAAAAATGCTCTAAAACTAGATCTGACAAGGAAATTATGATGGCTGAAGTCACCTATAACAATCTGAGTAAAAATTCAAAACCAAAAATTGGGCAGCAGGTTACTTGGCAATGTCACCCTGATATCTGCAAGCTCTATCCGACGGATATTGAATTATGTCAAATTCTTTTTGATATCCTTGAAAACAATATAGCATTAAAATTTTCAACTGACAAAGTGGTTAATTTCTACCTTGGCGGCTTGGATTATTGTGAAATGAATTACAGGGACACAAGAAAGCATGGGCATTCGTTATACTGTAGCCCAAATGAGGGATGTCAGAGCTATTTGCGTTCTCTAAGGGCACTAGCTCCACATTTTCCTGTCTTGAACTGTTTCATTAATAGCGTATATAAGGCAGTATCAAAATGTAAGATTATACAACATATTAATCTACTAAAAGTCGAGGGCTCGTACAAGGAACTAAGTCATCACATAGAAGAAGTGTCAAGTAGACTCTGTCGTAATAATAGTCAAGACTTCATTTACGGTGATGGCAATATTAGAGTTTCTGTGGATGAAAATACAATAATAAAATTATTTGGTGAGAGCCTTGATAAGGTAGCTAACATTAGGGATGTATACCCCACAATGCATTGTGACAGTTGTGAGCAGATAAAGACAAAATACCAATTGAAGAGTCTAAGATCCCTTTCAAATAAGAAAGGTTTTGATGTAATGATGGCCACGATTTTAGAACACCTACAACAGGACATACCCAAAGATGACAGAGAAGAACTAATTCAATGTACAGGTTGGAAAGAGGATGTCATAGATTCATTCTTTGTCTGTGATTACTGTGCTGGGAAAATATTGAAAAGTCAGGAGAATGTCCGATCAGTATTAAATAACCTTCATATAGACTGTACACCGGAATGTATAAAGTGTTTAAATAATTTTGAAATGGCAATGATTCGATTTGTAATGCCTTGTCTTACGATCGTCAGATTAGGGCAAGTATCCGGGTTGCAGCGGTAGCTAGCAACCTAGTAAGAGACGATCACGTCCAATGTTAAGAAATATAAAAACCCATAGTTCCTAACAAAGGAGTCAGATCAAAACAAAAAGTACACCATTAGAACCGCCTTGTCCGAAACCCCTGTATAGGAAACTTTCTTTCCCTTGGCTTGAACAGCAAGGGAAATATATTGGCTTGAAAATCAAGAAAATTGACTTTAACCACGTTATTCTCCCCAAACGGGATATTTTTTTCTTTTTTCTTTTTTCTTTTTTTTTTCTTTTCCACAGATAGCTTGGCACTGGAACATCGTAGAGGGTTGTTCAATAGCTCATTTTAAAGTAAATTAATTGGGTTAAAAACCTTTTGTAACTAAAATAAATTATTTCTAAAAGAGAATAAATTTTTCCACCAAAAACTGCATTTTCGATGTCTTTTCACACTCCAGTCTTTCAAACATAATCGTATACCAGCGGTAAGATTTGAAACCACGCCTCCGAAGAGACTGGTGGCTAACACCAGTGCCTTGGACCACTCGGCCAGGCTGCCTCTCATAAATAAATATATATGTGAATTTGGGTTGCAGCAGTAGCTAGCAACCTAGTAAGAGATGATCAGTCCAATGCTAAGAAATATAACAAAACTCCTAAAAATAGAGTAAGATCAAATTATAGTAAAGAATTTCCGGGTTGCAGCGGTAGCTAGCAACCTAGTAAGAGACGATCACCTCCAATGTCAAGAAATATAAAACCCCCCAACTCCTAAAAAAAGAGTCAGATCAAAACAAAAAGTACACCATTAGAACCGCCTTGTCCGAATCCTCTATAAAGGAAACTTACCTCCCTTTGGCTTGAATAACAAAGAAAATATATTGGCTTGAAAATCAAGAAAATTGACTTTTACCACGTTATTCTCCACAAACGGGATATTTTTTTCTTTCCGCTTTTTCTTTCTGCTCAGCTAGCTGGGCACTGGAAAATCATAGAGAGCTGTATAATAGCTCATTTTAAAGGAAATTGCAACATCTAGTCACTTTTGTATTTAAAAATAAAATACTTTTTAAAGTAGAATCAATTTTGTCAAAAAAATTGCATTTTTGATGTATTTTCATACTGCAGTCTTTTCAAAGATATTTGAATTTTGAAGCAATAAAACAGTCCATGTAATGAACTCTATAGTAATAATAGCTACTTGTCTCAATAGTAACCGAAACTCCTGGAACCAAAATTTTCTTTTTTGGCTTAATCGCTAAAATTATTATGTAAACTGCAAAAATATTTATGATGCCTAATCAGTAATAGTAATTTTTTAATTTAAACAACAAAAATACATGAAAATTCTAAAATTAGTTTTGCTTTTTGTCTCCTGGAAGAAATTTTTTTTTCATCTCAGTTCAAATTTATTATTGTATCCTGTAACCCGTAAAGTACATATCTCCATATTATTGTCTCATAATTGCAATTATTTTAGTTTTCAGTCCAGAATCACTAAACTTATTATTTAAACTGCAAAAATATTTATGGTGTCTAACCAATAATACTAATTTTGTAATTCAAACAAGATAAATACCTGAAAATTTTAAAATTAGTTTTGTTTTATGCTAGGTTTTAGATACTCGACACGGGATTTTGTGTGCTTAATAATTTTAAATCTTGAAAAAATATGGTCTCACGCGAGTGGAAAAAAAGAAAGAATAACCAAAAACAATATCAAAATAGAACAATCCAAATTTCTACTAATAGAAAACTTTACTACACAAAAAATAAAGCTAACATCCTGAAATATAAGAAAAGTTTATTTAAAAGAGATAAAAATGCCACCAAACGCAATAAAGCTCGAGCACGCGTAAGGATTGCTACTAAGATGTCTTGTGATCCAGGATTTAAGAAAATGAAATATGACAGAGCAAAACAGAGGTATCTTACGGATCAGGGGTATCGAGAAGGGAAAATTGAGACAGCGAAACAAAAGAGCAAGGAACGGTATGATAACGATATAGATTACCGAAACAAACATAAGAAAAAAGTTGCTACCAGAATAATGGGTAGATACTGGGGTGACAAAAGCTATAATGAAAAAATTAATTATAATAAAGATCGAACTCTTCCCTATACTAACTTGCATAGGGAACTTCACTATAGTTAGGATTACAGTATTTATATTATACATCATTATAAATTATAAAAGGTTCAAATTGTTCGAAGATTATAGAGTTAAAAATTTTCCACACCGGGAATCGAACCCGGGCCTGTTGAGTGAAAGTTAACTATCCTAGCCACTAGACCATATGGGACCATAAAGAAGTATGATTTAACAACCATATGCATATTATTATTTCACCATACCAATTATTATAATAAGGCCAAAACAAAATCGTCGACTTGCAAACTTACTTTTGAGACATTAGTTAAATCTTCATCAGACTTAAAAAATGTTTTGCTAGTCCGGGTTGCAGCGGTAGCTAGCAACCTAGTAAGAGACGATCACCTCCAATGTCAAGAAATATAAAACCCCCCAACTCCTAAAAAAAGAGTCAGATCAAAACAAAAAGTACACCATTAGAACCGCCTTGTCCGAATCCTCTATAAAGGAAACTTACCTCCCTTTGGCTTGAATAACAAAGAAAATATATTGGCTTGAAAATCAAGAAAATTGACTTTTACCACGTTATTCTCCACAAACGGGATATTTTTTTCTTTCCGCTTTTTCTTTCTGCTCAGCTAGCTGGGCACTGGAAAATCATAGAGAGCTGTATAATAGCTCATTTTAAAGGAAATTGCTACATCTAGTCACTTTTGTATTTAAAAATAAAATACTTTTTAAAGTAGAATCAATTTTGTCAAAAAAATTGCATTTTTGATGTATTTTCATACTGCAGTCTTTTCAAAGATATTTGAATTTTGAAGCAATAAAACAGTCCATGTAATGAACTCTATAGTAATAATAGCTACTTGTCTCAATAGTAACCGAAACTCCTGGAACCAAAATTTTCTTTTTTGGCTTAATCGCTAAAATTATTATGTAAACTGCAAAAATATTTATGATGCCTAATCAGTAATAGTAATTTTTTAATTTAAACAACAAAAATACATGAAAATTCTAAAATTAGTTTTGCTTTTTGTCTCCTGGAAGAAATTTTTTTTTCATCTCAGTTCAAATTTATTATTGTATCCTGTAACCCGTAAAGTACATATCTCCATATTATTGTCTCATAATTGCAATTATTTTAGTTTTCAGTCCAGAATCACTAAACTTATTATTTAAACTGCAAAAATATTTATGGTGTCTAACCAATAATACTAATTTTGTAATTCAAACAAGATAAATACCTGAAAATTTTAAAATTAGTTTTGTTTTATGCTAGGTTTTAGATACTCGACACGGGATTTTGTGTGCTTAATAATTTTAAATCTTGAAATTACACTAAAGAACGAACTTTAGTCCATAGTAACTGAAACTATATTAAAAGACTATCATTTGGAAATCATACATAAGGGATACATTTTTACATTAAAATTACAGTAAAAAACAAACTTCCAGCACATAGTAAGTAGAATAAGATTACAATTAATAGTAAATCTGGGTTGCAGCGGTAGCTAGCAACCTACTAAGAGAAGATCACGTCCTATGTTATGAATTATAAAAACCCATAGCTCCTAAAAAAGAGTCAGATCAAAACAAAACATACACCATTAGAACCACCTTGTCCAAAATCCCAACATAGGAAACATTCTGTCCCTTGGCTTGAACAGCAAGGGAAATATATTGGCTTGAAAATCAAGAAAAGGAACAGCTACTACAACATCCTGCCTAAACGGGATATTTTTTTGTTTATTTCTTGTTTTCCGTAGATAACTTGGCACTGGAACATCGTAGAGAGTTGTTCAATGGCTCATTGAAATTAATTGGCTTAAAAATCCTTTGTAACTAAAACAAATTATTTTTAAGAGAGAATACATTTTTCAATTAATCCGGGTTGCAGCGGTAGCTAGCAACCTAGTAAGAGACGATCACCTCCAATGTCAAGAAATATAAAACCCCCCAACTCCTAAAAAAAGAGTCAGATCAAAACAAAAAGTACACCATTAGAACCGCCTTGTCCGAATCCTCTATAAAGGAAACTTACCTCCCTTTGGCTTGAATAACAAAGAAAATATATTGGCTTGAAAATCAAGAAAATTGACTTTTACCACGTTATTCTCCACAAACGGGATATTTTTTTCTTTCCGCTTTTTCTTTCTGCTCAGCTAGCTGGGCACTGGAAAATCATAGAGAGCTGTATAATTATAATAAAGAACGACCTCTTGCCTATACTAAATTTTATACGCCACTTAATTATAGTATAGGTTAGTAATTCAACAGATAGCATGGCACTGGAACATCGTAGAGAGTTGTTCAATGGCTCATTTTAAAGGAAATTAATTGGGTTAAAAACCTTTTGTAATTAAAACAAATTATTTTTATTACATTAAGAAATTTTAATTATGTTCCTTAAGAAATCATCATAAGTAAAAATTACATAAAGGCTCGATCATTGAATTTAAGCTGAAACTAAGTAAAGGACAATTATGCCTCCATATATTCACAGTGATCCGGGTTGCAGCGGTAGCTAGCAACCTAGTAAGAGACGATCACGTCCAATGTTAAGAAATATAAAAACCCATAGTTCCTAAAAAAGGAGTCAGATCAAAACAAAAAGTACACAATTAGAACCGCCTTGTCCGAAACCCCTGTATAGGAAACTTTCTGTCCCTTGGCTTGAACAGCAAGGGAAATATATTGGCTTGAAAATCAAGAAAAGTGGCAGCTACTACAACATTCTGACTAAACGGGATATTTTTTTTTCTTTCTTGTTATCCAGAGATGGCTTTGCACTGGAACATCGTAGAAAGTTGTTCAATGGCTCATTTTAAAGGAAATTAATTGGGTTAAAAACCTTTTGTAACTAAAACAAATTATTTTAAAACAGGATAATTTTTTCCACTAAAAACTGTATTTTTGATAACTTTCCATACTGCTGTCTTTTCAAAGACATTTGATTTTTGAAGCAATCAAACAGTTCGTGGTAAGGTTGTATTTTAAACTTTATATTTCATAGATAGCTTAGCACTGGAACATCGTAGAGAGTTGTTCAATGGATCATTTAAGGTAAAATAATAATTCTAGTAAAGAGCGACATCTAGCCGATGTTAACTGAAACATAAATAGGGATTATGTAATTTTCATCAGTATCATGGCTTCAGAGATGGCTGAAACCAAGTAAAGAACCAACCATTGCACATATTAGACTAAAATAGCTGCCTGACTCTCAGAAGTTCATCTCTTACTGTTTCAAATAAGAAAAATCCATAGGCTTTTTCCTGTTTGTGATTTTTAAATAATCCGGGTTGCAGCAGTGGTTCACAACCTAGTAAGAGACGATCACGTCCAATGTTAAGAAATATAAAAAACCATAGTTCCTAAAAAAGGAGTCAGATCAAAACAAAAAGTACACCATTAGAACCGCCTTGTCGGAAACCCCTGTATAGGAAACTTTCAGTCCCTTGGCTTGAACAGCATTTTACATAAAGGATCGATCAAGTCCCATGGTAAAATCCGGGTTGCAGCGGTAGCTAGCAACCTAGTAAGAGACGATCACGTCCAATGTTGAGAAATATAAAAACCCATAGTTCCTAACAAAGGAGTCAGATCAAAACAAAAAGTACACTATTAGAACCGCCTTGTCCGAAACCCCTGTATAGGAAACTTTCTGTCCCTTGGCTTGAACAGCAAGGGAAATATATTGGCTTGAAAATCAAGAAAATTGACTTTAACCACGTTATTCTCCCCAAACGGGATATTTTTTCTCTTTTCTTTTTTTTTCTTTTCCACGAATAGCTTGGCACTGGAACATCGTAGAGGGTTGTTCAATAGCTCATTTTAATTACAATAAGGACCAAAGTCTATCTCATAGTACCTGATGCAACGGGGAAAAGAAAAAGAGGTCTGTGGTATATATGAGGTCATACGTGGTTACATTTGATTTTAAATATACGATTATACCGTCATTCATCAAGCTTGTGCACGAAAAGACAGTTTTTTTTTGTCAAATTTACGGTACAATAGTGGTAACTGCGAGCCATTCCAATTCAATATTTGGCACATTTGAGGTTTTCCCTCCAATAAAGAGGTTCAGCACCATTTCCGCGCCAATATTTGGTAGCAACCGCGGTTACCAATACGGCAATCATCATTTGTAATAATTGCAAATTTTGGGTTTCTGGGTCTTCCTAATGACATTATATAACTGATTGCGTTCAAACCTTTAAGCTTAACTAATTTTTAAATTTTCAGGTATTTTTTTTTAGCTTGAATTGAAAATTAAAATTATTGCTCAGGCATGTAAATATTTTTGCAGTTAGCATAAAAAATTTAGCGATTATGAACTGAACTAAAAATATTTTTCATTTTGTTTCCTGTCTTAAAAAGACATTGCTTGTACTTATAAGAAAAGAAACTCTGTAATGATGTTTTTCTAACAACGATTTCTACTAAGCTTCAAACTTTTGGTTTTCCTTTTGAAGGTTTTTAAATTGTTGTAAACCCTTGTTAAAATACACAAAAATATTTTCGCACTTACCCGTTTTTTGCCTTTTACGCAATTTAATGTCTTTTCATACTTGTCTATTCAAAGATATTTGATTATTACAGTAAGTTCGATTTCTAACAACGATTTCCACTAAGCATCAAGCTATTGATTTTCTTTTGGTTTTCTATCACTTTAAAGTTACAATTGTCTCCTGGAACAAAATTTTTTTTGGCTCTACTACTTAAGTGCTAATTTTTTGTACTATATTTCCATAAAAAAGAAATTCAATTTCTTATTTAATTTTAGTTTTAATAAAGAATCGCTAAGTTTATTAAATAAACTGCAAAAATATTTATGTTGTCTGAGCAATGATATTAATTTTTTAGTTCAAACTAGAAAAATACCCAAAAATTTCTAAATTAGTTTTGTTTTTTGTTTGATTTAATCAACGAAAGTTTATTTCTTCTCTCACTTCAAAGTTATTATTAGATCCTGGAACCAAATTTTTTTGGCTCAACTTCTAAAGTGTGTATCTTTTGTGCTATATTACCGTCTAAAATAAATTAAATTTTTAATTTTAGTTTTCAGTTCAGTATCGTTAAGGTTATTACGTAAACTACAAAAATATCTATGGTGTCTGAAGAATAATATTAATTTTAATTCAAACTAGAAAAATACCTGACAATTTTAAAATTGGTTTTGTTTTTTGTTCGATTTAATCAACGAAAGTTTTATTTGATCTATCACTTCAAAGTTATAATTGTCTCGTGGAACCAAACTTTTTTCGGCTCAATTTATAAAGTGGGTTACTTTTGTGGTATATTTCCGTAGAAAAGAAATTCAATTTTTTATTTCATTTTAGTCTTCAGTTCAAATTGCTATCCGGGTTGCAGCGGTAGCTAGCAACCTAGTAAGAGACGATCACGTCCAATGTTAAGAAATATAAAAACCCATAGCTCCTAAAAAAGGAGTCAGATAAAAACAAAAAGTACACCATTAGAACCGCCTTGTCCGAAACCCCTGTATAGGAAACTTTCTGTCCCTTGGCTGGAACAGCAAGGGAAATATATTGGCTTGAAAATCAAGAAAATTGACTTTAACCACGTTAGTCTCCCCAAACGGGATATTTTTTTTTTCTTTTTTTGTATCCAGAGATAGCTTGGCACTGGAACATCGTAGAGGGTTGTTCAATAGCTCATTTTAAAGGAAATTAATTGGGTTAAAAATCTATAGTAACTAAAATAAATTATTTCTAAAAGACAATAAATTTTTCCAATAAAAACTGTATTTTTGATGCAGTGACGTCATAATTACTATATAAGAAACGTCAAAACTGTAAATGGTCTCATTCATGAATACATAATGGCTAGATCAAAGCAAGCTACACGCAAGTTAAAAAATCAGTACTAAAAAATCAAGAAAAGTGGCAGCTACTACAACATTCTGCCTAAACGGGATATTTTTTTCTCTTTTCTTTGTTTCCAGTATAATAAAGATCAAACTCTTCCCTATACTAACTTGCATACGCAACTTTACTATAGTTAAGATTACAGTATTTATATTTTTTTTACATTAAAAGATCCGGGTTGCAGCGGTAGCTAGCAACCTAGTAAGAGACGATCACCTCCAATGTTATAATCAGGATTCAATCGTAAGACTGATATTTTCCATATGTTCCGGTCTTTTAGGGTAGATATCAATAACCCAGTGGGCAATGTACAAATCACTACTCTGTGGATCGTTCAAAAATCGATCGTTCAAGACATCAAAAATGCAGTTTTTGGTGGAAAAATTTATTCTCTTTTAGAAATAATTTATTTTAGTTACAAAAGGTTTTTAACCCAATTAATTTCCTTTAAAATGAGCTATTGAACAACCCTCTACGATGGTCCAGTGCCAAGCTATCTCTGGAAAAGAAAAAAAAATTACACCATTAGAACCACCTTGTCCAAAACCCCTATTAAGGAAACTTATCACTCTTTGGCTTGAATAACAAATAAAATATATTGGCTTGAAAATCAAGAAAATTGACTTTAACCACGTTATTCTCAAAAAACGGGATATTTTTTTCTTTCCGCTTGATTTTCCTCCTCAACTAGCTGGGCACTGGAAAATCATAAAGAGCTGTATAATAGCTCATTTTAAAGGAAATTGCAACATCTAGTCACTTTTGTAATTAGAAATAAAATACTTTTTAAAGTAGAATCAATTTTGTCAAAAAAATTGCATTTTTGATGTATTTTCATACCGCAGTCTTTTCAAAGATATTTGAATTTTGAAGCAATCAAATCCGGGTTGCAGCGTTAGCTAGCAACCTAGTAAGAGACGATCACGTCCAATGTTAAGAAATATAAGAACCCATAGTTCCTAAAAAAGGAGTCAGATCAAAACAAAAAGTACACCATGGGAACCGCCTTTTCCGAAACCCCTGTATAGGAAACTTTCTGTCCCTTGGCTTGAACAGTCCAGGTTGCAGCGGTAGCTAGCAACCTAGTAAGAGACGATCACGTCCAATGTTAAGAAATATAAAAACCCATAACTCCTAAAAAAGAGTCAGATCAAAACAAAAAGTACACCCTTAGTATCGCCTTGTCCAAAATTCCAATAAGGGAAACTTACCGCCCTTTGGCTTGAATAACAAAGAATATATATTGGCTTGAAAATCAAGAAAATTGACTTTTACCACGTTATTCTCCACAAAGGAGATATTTTTTTCTTTCTTCTTCTTTTCCACAGATAGCTTGGCACTGGAACATCGTAGAGAGTTGTTCAATGGCTCATTTTAATGGAAATTAATTGGGTTAAAAACCTTTTGTACTTAAAACAATGTATTTTTAAAATAGAATCAGTTTTTTAAGAAAAATCGCATATTTCATATTAAAGTCCGGGTTGCAGCGGTAGCTAGCAACCTAGTAAGAGACGATCACGTCCAATGTTAAGAAATATAAAAACCCATAGCTCCTAAAAAAGGAGTCAGATCAAAACAAAAAGTACACCATTAGAACCGCCTTGTCCGAAACCCCTGTATAGGAAACTTTCTGTCCCTTGGCTTGAACAGCAAGGGAAATATATTGGCTTGAAAATCAAGAAAATTGACTTTAACCACGTTATTCTCCCCAAACGGGATATTTTTTTCTTTTTTTTTTCTTATGTATCCAGAGATAGCTTGGCACTGGAACATCGTAGAGGGTTGTTCAATAGCTCATTTTAAAGGAAATTAATTGGGTTAAAAATCTATAGTAACTAAAATAAATTATTTCTAAAAGAGAATAAATTTTTCCAATAAAAACTGTATTTTTGATGCAGTGACGTCATATTACATTAAAGGACGATCATTTGAATATCCGGGTTGCAGCGGTAGCTAGCAACCTAGTAAGAGACGATCACCTCCAATGTTAAGAAATATAAAAACCCGTAGCTCCTAAAAAAAGAGTCAGATCAAAACAAAAAGTACACCATTAGAACCGCCTTGTACAAATCCTCCATAAAGGAAACTTACCGCCCTTTGGCTTGAATAACAAAGAAAATATATTGGCTTGAAAATCAAGAAAATAGACTTTTACCACGTTATTCTCCCCAAACGGGATATTTTTTTCTTTTTTTCTTTTTTTTTTCTTTTGTATCCAGAGATAGCTTGGCACTGGAACATCGTAGAGGGTTGTTCAATAGCTCATTTTAAAGGAAATTAATTGGGTTAAAAATCTATAGTAACTAAAATAAATTATTTCTAAAAGAGAATAAATTTTTCCAATAAAAACTGTATTTTTGATGCAGTGACGTCATAATTACTATATAAGAAACGTCAAAACTGCAAAAGGTCTCATTCATGAATACATAATGGTTAGATCAAAGCAAGCTGCACGCAAGTTAAAAAATCAGTACTAAAATATAATAAAGAACGACCTCTTGCCTATACTAAATTTTATACGCCACTTAAATATAGTATAGGTTAGTAATTCAACAGATAGTTTGGACCGGGACATCGTAGAGAGTTGTTCAATGGCTCATTTTAAAGCAAAATTAATGGGGTTAAAAACTTCTTGTAATTTTTATAATAAAGAACGACCTCTCGCCTACACTAAATTTTATATGCCACGCAATTATAGTATAGGTTAGTAATTCCACAGACAGCTTGGCATATAATAAAGATCAAACTCTTCCCTATACTAGCTTCCATACGCAACTTCACTATAGTTAAGATTACAGTATTTATATTTTTATATTAAAAGACGATCACTGAAATAACAAACCATTCCATACATTGGACTTAGTTAGGAACTTGATTGTTTGAGTTTCGTCTCTTACTATTTAAAAGAAGAAAAAGCCGTAGGCTTTTTCCTGTTTGTATTTATAGTTAAAAAACGAACTCAAGTCCAAAGAAACTGAACACTGTGGTTCATTCATATTATCTTCATTATTTTAGCTAGAATGTAAATAAACAAGTTTCTTTTTTAAATTTTTATAATAAAGAACGAACTCTTGCCTATACTGGATTAGATACTCAACTTAATTATAGTTAATGATATAGTAATAATATGGTTTTATTTATAGCTGAATTACAAACTAAAAGAAAACGACCCCGGCTGGATCTGAACCACCAACCTTTCGGTTATCGGCTGATCGTGCTAGCCACTTAGACTATGACATCATTAATTAAAGTTGTAAAATTAACAATATGATACATAAATCAAACAGTTCGTGGTTCTTCATTATTTTAGCTAGAATGTAAATAAACAAGTTTTACAATAAGGATCCTCACACTAAAGAACGATCTCTCGCCCATAGTAACTTTTAAAGTTCGTTTTAGGGGTAGCTACAAGCTATCCAGATTGCAGTTGTATCGGGATTACAGCGGCAGCTGTATCCTGGAGTATTTTTGCTTAATCCAGGTTGCAGCGGTAGCTAGCAACCCGTGTAAAAACTAATGTAACCCATAACTCTTGAAAAAAGATTCAGATCAAAACAAAATATACGCTATTAAAACTGTCTTGTCCAATACTTCTATATAACAAACTTATTGTCCCTTGGCTTGAATAATAAAGAAAAAATATTGGCTTGAAAATCAAGAAAATTTCCTTTAACCACGATATTCTCCACATACGGCATCTTTTTTTCTTTCTTTTTTATTTTACTCCTCAGCTATCTGGGCACTGGAAAATCATAGATTGTTGCATAATGACTCATTTTGAAGGTAATTGGTAAATCTAGTAACTTTTGTAATTAAAAATAAAATAGCTTTTAAAGTAGAATCAATTTTTTCTAAAAAACTGTTTTTCATATATTTTCATACTGCGGTCTTTTCAAAGATATTTGAATTTTGAAGCGATCAAACAGTTCATGGTACTGAACTCTTGAGTAATAGCAACTTGTACAAATAGTAACCGAAATTATAAAGAACGAATTTTTGATACCAAAGGATACATTAAAGCAAATAGTTTGTGATAACGAACTGTATCCAGGTTTCAGTGGTAGTCCAGTGTCCAGTGTTAACGATCATGTCCAGTGTTAAGAAACAGAAAAAACACATAACTCCTAAAATTTATAATAAAGATCGAACTCTTCCCTATACTAACTTGCATACGCATTATAATAAAGAACGACCTTTTGCCTATACTAAATTTTATACGCCACTAAATTATAGTATAGGTTAGTAATTCCACAGATAGCTTGGCAATGGAACATCGTAGAGAGTTGTTTAATGGCTCAATTTAAAGGAAATTAATGGGGTTAAACACCTTTTCTAATTATAAAATAAATTATTTTTAAAATTACATTAAAAGACGATCATTCAAAGAACATACCATCGCATATATTGGACTTTGTTAGCTGCCTGATTCCTTGTAAAAGATCTTATTTGTCAAATAAAACTAGATTAATTTCTGAAATTTTTATAATAATCCGGGTTGCAGCGGTAGCTAGCAACCTAGTAAGAGACGATCACGTCCAATGTTAAGAAATATAAAAACCCATAGTTCCTAAAAAAGGAGTCAGATCAAAACAAAAAGTACACCATTAGAACCGCCTTGTCCGAAACCCCTGTATAGGAAACTTTCTGTCCCCTGGCTTGAACAGCAAGGGAAATATGTTGGCTTGAAAATCAAGAAAATTGACTTTAACCACGTTATTCTCCCCAAACGGGATATTTTTTTCTCTTTTCTTTTTTTTTCTTTTCCACAGATAGCTTGGCACTGGAACATCGTAGAGGGTTGTTCAATAGCTCATTTTAAAGGAAATTAATCGGGTTAAAAATCTATAGTAACTAAAATAAATTATTTCTAAAAGAGAATAAATTTTTCCACCAAAAACTGCATTTTTGATGTCTTTTCACACTGCAGTCTTTCAAACATAATCGTATACCAGCGGTAAGATTTGAACCCACGCCTCCGAAGAGATATATAAATAAGTTCATTAGAAGAACTAACGATTGCATATATTGGACTTTATTAGCTACCTGATTCTTTGAGGTTCGTCTCTTACTATTTCAAAGAAGAAAAAGCCATAGGCTTTTTCCTGTTTGTAATCAGGGTTTAAATAATCCAAGTTGCATTACATCCAGATTGCAGCGGTAGCTATTTATAATAAAGAACAAACTCTAGCCTATATTAAATGGATTATATAAAGGTAATATTTAAATAAGTCCATTAGAAGAACTAACGATTGCATATATTGGACTTTTTTAGCTACCTTATTCTTTGAGGTTTTTTATAAGAAGGATCCACCGAGATTTCAACTCATATCGAAGGATTCAAAGTCCTAAGTGCTAACCACTACACCAAGAAATGTTTATATAACAGAGAATTTAAACAGTATATGATAAATTAAAGACCAAAGTCTAACCCTCAGTTACAATAAGGAACGAACTGTAACCCATAGTAACTTAAGTATTAAATTAAACAGTCTGTGGTCATAATAATGAGTGTAATGGCTCATTTTAAAAGAAAATGCTGCATATAATCTAGTAAGAGACGACCACGTCCAATGTTAAGAAATATAAAAACCCTTAGTTCCTAAAAAAGGAGTCAGATCAAAACAAAAAGTACACCATTAGAACCGCCTTGTCCGAAACCCCTGTATAGGAAACTTTCTGTCCCTTGGCTTGAACAGCAAGGGAAATATATTGGCTTGAAAATCAAGAAAAGTGGCAGCTACTACAACATTCTGCCTAAACGGGATATTTTTTTTTCTTTTTTGTTATCCAGGGATAGCTTTGCGCTGGAACATCGTAGAAAGTTGTTCAATGGCTCATTTTAAAGGAAATTAATTGGGTTAAAAACCTTTTGTAACTAAATTTATAATAAAGATCGAACTCTTCCCTATACTAACTTGCATACGCAACTTCACTATAGTTAAGATTACAGTATTTATATTATGCATCATTATAAATTATAAAAGGTTCAAATTTTCGAAGATTATAGATTTTTATAATAAAGATCGACCTCTTCCCTATACTAACTTGCATAGGCAACTTCACTATAGTGAAGATTACAGTATTTATATTATACATCATTATAAATTATAAAAGGTTCGAATGTTCGAAGATTATAGAGTTAAAAATTTTCCCACCCCGGGAATCGAACCCGGGCCTCTTAAGTGAAAGTTAACTATCCTAGCCACTAGACCAAATGGGACCACAAAGAAGTATGATTTAAGAACCATATGCATATTATTATTTCACCATACCAATTATAATGAGGCCAAAACAAAATCGTCGACTTGCAACCTTACTTTTGACACATCAGTTAAATCTTCATCAGACTTAAAAACTGTTTTGCTAGTTTTATAGTAATCCGGGTTGCAGCGGTAGCTAGCAACCTAGTAAGAGACGATCACGTCCAATGTTAAGAAATATAAAAACCCATAGTTTCTAACAGAGGAGTCAGATCAAAACAAAAAGTACACCATTAGAACCGCCTTGTCCGAAACCCCTGTATAGGAAACTTTCTGTCCCTTGACTTGAAACAGCAAGGGAAATATATTGGCTTGAAAATCAAGAAAATTGGCAGCTATTACAACATTCTGCCTAAACGGGATATTTTTTTACAATAAGGAACCAACTGAACCCATAGTAACTTAAGTATTAAATCAAACAGTTCGTGGTCATAATAAAGAGCTGTGTAATGGCTCATTTTAAAGAAAACTGCTGTATATAGAAACCTTTTTAATTAACAAATTTAATTATTATTATAAAACAAATTGTTACGACATGGTAAAGAACTAACTCATGGCGATAGTAACTAATTTAATTTTGAAAAGAAAGAATTACGGCGGAAACCTAAATGGTAGCATAAGTAAGCTACATTTCTTAAGAACTGCCCACCGGAATCAAAACAAAAAGTACACCATTAGAACCGCCTTGTCCGAAACCCCTGTATAGGAAACTTTCTGTCATTTGGCTTGAACAGCAAGGGAAATATATTGGCTTGAAAATCAAGAAAATTGACTTTAACCACGTTATTCTCCCCAAACGGGATATTTTTTTTCTTCTTTTCCACAGATAGCTTGGCACTGGAACATCGTAGAGAGTTGTTCAATAGCTCATTTTAAAGGAAATTAATTGGATTAAAAATCTTTAGTAACTAAAATAAATTATTTCTAAAAGAGAATAAATTTTTCCACCAAAAACTGCATTTTTGATGTCTTTTCATGCTACAGGCTTTTCAAAGATATCCGGGTTGCAGCGGTAGCTAGCAACCTAGAAAGAGACGATCACGTCAAATGTTAAGAAATATAAAAACCCCTAACTCCTAAAAAAAGAGTCAGGTCAAAACAAAAAGTACACCATTAGAACCGCCTTGTCCGAAACCCCTGTATAGGAAACTTTCTGTCCCTTGGCTTGAACAGCAAGGGAAATATATTGGCTTGAAAATCAAGAAAAGTGGCAGCTACTACAAAATTCTGCCTAAACGGGATATTTTTTTTTCTTCTTTTCCACAGATAGCTTGGTACTGGAACATCGTAGAAAGTTTTTCAATGGCTCATTTTAAAGGAAATTAATTGGGTTAAAAACCTTTTGTAACTAAAACGAATTATTTTAAAACAGGATAAATTTTTCCACTAAAAACTGTATTTTGATGTCTTTCCATACTGCTGTCTATTCAAAGACATTTGATTTTTGAAGCAATCAAACAGTTCGTGGTAAGGCTGTATTTTAAACTTTATATCCCATAGATAGCTTAGCACTTGAACATCGTAGAGAGTTGTTCAATGGATCATTTTAAAGTAAATTAATAACATTCAAGGACGTATCCAAAGGGTTTAGTGGGTTTGAACCCCCCTCCCCCAAAATATTTTTCAGATTCATAATAACGAATATAAAATGAATAAAACAAAATTGAATATAAAAAAATATACAAAAATGAATATGAAAAACTTGTTTATGCGTTTTTGAAGTTTTTATTATAATAAAGAACGAATATTTTACCGAGTATCTACTAATAACCATATATGACGTAATAAGTGACATGACGTAATATCTAAAACCTATTTTGTACTAATAACCATATATGACTTAATGAGCGACGTGACGTAAAAATTGAAAAAATTAATTTTTATTTTATTTTCGTTTTTAGTTCAGAATCGCTAAAGTTATAAACTGCAAAAATATTTATGGTGTCTGAAAAATAGTTTTAACCTTTTAATTTAGACTAGAAAAATACCTGAAAACTTAAAAATTAGTTTTATTTTTTGTTAGGTTTTTGGTACTTGATACGTGACTTAAACATTCAACTAATGGTTACATAATGGTTTCAATCAAGCAAGCTACACGCAAGTTAAAAAAACATCCGGGTTGCAGCGGTAGCTAGCAACCTAGTAAGAGACGATCACGTTCAATGTTAAGAAATATAAAAACCCATAGCTCCTAAAGCAGGAGTCAGATCAAAACAAAAAGTACACCATTAGAACCGCCTTGTCCGAAACCCCTGTATAGGAAACTTTCTGTCCCTTGGCTTGAACAGCAAGGGAAATATATTGGCTTGAAAATCGAGAAAATTGACTTTAACCACGTTATTCTCCCCAAACGAGATATTTTTTTCTTTTTTTTTTCTTTTTTGTATCCAGAGATAGCTTGGCACTAGAACATCGTAGAGGGTTGTTCAATAGCTCATTTTAAAGGAAATTAATTGGGTTAAAAATCTATAGTAACTAAAATAAATTATTTCTAAAAGAGAATAAATTTTTCCAATAAAAACTGTATTTTTAATGCAGTGACGTCATAATTACTATATAAGAAACGTCAAAACTGTAAATGGTCTCATTCATGAATACATAATGGTTAGATCAAAGCAAGCTACACACAAGTTAAAAATCAGTACTAAAAAATCAAGAAAAGTGGCAGCTACTACAACATTCTGCCTAAACGGGGTATTTTTTTTCTCTTTTCTTTGTTTCCAGTATATAATAAAGATCAAACTCTTCCCTATACTAACTTGCATACGCAACTTTACTATAGTTAAGATTACAGTATTTATATTTTTTTTATTACATTAAAAGACGATCACTGAAGTAACAAACCATTCCATACATTGGACTTAGTTAGCTACTTGATTGTTTGAGTTTCGTCTCTTACTATTTAAAAGAAGAAAAAGCCGTAGGCTTTTTCCTGTTTGTATTTATAGTTAAAAAACGAACTCAAGTCCAAAGAAACTGAACACTGTGGTTCATTCATATTATCTTCATTATTTTAGCTAGAATGTATCTAATTAAAAGACATTTATAATAAGGAACGAACTATTACCTATACTAACATCAATAGGCAATTTAAGTATACTTAATAATTTTATACCAAAGACGATCATTAGAAAAACACATTATAGTAAAGGAAGATACGTAATTGTTTTTTAAACCTGCTTAATCTAAATTAGTAATATAATAAAGAACGACCTCTTGCCTATACTAAATTTTATACGCCACTTAATTATAGTATAGGTTATCCGGGTTGCAGCGGTAGCTAGCAACCTAGTAAGAGACGATCACGTCCAATGTTAAGAAATATAAAAACCCATAGTTCCTAAAAAAGGAGTCAGATCAAAACAAAAAGTACACCATTAGATCCGCCTTGTCCGAAACCCCTGTATAGGAAACTTTCTGTCCCTTGGCTTGAACAGAAAGGGAAATATATTGGCTTGAAAATCAAGAAAAGTGGCAGCTACTACAACATTCTTCCTAAACGGGATATTTTTTTCTTTTTTTTTTCTTTGTTTCCAGAGATAGCTTGGCACTGGAACATCGTAGAGGGTTGTTCAATAGCTCATTTTAAAGGAAATTAATTGGGTTAAAAACCTTTTGTAACTAAAATAAATTATTTCTAAAATTTATAATAAAGATCGAACTCTTCCCTATACTAACTTGCATAGGCAACTTCACTATAGTTAAGATTACAGTATTTATATTATACATCATTATAAATTATAAAAGGTTCAAATTGTTCGAAGATTATAGAGTTAAAAATTTTCCACACCGGGAATCGAACCCGGGCCTGTTGAGTGAAAGTTAACTATCCTAGCCACTGGACCATATGGGACTATAAAGAAGTATGTTATAATCCGGGTTGCAGCGGTAGCTAGCAACCTAGTAAGTTATAATAAAGATCGAACTCTTCCCTATCCGGGTTGCAGCGGTAGCTAGCAACCTAGTAAGAGACGATCACGTCCAATGTTAAGAAATATAAAAACCCATAGTTCCTAAAAAAGGAGTCAGATCAAAACAAAAAGTACACCATTAGAACCGCCTTGTCCGAAACCCCTGTATAGGAAACTTTCTGTCCCTTGGCTTGAACAGCAAGGGAAATATATTGGCTTGAAAATCAAGAAAATTGACTTTAACCACGTTATTCTCCCCAAACGGGATATTTTTTTCTTTTTTCTTTTTTTTTCTTTTCCACAGATAGCTTGGCACTGGAACATCGTAGAGGGTTGTTCAATAGCTCATTTTAAAGGAAATTAATTGGGTTAAAAATCTATAGTAACTAAAATAAATTATTTCTAAAAGAGAATAAATTTTTCCAATAAAAACTGTATTTTTGATGCAGTGACGTCATAATTACTATACAAGAAACGTCAAAACTGTAAATGGTCTCATTCATGAATACATAATGGCTAGATCAAAGCAAGCTACACGCAAGTTAAATCCGGGTTGCAGCGGTAGCTAGCAACCTAGTAAGAGACGATCACGTCCAATGTTAAGAAATATAAAAACCCATAGTTCTTAAAAAAAGAGTCAGATCAAAACAAAAAGTACACCATTAGAACCGCCTTGTCCGAAACCCCTGCATAGTAAAATTTCTGTCCCTTGGCTTGAACAGCAAGGGAAATATATTGGCTTGAAAATCAAGAAAAGTGGCAGCTACTACAACATTCTGCCTAAACGGGATATTTTTTTCTTTTTTTCTTTTCTTTTGTATCCAGAGATAGCTTGGCACTGGAACATCGTAGAGGGTTGTTCAATAGCTCATTTTAAAGGAAATTAATTGGGTTAAAAATCTATAGTAACTAAAATAAATTATTTCTAAAAGAGAATAAATTTTTCCACCAAAAACTGCATTTTGATGTCTTTTCACACTGCAGTCTTTCAAACATAATCGTATACCAGCGGTAAGAATTGAACCCACGCCTCTGAAGATTACAATAAGGAACGAACTGTAACCCATAGTAACTGAAGTATTAAATCAAACAGTTCATGGTCATAATAAAGACCTGAGTAATGACTTATTTTAAAGGAAACTGCTGTATATAGAAACCTTTCGTAATTAACAAAAATAAACATTAAAATAAAATAAATTGTTACGATATGGTAAAGAACTAATTCTAGGCCATAGTAACTAATTTAATTTTGAAAAGAAAGAATTACGGCAGAAACCGAAATGTTAGTATAAGTAAGCTATAATTCATAAATCCGTCTACCGAGATTTGAATTCAGATCGCAGGAATCAAAGTCCTAATAGAGCAATCCAAATTTCTACTTATGAAAAACTTCACTACACAAAAAATAAAGCTAACATCCTTAAATATCAGAAAAGTTTGTTTAAAATTTATAGTAAGGAACGATCTCTCATCCATAGTAACTGATATATGGTGGTTCCAGGGGTATATAATAAAGAACGACCTCTTGCCTATACTAAATTTTATACGCCACTTAATTATAGCATAGGTTAGTATCCGGGTTGCAGCGGTAGCTAGCAACCTAGTAAGAGACGATCACGTCCAATGTTATAATAAAGAACGACCTCTTGCCTATACTAAATTTTATACGCCACTTAATTATAGCATAGGTTAGTAATTCAACAGATAGCATGGCACTGGAACATTGTAAAGAGTTGTTCAATGGCTCATTTGAAGGAAATTAATGGGGTTAAAAACCATTTGTTTATTATAAGGAACAATCTGTTGCCTATTCTAACTTGTATATGCCACTTAACTACAGTATATGCCTGTACAGTTATATTTAAAGACAATGTATTAAAATTCCCCACCACTGGTCTTTATTAAGATCCATAATAGCTATAGAAACATGCACTCAAGTTATTTAAATCAAAGACCAGCAGGTGGCACGACAGAATGCTTACCTCGCCATCATATTACTTACAACGACAGGTTTGAAGGATCTCGAAACTCCTATGGAACTTTTTACAAGCCTACAGGAGAACAGGATACTGGTCGCTCAGAAGCACGCGAAAAAAGATTAAACAATCTTAGCAGCAATTTTGCCAGTGACTCCAACCAATACAGTATAAGACGAGATGGTAATCCCAACCAATACTTTCGTCGTAATCTTGAACACAACTTGAAGTTAAAGGGTCTAAAAATTCAGGTGGTAATTTTTCAAACCAAGGACGTGATGCCACTTACCTACGACAGCCATTACAAAAAAATTTCTATAGTCCCCATCCTACTGTCGTAAAAAGATCCAAAAAATAAGTAGACAGCTATCGTGATTCTAAAGAAATTCTAGTTGAAGGAGTAGACGTCCCTCATCCAATCATGTCATTCGAAGAATCTGGTTTTCCTGACAATTTAAAATCTCAGCTGACATCACAAGAATTACATAGTCCCACTCCAATCCAAGCACAAGGTTGGCCAATTGCCTTATCTGGTAGAAATATGGTAGGCGTTGCATCAACTGGATCACGTAAAATGCTGGCCTATATACTGCCATCGATCGTCCACATTAAAAACCAGGCTAATCTTAAAAAAGGAGATGGACCCATAGCTTTGATTTTGGCTCCAACTAGAGAATTAGCACAATAGATCAAAGTTGTGGAAGACAATTATTTAGCGTCGTCTCGCATAAGAAGCACATGTGTCTTCGGTGGGTCTCCAAAGTTGCAGCAAATAAGAAATTTGGAACAAGGATCTGAGCTTTGTATTGCTACTCCTGGGAGAATGATTGAATTTTTAGAAACAAAAAAAATAAACCTTAGGCGATGTACTTACATCGTCCTGGACGAAGCAGATAGGATGCTTGATATGGACTTTGAACCGCAAATCAAGAAAATTTTTCGACAAATTGGCGGTGAAAATCAAATTCTGATGTGGTCAGCCACTTGGCCGAGGGAAGTTGAACGCCTAGCAAAAGACTTTTTAGGCTCACACACCAAATTGAACGTCGGCCCAAAGGTTTTATCGGCCAATCACAATAATCAAAAATTTCAGTAAAGAACGATCTCTCGCCCGTAGTAACTGATATACGGTGGTTCCAGGGGTATCTACAAGCTATCCGGGTTGCAGCGGTAGCTAGCAACCTAGTAAGAGACGATCACGTCCAATGTTAAGAAATGTAAAAACCCATAGATCCTAAAAAAGGAGTCAGATCAAAACAAAAAGTACACCATTAGAACCGCCTTGTCCGAAACCCCTGTATAGGAAACTTTCTGTCCCTTAGCTTGAACAGCAAGGGAAATATATTGGCTTGAAAATCAAGGAAAGTGGCAGCTATTACAACATTCTGCCTATACGGGAAATTTTTTTCTTTCTTGTTATCCAGAGATAGCTTTGCACTGGAACATCGTAGAGATTACATTAAAGAAAGACCTGAGGCCTTAGTAACTGAAGTATTAAAAGGAATCCGGGTTGCAGCGGTATCTAGCAACCTAGTAAGAGACGATAACTTCCAATGTTAAGAAATATAATAGCCCATAACTCCAAAAAATAGGGTTAGATCAAAATATAAAGTACCCAATAGAATTGCCTTGTCCGAAACCCTTATATAGGAAGCTTTCTGTCCCTTGTTATTATCCAGAGATAGCTTGGCACTGGAACATCGTAGATAGTTGTTCAATGGCTCATTTTAAAGGAAATTAATTGGGTTAAAAAATCTATAGTCACTAAAATAAATTATTTCTAAAAGAGAATAAATTTTTCCACCAAAAACTGTATTTCTTATGTCTTTTCACACTGCAGTCTTTCAAACATATTTGATTTTTTACATAAATGATCAATACTGTAAATTGGAATGTTTATCCGGGTTGCAGCGGTAGCTAGCAACCTAGTAAGAGACGATCACGTCCAATGTTAAGAAATATAAAAACCCATAGTTCCTAAAAAAGTATAATAAAGAACGGCCTTTTGCCTATACTAAATTTTATGCGCCACTTAATTATAAAATTATATGTTAGTAATTCCACAGATAGCTTGGCACTGGAACATAGTAGAGACTTGTTCAATGGCTCATTATAATGGAAATTAATGGGGTTAAAATTATAGTATAGGATAGTAATTCAGCAGATAGCTTGGCACTTGAACATTGTAGAGAGTTGTTCAATGGCTCATTTTAAAGGAAATTACAATAAAGAACGAACTGTAGTCCATAGTAACTGAATCCGGGTTGCAGCGGTAGCTAGCAACCTAGTAAGAGTACAATAAAGAACGATCTGTAGTCCATAGTAACTGAAGTATTCTAAGGAATCGTTATATAGATGGTAAATTTTCCTTAAGAAATCATCAGAGGTAAAAAATATCTCTTACCTGGAATCGAACTCGGGTCAACTAGTTGACCCGATTGCCCATGGTAAATGAAAAATTTTACATTAAAGAACGAACTGTAGTCCGTTATAACTGAAGTGCTATAAGGAATAAAATTACATTAAAAGACGATCCCTTAAATAACAAACCATTCCATACGTTAGACTTAGTTTGCTACTTGATTGTTTAAGTTTCGTCTCTTACTATTTAAAAGAAGAAAAAGCCGTAGGCTTTTTCCTGTTTGTATTTATAGTTAAAAAACGAACTCACTTAACTATGAGTTGTTCAATGGTTCATTTTAAATGTATATTAAGGGTCAATATACTAAAATTTTTCATTAGTTACAATAAAGAACGAACTGTAGTCCATAGTAACTGATTCCGGGTTGCAGCGGTAGCTAGCAACCTAGTAAGAGTACAATAAAGAACGAACTGTAGTCCATAGTAACTGAAGTATTCTAAGGAATCGTTATATAGATGGTAAATTTTCCTTAAGAAATCATTAGAGGTGAAAAATATCTCTTACCGGGAATCAAACTCGGGTCAACTAGGTGACCCGATTGCCCATGGTAAATGAAAAATTTTACATTACAGAACGAACTGTAGTCCGTTATAACTGAAGTGCTATAAGGAATAACATTACATTAAAAGACGATCCCTTAAATAACAAACCATTCCATACGTTAGACTTAGTTTGCTACTTGATTGTTTAAGTTTCGTCTCTTACTATTTAAAAGAAGAAAAAGCCGTAGGCTTTTTCCTGTTCGTATTTATAGTTAAAAAACAAACTCAAGCCCAAAGAAACTGAACCATTTGGTTCATTCATATTATCTTCATTATTTTAGCTAGGATCTAAATAAACAAGTTTCTTTTTTAAATTTTAAATTTAAAAGATAGTACTTTTAATCCGGGTTGCAGCGGTAGCTAGCAACCTAGTAAGAGACGATCACGTCCAATGTTAAGAAATATAAAAACCCATAGTTCCTAAAAAAAAGGAGTCAGATCAAAACAAAAAGTACACCGTTAGAACCGCCTTGTCTGAAACCCCTGTATAGGAAATTTTCTGTCCCTTGGCTTGAACAGCAAGGGAAATATATTGGCTTGAAAATCAAGAAAAGTGGCAGCTACTACAACATTCTTCCTAAACGGGATTATTTTTTCTTTTTTTCTTTGTTTCCAGAGATAGCTTGGCACTGGAACATCGTAGAGGGTTGTTCAATAGCTCATTTTAAAGGAAATTAATTGGGTTAAAAACCTTTTGTAACTAAAATAAATTGTTTCTAAAAGAGAATAAATTTTTCCACCAAAAACTGCATTTTTGATGTCTTTTCACACTGCAGTCTTTCAAACATTACATTATCCGGGTTTGCAGCGGTAGCTAGCAACCTAGTAAGAGACGATCACGTCCAATGTTAAGAAATATAAAAACCCATAGTTCCTAACAAAGGAGTCAGATCAAAACAAAAAGTACACCATTAGAACCGCCTTGTCCGAAACCCCTGAATAGAAAACTTTCTGTCCCTTGGCTTGAACAGCAATATAATAAAGAACAACCTCTTCCCTACACTAAATTTTATACGCCACCTAATTATAGTATAGGTTATCGGGGTTGCAGCGGTAGCTAGCAACCTAGTAAAAGACGATCACGTCCAACGTTATCCGGGTTGCAGCGGTAGCTAGCAATCCGGGTTGCAGCGGTAGCTAGCAACCTAGTAAGAGACGATCACGTCCAATGTTAAGAAATATAAAAACCCATAGCTCCTAAAAAAGGAGTCAGATCAAAACAAAAAGTACACCATTAGAACCGCCTTGTCCGAAACCCCTGAATAGAAAACTTTCTGTCCCTTGGCTTGAACAGCAAGGGAAATATATTGGCTTGAAAATCAAGAAAATTGACTTTAACCACGTTATTCTCCCCAAACGGGATATTTTTTTCTTTTTTTTTTCTTTTGTATCCAGAGATAGCTTGGCACTGGAACATCGTAGAGGGTTGTTCAATAGCTCATTTTAAAGGAAATTAATTGGGTTAAAAATCTATAGTAACTAAAATAAATTATTTCTAAAAGAGAATAAATTTTTCCAATAAAAACTGTATTTTTGATGCAGTGACGTCATATTACATTAAAGGACGATGTTTACATTTACAGTAAAGAACGATCTCTCTCCCATAGTAACTGATATGTTACATTAAAAGACGATCATTGGAAGATATAATAAAGAACGACTTCTTGCCTATACTAAATTTTATACGCCACTTATTTATAGTATAGGTTAGTAATTCAACAGATAGATTGGTACCGGAACATCGTAGAGAATTGTTCAATGGCTCATTTTAAAGGAAATTCATGGGGTTAAAAGCTTTATAATAATCCGGGTTGCAGCGGTAGCTAGCAACCTAGTAAGAGACGATCACGTCCAATGTTAAGAAATATAAAAACCCATAGTTCCTAAGAAAGGAGTCAGATCAAAACAAAAAGTACACCATTAGAACCCTCTTGTCCGAAACCCCTGTATAGGAAACTTTCTGTCCCTTGGCTTGAACAGAAAGGGAAATATATTGGCTTGAAAATCAAGAAAAGTGGCAGCTACTACAACATTTTTCCTAAACGGGATATTTTTTTCTTTTTTTCTTTTTTTCTTTGTTTCCAGAGATAGCTTGGCACTGGAACATCGTAGAGGGTTGTTCAATAGCTCATTTTAAAGGAAATTAATTGGGTTAAAAACCTTTTGTAACTAAAATAAATTATTTCTAAAAGAGAATAAATTTTTCCACCAAAAACTGCATTTTCCATGTCTTTTCACACTGCAGTCTTTCAAACATAATCGTATACCAGCGGTAAGATTTGAACCCACGCCTCCGAAGAGACTGGTGGCTAACACCAGTGTCTTGGACCACTCGGCCAGGCTGCCTCTCATAAATAATATATATGTGAATCCGGGTTGCAGCAGTAGCTAGCAATCTAGTAAGAGACGATCAGTCCAATGCTAAGAAATATAACAAAACTCTTAAAAATAGAGTCAGATCAAAACAAAAGTACATCATTAGAATTACCTTGTCTGGATGTAATAAAGATCAAACTCTTCCCTATACTAACTTGCATACGCAACTTCACTATAGTTAAGATTACAGTATTTATATTTTTACATTAAAAGACGATCACTGAAATAACAAACCATTCCATACATTGGATTTAGTTAGCTACTTGATTGTTTGAGTTTCGTCTCTTACTATTTAAAAGAAGAAAAAGCCGTAGGCTTTTTCCTGTTTGTATTTATAGTTAAAAAACGAACTCAAGTCCAAAGAAACTGAACACTGTGGTTCATTCATATTATCTTCATTATTTTAGCTAGAATGTAAATAAACAAGTTTCTTTTTTAAATTTTAAATTGAAAAGATAGAGCTCTTAATTCAACATATTAAAAGTTCTCCCCGACGGGGAATCGAACCCTCTTCTCCCAGGTAGCAAGTGGGTATACTTACCATTAGACTATCGAAGACTTATAAAGTAAAAGTTACATATAAGATATGATAATAATTTTTTAATCCGGGTTACATAAAGGCTCGATCATTGATCCGGGTTGCAGCGGTAGCTAGCAACCTAGTAAGAGACGATCACGTCCAATGTTAAGAAATATAAAAACCCATAGTTCCTAACAAAGGAGTCAGATCAAAACAAAAAGTACACCATTAGAACCGCCTTGTCCGAAACCCCTGTATAGGAAACTTTCTGTCCCTTGGCTTGAACAGCAAGGGAAATATATTGGCTTGAAAATCAAGAAAATTGACTTTAACCACGTTATTCTCCCCAAACGGGATATTTTTTTCTTTTTTCTTTTTTTTTCTTTTCCACAGATAGCTTGGCACTGGAACATCGTAGAGGGTTGTTCAATAGCTCATTTTAAAGTAAATTAATTGGGTTAAAAACCTTTTGTAACTAAAATAAATTATTTCTAAAAGAGAATAAATTTTTCCACCAAAAACTGCATTTTCGATGTCTTTTCACACTCCATTACAGTAAAGAATGATCTCTCTCCCATAGTAACTGATTTTTTTTCTCTTTTCTTCTTTTCCAGAGATAGCTTGGCACTGGAACATCGTAGAGAGTTGTTCAATGGCTCATTTTAAAGGAAATTAATTGGGTTAAAAATCTATAGTAACTAAAATAAATTATTTCTAAAAGAGAATAAATTTTTCCACCAAAAACTGCATTTTTGATGTCTTTTCACACTGCAGTCTTTCAAACATAATCGTATACCAGCGGTAAGATTTGAACCCACGCCTCCGAAAAGACTGGTGGCTAACACCAGTGCCTTGGACCACTCGGCCAGGCTGCCTCTCATAAATAATATATATGTGAATCTGGGTTGCAGTAGTAGCTAGCAGCCTAGTAAGAAACGATCAGTCCAATGCTAAGAAATATAAAAACCCAAAACTCCTAAAAATAGAGTCAGATCAAAACAAAAGTGCATCATTAGAACTACCTTGTCTGAAACCCTACTAGATAAATAATGAATGTCGTCATAGTTTTATATTAGAGCTATGACGTGAATAGAAAAACACGACCTTATATTGTGGTTTCTGAAGACGTCATTAAATAATACCATTGCGCCATGACGTCATGAAATAAAATCATTACTTCGTGACGTCATAATTACTATATAAGAAGCGTCAGAACTGTAAATGTTCTCATTCATAATTAGATAATGGTTAGATCAAAGCAAGCTATACGTAAGTTAAAAAAACAGTACTACACAAACAACAGAGATAGTATCTTGAAAAGAGAAAAGCAAAGGTATTCAACCGACCACGCGTATCGAGTTGTGAAAATTGATAGTGACAAACAGCGTTATTATAATGATGTAGTTTATAGACATGCGAAAATTGAGACAGCCAAACAAAAGTTCAAGGAGAGTTATCACAATGATGAAGATTACCGCATCAAATATAAGAAAAACCAAAAGCAAAGGTATTCAACCGTCCAGGTGTATCGAGAATTATAATAAAGAACGACATCTAGCCAATGTTAACTGGAAAATAATCCAGGTTGCAGCGGTAGCTAGCAACCTAGTAAGAGACGATCACGTCCAATGTTAAGAAACATAAAAACCCATAGTTCCTAAAAAAGGAGTCAGATCAAAACAAAAAGTACACCATTAGAACCGCCTTGTCCGAAACCCCTGTATAGGAAACTTTCTGTCATTTGGTTTGAACAGCAAGGGAAATATATTGGCTTGAAAATCAAGAAAAGTGGCAGCTACTGCAACATTCTGCCTAAAGGGAATATTTTTTTTCTTTCTTGTTATCCAGATCCGGGTTGCAGCGGTAGCTAGCAACCTAGTAAGAGACGATCACGTCCAATGTTAAGAAACATAAAAACCCATAGTTCCTAAAAAAGGAGTCAGATCAAAACAAAAAGTACACCATTAGAACCGCCTTGTCAGAAACCCCTGTAAAGGAAACTTTCTGTCCCTTGGCTTGAACAGAAAGGGAAATATATTGGCTTGAAAATCAAGAAAAGTGGCAGCTATTACAATATTCTGCCTAAACGGGATATTTTTTTCGTTTTTTCTCTTTTCTTTGTTTCCAGAGATAGCTTGGCACTGGAACATCGTAGAGAGTTGTTCAATAGCTCATTTTAGAGGAAATTAATTGGGTTATAAATTTATAGTAACTAAAATAAATTATTTCTAAAAGAGACTAAATTTTTCCACCAAAAACTGCATTTTCGATGTCTTTTCACACTGCAGTCTTTCAAACATAATCGTATACCAGCGGTAAGATTTGAACCCACGCCTCCTAAGAGACTGGTGGCTAACACCAGTGCCTTGTTTTATCCGGGTTGCAGCGGTAGCTAGCAACCTAGTAAGAGATGATCACCTCCAATGTAAAAAAATATAAAACCCCTAACTCCTAAAAAAGAGTCAGATCAAAACAAAAAGTATACCATTAGAACCACCTTGTCCGAAACCCTTATTAAGGAAACTTACCGCCCTTTGGCTTGAATAACAAAGAAAATATATTGGCTTGAAAATCAAGAAAATTAACTTTTACCACGTTATTCTCCACAAACGGGATATTTTTTTCTTTCCGCTTGATTTTTCTTCTCAGCTAGCTGGGCACTGGAAAATCATAGAGAGCTGTATAATAGCTCATTTTATAGAAAATTGCAACATCTAGTCACTTTTGTAATTAAAAATAAAATAATTTTTAAAGTAGAATCAATTTTGTCAAAAAAATTGCATTTTTGATGTATTTTCATGCTGCAGTCTTTTCAAAGATATTTCAATTTTGAAGCAATCAAACAGTTCATGGTAATGAACTCTATAGTAATAATAGCTACTTGTCTCAACAGTAACCGAAACTCCTGGAACCAAAATTTTCTTTTTTGGCTTAATCGCTAAAATTATTATGTAAACTGCAAAAATATCTATGATGCCTAATCAGTAATAGTAATTTCTTAATTTAAACAACAAAAGTACATGAAAATTTTATAATTAGTTTTACTTTTTGTCTCCTGGAAGAAAATTTTTTTTCATCTCAGTTCAAAGTTATTATTGTATCCTGGAACCAAACTTTTTTTGGTTTTTAACCCGTAAAGTACGTATCTCCATATTATTGTCTTATAATTGCAATTATTTTAGTTTTCAGTCCAGAATCGCTAAACTTATTATGTAAACTGCAAAAATATTTATGGTGTCTAACCAATAATACTAATTTTGTAATTCAAACAAGATAAATACCTGAAAATTTCAAAATTAGTTTTTTTTTATGCTAGGTTTTAGATACTCGACACGGGGTATTGTGTACTTAATAATTTTAAACCTTGAAAAAATATGGTCTCACGTGAGTGGAAAAAAAGAAAGAACAACCAAAAAAACTATCAAAATAGAGCAATCCAAATTTCTACTAAGAGAAAACTTTACTACACAAAAAATAAAGCTAACATCCTGAAATATAGGAAAAGTTTATTTAAAAGAGATAAAAATGCCACCGAACGCAATAAAGCTCGAGAACTCGTAAGGATTGCTACTAAGATTTCTTGTGATCCAGAATTTAAGAAAATGAAATATGACAGAGCAAAACAGAGGTATGTTACGGATCAGGGGTATCGAGAAGGGAAAATTGAGACAGCCAAACAAAAGAGCAAGGAACGGTATGATAACGATATAAATTACCGAAACAAACATAAGAAAAAAGTTGCTACCAGAATAATGGGTAGATACTGGGGGGACAAAAGCTATAATGAAAAAATTAAATTCTCTGCGAGGTTGTACCGAAGAACGCATAAGGACAAAGGGAAAAATTACATTCAGAAATACAAGAAGATGGCAAAAATGCAGGCTGATCTTTGTAAATTGAGAAACATTTTACGCATTTTTTATCGGGATCACGAAAAGTATTCAAAAATACAGATTAAAATTCTCTTTGAAAGAGCGGATGCTGTTGAAAAGTCGGCTAGAAATGCTTTGGCAAAGCTTCATAGCAATATCCAAAAGAAATGTTGTCATTTTAATGAAAAGCTTCCAAGGTATGGACTGGCAACTGCGGAACAGTTTATAGATACAATGGAAAATGTTCGACAACACAGTGAATATACAGAGGTGTACTTCTTAGAAGGCTCGTATATTAATTTTGGAAGGAGCAATTGCAGCTTATGTAGCAGCAATAAAAATATATATACAAGCATACCTATCAACAACGAAGGAAAAGCAATGTTTTTCAATTACGGCGAAAACGAGCCTGTTAGGGTTATTAGTATATGTGTTTGTAAGACTAATGATTTAAAACAAATTCCTGGAACACCGACTCAAGAAAAAAGTATTTCTAACTATGTTTTAAACAGTTCTTTTAGTTCTATTGAATATTTGGCGAAAAATGCTCTGTGTAGTAGAACAAACTGTCTTGAAAAGAACGAGACAACTATCGAAAAATGCTCTGAATCTAGATCTGACAAGGAAATTATGATGGCTGGAGTCACCTATAACAATCTGAGTAAACATTCAAAACCAAAAATTGGGCAGCAGTTTACTTGGCAATGTCACCCTGATATCTGCAAGCTCTATCCGACGGATATTGAATTATGTCAAATTCTTTTTGATATCCTTGAAAATAATATAGCATTAAAATTTTCAACTGACAAAGTGGTTAATTTCTACCTTGGCGGCTTGAATTATTGTGAAATCAATTACAGGGACACAAGAAAGCATGGGCATTCGTTATACTGTAGCCCAAATGCGGGATGTCAGAGCTATTTGCGTTCTCTAAGGGCACTAGCTCCACATTTTCCTGTCTTGACCTGTTTCATTAATAGCGTATATAAGGCAGTATCAAAATCTAAGATTATACAACATATTAATCTACTAAAAGTCGAGGGCTCGTACAAGGAACTAAGTCGTTATATAGAAGAAGTGTCAAGTAGACTCTGTCGTAATAATAGTCAAGACCTTATCTACGGTGATAGCAATTTTAGAGTTTCTGTGGATGAAAATACAATAATAAAGTTATTTGGTGAGAGCCTTGATAAGGTAGCTAACTTCAGGGATGTATACCCCACAATGCATTGTGACAGTTGCGAGCAGATAAAGACAAAATACCAATTGAAGAGTCTAAGATCCCTTTCAAATAAGTTACATTAAAGGACGATCATTGAAATAACAAACCATTGCATACATTGGCCTTAGTTAGCTACTTGATTGTTTGAGGTTCGTCTGTTACTATTTCAAAGAAGAAAAAGCCGTAGGCTTTTTCCTGTTTGTAATCAGGTTTGATAATAATATGTATGATCCGGGTTGCAGCGGTAGCTAGCAACCTAGTAAGAGACGATCACGTCCAATGTTAAGAAATATAAAAACCCATAGTTCCTAAAAAAGGAGTCAGATCAAATTCAAAAGTACACCATTAGAACCGCCTTGTCCGAAACCCCTGTATAGGAAACTTTCTGTCATTTGGCTTGAACAGCAAGGGAAATATATTGGCTTGAAAATCAAGAAAAGTGGCAGCTACTACAACATTCTGCCTAAACGGAATATTTTTTTTCTTTCTTGTTATCCAGATCCGGGTTGCAGCGGTAGCTAGCAACCTAGTAAGAGACGATCACGTCCAATGTTAAGAAATATAAAAACCCATAGTTCCTAAAAAAGGAGTCAGATCAAAACAAAAAGTACACCATTAGAACCGCCTTGTCAGAAACCCCTGTAAAGGAAACTTTCTGTCCCTTGGCTTGAACAGAAAGGGAAATATATTGGCTTGAAAATCAAGAAAAGTGGCAGCTATTACAATATTCTGCCTAAACGGGATATTTTTTTCGTTTTTTCTCTTTTCTTTGTTTCCAGAGATAGCTTGGCACTGGAACATCGTAGAGAGTTGTTCAATAGCTCATTTTAAAGAAAATTAATTGGGTTAAAAATTTATAGTAACTAAAATAAATTATTTCTAAAAGAGACTAAATTTTTCCACCAAAACTGCATTTTCGATGTCTTTTCACACTGCAGTCTTTCAAACATAATCGTATACCAGCGGTAAGATTTGAACCCACGCCTCCTAAGAGACTGGTGGCTAACACCAGTGCCTTGTTTTATCCGGGTTGCAGCGGTAGCTAGCAACCTAGTAAGAGACGATCACCTCCAATGTAAAGAAATATAAAACCCCTAACTCCTAAAAAAGAGTCAGATCAAAACAAAAAGTATACCATTAGAACCACCTTGTCCGAAACCCTTATTAAGGAAACTTACCACCCTTTGGCTTGAATAACAAAGGAAATATATTGGCTTGAAAATCAAGAAAATTAACTTTTACCATGTTATTCTCCACAAACGGGATATTTTTTTCTTTCCGCTTGATTTTTCTTCTCAGCTAGCTGGGCACTGGAAAATCATAGAGAGCTGTATAATAGCTCATTTTATAGAAAATTGCAACATCTAGTCATTTTTGTAATTAAAAATAAAATAATTTTTAAAGTAGAATCAATTTTGTCAAAAAAATTGCATTTTTGATGTATTTTCATGCTGCAGTCTTTTCAAAGATATTTCAATTTTGAAGCAATCAAACAGTTCATGGTAATGAACTCTATAGTAATAATAGCTACTTGTCTCAACAGTAACCGAAACTCCTGGAACTAAAATTTTCTTTTTTGGCTTAATCGCTAAAATTATTTTGTAAACTGCAAAAATATCTATGATGCCTAATCAGTAATAGTAATTTCTTAATTTAAACAACAAAAGTACATGAAAATTTTATAATTAGTTTTACTTTTTGTCTCCTGGAAGAAAATTTTTTTTCATCTCAGTTCAAAGTTATTATTGTATCCTGGAACCAAACTTTTTTTGGTTTTAACCCGTAAAGTACGTATCTCCATATTATTGTCTTATAATTGTTTTCATTAGAAGAACAAACTGTTGCATACAATGGACTTACTTAGCTGCCGGATTCTTTGAGAGTCGTCTCTTACTACTCCAAAGAAAAAAAAGGGCCGTAGGATTTTTCCTGTTTGTAATCAGGTTTACATAATCTGGGTGGTCAATCCGGGTTGCATTACATAGTTCATAGTAACTGAAGTTATATTAAAATCTGGGTTGCAGCGGTAGCTAGCAATCTGGGTTGCAGCGGTAGCTAGCAACCTAGTAAGAGACGATCACGTCCAATGTTAAGAAATATGAAAACCCATAGCTCCTAAAAAAGGAGTCAGATCAAAACAAAAAGTACACCATTAGAACCACCTTGTCCGAAAACCCTGTATAGGAAACTTTCTGTCATTTGGCTTGAACAGCAAGGGAAACATATTGGCTTGAAAATCAAGAATATAATAAAGAACGAACTCTTTCCTATACTAAATCCGGGTTGCAGCGGTAGCTAGTCACGTCCAATGTTCTCCACAAACAGGATATTTTTTTCTTTCTTCTTTTTCTTCTTCTTCTTTTCCATAGATAGCTTGGCACTGGAACATCGTAGGGAGCTGTTCAATGGCTTATTTTAAAGGAAATTAATTGGGTTAAAAACCTTATGTAACTAAAACAAATTATTTTTAAAACAGGATGAATTTTTCCACTAAAAACTGTATTTTTGATGCCTTTTCGTACTTCTGTCTTTTCAAAGATACTTGATTTTTGAAGCAATCCAACAGTTCGTGGTAAAGTTGTATTTAAACTTTATATTCCATAGATAGCTTGGCACTGGAACATCGTAGAGAGTTGTTCAATGGCTCATTTTAAAGGAAATCTCTAGATCTAGTGCTATTTGTACTTAATTTTTTTTTAAATTAATTGTTTTTACGAAAAACTTAATTTTTATATACAATATTGAACAGTGACGTCATAGTCGTTGGATGTAGTTAGTACATAAAGCCTCAATCATCGAATTTAAGCTGAAAACTAAGTAAAGGACAATTATGCCTACCTATATTCACAGTGATGTATAAGATTTCCCATTACATCTGTAAACTGTTCCACAGTTTCTGTTCCATACCTTGGAAGCTTTTCACTAAACATGCAACATTTCTTTTGGATATTACTATGAAGTGTTGCGAAAGCATCTGTAGCTGACTTTTTAACAAATTATTATTATACAATATATTAAAATTTTCCACTAAAAGACGGTCATTGGAATAAAAACCCAATACATACATTTGATTTAGTTAGCTACTTGATTGTTTGAGGCTAGTCTCTTACTATTTCAAAGAAGAAAAAGCCGTAGGCTTTTTCCTGTTTGTAATCAATTAGAAAGAGTTCTACCTTTAAAATGAGTTACGTAGTTCCGGGTTGCAGCGGTAGCTAGCAATCCGGGTTACAATAAAGAACGACACCTAGCCCATGTTAACTGAAAGCTTTTTCTTTCTCCTAAGCTAGCTGGGCACTGGAAAATCATAGAGAGCTGTATAATAGCTCATTTTAAAGGAAATTGCTACATCTAGTGCTTTTTGTAATTAAAAATAAAATAGTTCTTAAAGTAGAATCAATTTTGTCAAAAAACTGCATTTTTGATTTATTTTCATACTGCATTCTTTCAAAAATGTTTGAATTTTGTTACAATAAAAGACGATCATTAGAGTATCAAACCATTGCATGCTTTGGACTTAGTTAGCTACTTGATTGTTTGATACATTACAAGACGATCATAAGACTAACAAACCATTCATACATTGGACTTAGTTAGCTACGTGATTGTTTGAGGTTCGTCTCTTACTATTTCAAAGAAGAAAAAGCCGTAGGCTTTTTCCTGTTTGTTACATTGAAGAACGATATGTATCCCATAATAACTAAAGTATAAAAAGAAATCTGGGTTGCAGTGGTAACTAGCAAATACATAGTGGATTAATACTGTAAATTGGTTACATTATCCGGATTGCAGCGGTAGCTAGCAACCTAGTAAGAGACAAACACGTCCAATGTTAAGAAATAAAAAAACCCATAGCTCCTAAAAAAGGAGTCAGATCAAAACAAAAAGTACACCATTAGAACCGCCTTGTCCGAAACCCCTGTATAGGAAACTTTCTGTCATTTGGCTTGAACAGCAAGGGAAATATTTTGGCTTGAAAATCAAGAAAATTGACTTTAACCACGTTATTCTCCACAAACGGCATATTTTTTTTCTTTCTTTCTTTTCCACATCCGGGTTGCAGCGGTAGCTAGCAACCTAGTAAGAGACGATCACGTCCAATGTTAAGAAATATAAAAACCCATAGTTCCTAACAAAGGAGTCAGATCAAAACAAAAAGTACACAATTAGAACCGCCTTGTCCGAAACCCCTGTATAGTAAACTTTCTGTCCCTTGGCTTGAACAGCAAGGGAAATATATTGGCTTGAAAATCAAGAAAAGTGGCAGCTACTACAACATTCTGCCTAAACGGGATATTTTTTTTCTTTCTTTTCCACAGATAGTTTGGCACTGGAATATAATAAAGATCGAACTCTTCCCTATACTAACTTGCATACGCAACTTCACTATAGTTAAGATTACAGTATTTATATTATACATCATTATAGATTATAAAAGGTTCAAATGTTCGAAGATTATAGAGTTAAAAATTTTTCCACACCGGGAATCGAACCCGGGCCTGTTAAGTGAAAGCTAACTATCCTAGCCACTAGACCATATGGAACCATAAAGAAGTATGATTTAAGAGCCATATGCATATTATTATTTCACCATACCAATTATAATAAGGCCAAAACAAAATCGTCGACTTGCAACCTTACTTTTGACACATTAGTTAAATCTTCATCAGGCTTAAAAATTTTTTTGCTAGTTTTACATGTATAATGAAGAACGACCTCTTGCCTATAATAAATTTTATACGCCACTTCATTATAGTATAGGTTAGTTTTTCAATAGATAGCTTGGCACTGGAACATTGTAGAGAGTTGTCAATAGCTTATTTTAAAGGAAATTAATGGGGTTAAAAACATTTTGTAATTAAAACAGATTATTTTTATTACATTAAGAAATTTTAATTATATTCCTTAAGAAATCATCATAAGTAAAAATTTCCCATACGGAAATTGAACTCAAGCCAAACTGGGTGAGAGCTATCCCAATCTCTAGACCATATAGGATATATTCAAATATCCGAAGAAGGAAGTTTACGTAAAGAACAAATTTTAAACCTAGTTAGCTGTCTGATTATTTGAGGATCGTCTCTTACTATTCCAAAGAAGAAAAAGCCTTTAGGCTTTTTCCTGTTTGTAATTTATAATCCGGGTTCAAGCGGTAGTTATAGTAAAGAACGGACTCAAGCCCAAAGAAAAAGAACCCTGTGGTTCATTCACAGTATTTTCCCTATTTTAGCTAGGATGTAATTATTTATAATAGGAACCTAGTAAGAGATGATCACGTCCAATGTTAAGAAATATAAAAACCAATAACTACTTATAAAATCTGGGTTGCAGCGATAGCTAGCAACCTAGTAAGAGACGATCACGTCCAATGTTAAGAAATATAAAAACCCATAACTCCTAAAAAAGAGTCATATCAAAACAAAAAGTACACCATTAGAACCGCCTGGTCCAAAACCCCTGCATAGAAAACTTTCTGTCCCTTGGCTTGAACAGCAAGGGAAATATATTGGCTTGAAAACCAAGAAAAGTGGCAGCTATTACAACATTCTGCCTAAACGGGATATTTTTTTTTTCATTTCCACAGATAGCTGGGCACTGAAAGATCGTAGAGAGTTGTTCAATGGTTCATTTTAAAGGAATTTAATTTTGGGTTAAAAATCTTTTGTAAATAAAACAAATTATTTCTGAAAGAGAATAATTTTCAGTAAAGAACGATCTCTCACCCATAGTAACTGATATACGGTGGTTCCAGGGGTATCTACAAGCTATCCAGATTGTTGCGGTATCCGAGTTGCAGCGGCAGCTGCAACCCGAAATCTCTTTGCTTAACAAAAAAGAAAATATGTCTGCTTGTTATTAAACAAAAACCTAACAAAAAATAAAACTAATTTTAAAATTTTATACTAAAGAACGATCTCTTGCACTGTGTAAATGATAAATTTTCTAGTGAAGTTAGTGAAGAACGAACAAAAGCCCATACTAATTAATTTACTTTTGAAAAGAAGGAATTACGGCAGAAACCTACATGGTGGTATAAGTAAGCTACAAGTTTTAAAAAATCTCCATCAAACAAAGAACAGATCAGATCAGACCGAGAACAGATCAGATCAGACCGAGAAAAGATCGGATAAGACCGATGACAGATAAAATCAGACCGAAACCAGATCATATTATACCGATTACAGATAAGATAAGACCGATAAAAGATCAGATCAGACTGAGAATGGATCAGATCAGACCGAAAACAGATCATATCAGACCGAGAACAGGTCAGATAAGACCGAGAACAGAACGAATCATACCGAGAACAGATCCAATCAGACCGAGAACAGATCAGATCAGACCGAGAGCATATCAGATCAGACCAAGAAGAGATCAGACCAGACCGAGAACAGATCAGATTAGACCAAGAACAGGTCAGATCAGACCAAGAATAGATCAGATCAGACCGAGAACAGATCAGATTAGACTGAGAACAGATCAGATCAGACCCAGAACAGATCAGATAAGACCGAGAACAGAACAAATCATACCGAAAACAAACCAGATCAGACCGAGAACAGATCAGATCAGACCGAGAACGGATCAGATCAGACCGAGAACAGTTATAATAAAGAACGACCTCTTGCTTATACTAAATTATATAGGCCACTTTACTATAGTATAGGTTAGTAAATCACTAAAATAACAAACCATTCCATACATTGGACTTAGTTAGCTACTTGATTGTTTGAGTTTCGTCTCTTACTATTTAAAAGAAAAAAAGCCGTAGGATTTTTCCTGTTTGTATTTATAGTTAAAAAACGAACTCAAGTCCAAAGAAACTGAACCCTGTGGTTCATTCATATTATCTTCATTATTTTAGCTAGAATGTAAATAAATTACATAAAGGATCGATATATTTTATTGTATAGAACAAAGAGTAAAGCCCATAAGGATACAAATGTTTTGTAATAAAACCTTAGTTACTTAGAACCGATTATAAAAAAATGAACACTGTCATTATTACATAATACTGGTGCAGCGGTAGCTAGCAAACTAATAAGAGATGATCATGTTCTATACTAAGAAATATAATAACTGTTTGTATTTATAGTTAAAAAACGAACTCAAGTCCAAAGAAACTGAACCCTGTGGTTCATTCATATTATCTTCATTATTTTAGCTAGAATGTAAATAAATTACATAAAGGATCGATATATTTTATTGTATAGAACAAAGAGTAAAGCCCATAAGGATACAAATGTTTTGTAATAAAACCTTAGTTACTTAGAACCGATTATAAAAAAATGAACACTGTCATTATTACATAATACTGGTGCAGCGGTAGCTAGCAAACTAATAAGAGATGATCATGTTCTATACTAAGAAATATAATAACCCATAACTTCTAATTATAATAAAGAACGAATTTAAAGTTATTATAAAGGGAATTTCTATATAGTTACATAATTATAATAAGGAATAACATAAAGTATCGAAGTATTTTATAGTAAAGAACGAAGAGTAAAGCCCATAAGGAGACAAAACTTTTGTAATAAAACCTTAGTTTCTTAGAACCCATTATAAAAAATGTATAATACGGGTCACAACGGTAGCTAGCAACCTAGTAAGAGACTATCACGTTCAATTCTAAGAAATATAATAACCCATAACTCCTAATCCAGGTTGCAGCGGTAGCTAGCAACCTAGTAAGAGACGATCACGTCCACTTTTAAGAAATATAAAAACCCATATAGTCCTAAAAAAGGAGTCAGATTAAAACAAAAAGTACACCATTAGAACCGCCTTGTCCGAAACCCCTTGAAAGGAAACTTACCGCCCTTTGGCTTGAACAGCAAGGGAAATATATTGGCTTGAAAATAAAGAAAAGTGGCAGCTACTACTACATTCTGCCTAAACGGGATATTTTTTTCTTTTTTTCTTTCTTTTCCAGAGATTACAATAAGGATCGAATTCTATCTCATAGTAACTGATACAACAGGGAAAAGAAAAAGAGGTCTGTGGTATATGTGATGTCATATGAGGTTACATTTTATTTTAAATCCGGGTTGCAGCGGTAGCTTAGTTATAATCAAACAGTTCGTGGTAGCGAACTGTATAGTAAGAGCGGCTCATCTCAATAGTAACCGAAACTCCAAAAAAGGGAATTCTAATATCAATAGATACATCAAAAGAATTGAATTTGTATTCTAATTTAAAATATTTAAGTTTCATCAAGTTTAGTATTACTGATCAAAAGTTACAAGCCTGGGAAAATTCACCCTATTTTTGAAAAAAGGGAAAACACCCCTCAAAAGTCATAGAATCTTAATGAAAATCACACTATCAGTTTCAGCGTATCAGAGTACCTTACTGTAGAGGTTTCAAGCTCCTATCTGTCAAAATGTGAAATTTGTTTTTTTTTTGCCAGAAGAATTACATTAAAGAACGATCTGTAGTCCTTATTATTTACATAAAGGATCGACATAGTTCATCATAGAATGTGTCAGTCAAGAGGATCTCATATAGTAGTTATTAATAGAAGTTTTGTTTAGACTTTAAAAAGACAAATGTATTAAAATTGTCTTCGGCAGGAATTGAACCTATGACCGTTGGAGCAGAATTCCAACACACTATCTAGCTTATTTGAAAAATTTATGTCAGGTGGAAACAGAAGGTGCATATCATCGAAGGATGCAGAATTTAAGACATGCTGAACTCGATTGGGTAAAATCTTTGCAAAAACTAGGAAACTCTTCCAAAGAGGCCACTATGAGTGACCACTCCAAGAATATATCATTTCAACTAAAGTATACAACAGATCAAAGCAAAGAGACGAATGATACAGGAAAAAAGGCAATAGTCAAAGAAAAGGCCAAAATAATAATAGAAGCTCCTAAGACTGTTATTAAAAAAGGACATTGCCCAACCCATGATCTAGCTTATTTGAAAAATTTATGTCAGGCGGAAACAGAAGGTGCATATCATCAAACGATGAAGAAATTAAGACATGCTGAGCTCAATTGGGTAAAATCTTTGCAAAAACTAGAAAACTCTTCCAAAGAGGTAATTATGAGTGACCACTCTAAGAATATATCATTTCAAATAAAGTATACAACAGATCAAAACAGAAAGACGAATGGTACAGGAAAAAAGTCTATAGTCCAAGAAGAAGCCAATAAAATAATAGAAGCTCCCATGAATGTTATTAAAAAAGGACATTGCCCAACCCATGATCTAGCTTGCTTGAAAAATTTATGTCAGGCGGAAACAGAAGGTGCATATCATCAAACGATGAAGAATTTAAGATATGCTGAACTCAATTGGGTAAAATCTCTGCAAAAACTAGTTTTACAATAAGGAACGAACTGCGACCCATAGTAACTTAAGTAATAAATGAAACAGTTCGTGGTCATAATGAAGAGCTGTGTAATGGCTCATTTTAAAGAAAACTGCTGTATATAGAAAACTTTTGTAATTAACAAAATTAATTATTATTATAAAGCAAATTGTTACGATATGGTAAAGAACTCACTCTAGGCGAAAAGTAACTAATTTAATTTTGAACAGAGAGAATTACGGTAGAAACCTAAATAGTAGTATAAGTGAGCTACATTTCATAAGAACCGTCCATCGAGATTTGAACTCGGACCAAAGGATTCAAAGTCTAAAGTGCTAACCACTTCACCAAGGAACGTTCATGTAAGAATAAATTTTAACAGAACTCTAGCCAATATCCGGGTTGCAGCGGGAGCTAGCAACCTAGTAAGAGACGATCACGTCCAATTTTAAGAAATATAAAAACCCATAGCTCAAAACAAAAATTACACTATTAGAACCATTTGTCCGAAACCCTTGTATAAGATCCGGGTTGCAGCGGTAGCTAGCAACCTAGTAAGAGACGATCACGTCCAATGTTAAGAAATATAAAAACCCATAGCTCCTAAAAAAGGATTCAGATCAAAACAAAAAGTACACCATTAGAACCGCATTATCCGAAACCCCTGTATAGGAAACTTTCAGTCCCTTGGCTTGAACAGCAAGGGAAATATATTGGCTTGAAAATCAAAAAAAGTGGCAGCTACTGCAACATTCTGCCTAAACGGGATATTTTTTTTCTTTTTTTCTTTTCCACAGATAGCTTGGCACTGGAACATCGTAGAGAGTTGTTCAATGGCTCATTTTAAAGGAAATTAATTGGGTTAAAAATCTATAGTAACTAAAATAAATTATTTCTAAAAGAGAATAAATTTTTCCACCAAAAACTGCATTTTTTATGTCTTTTCACACTGCAGACTTTCAAACATAATCGTATACCAGCGGTAAGATTTGAACCCACGCCTCCGAAGAGACTGGTGGCTAACACCAGTGCCTTGGACCACTCGGCCAGGCTGCCTCTCATAAATAATATATATGTGAATCTGGGTTGCGGCAGTAGCTAGCAACCTAGCAAGAGACGATCAGTTATAATAAAGAACGACCTCTTGCCTATACTAAATTTTATACGCTACTTAATTATAGCATAGGTTAGTAATTCCACAGATATCCGGGTTGCAGCGGTAGCTAGCAACCTAGTAAGAGACGATCACGTCCAATGTTAAGAAATATAAAAACCCATAGTTCCTAAAAAAGGATTCAGATCAAAACAAAAAGTACACCATTAGAACCGCCTTATCCGAAACCTCTGTATAGTAAAATTTATGTCCCTTGGCTTGAACAGCAAGGGAAATATATTGGCTTGAAAATCAAGGAATCTTACCGCCCTTTGGCTTGAATAACAAAGAATATTGATAATAAAGTAATTATAAAAATATTTATGGTAATTTTGTTTTGGTACATGTGTTATTGTGGTAGTATTATGGTAGTTTTGTTACATAAAGTAATTTTATTAACCTGCAAACAGCAAAAATATTTATGGTAGTTTTGTTTCTTTGTTAGGTTCTAACTACTTGACGCAAAAAGATTTATCAACTGAAACTAGAATAAATCCTAAAATTTTAAAATAAAAACCCTTTTAGTTAACTGCAAATTGCACAAATATTTATGGTGTTTTTTGAGCAATAATTTTAATTTTTTAATTCAAACCAGAAAAATATTTGAAAATTTTAATATTAGTTTGGTTTTGTTTTGCTCAGTGACTCGTTACGTCTTTCTATGGGGTAAAAATACATATTAAAGATTTATAAATCCATAATTCAATGAATTCGGATGCGTTTATTTTGCATTTATTTTCAATACTTGCAGTAGGATTTTTCCTCAATAATAATATTGAAAGTTTAAAAAAACATCTAAGAAAAGTACAGCGGTTAATAATAGGTGATGAAAGAAGGAGGGAGAAAAGTCCCCTGGAGAAAGAAGGGAGAAAGGAAAGAGAGAGAGCAAAAAGGCGAACAAAAGCAAGGCAATCAACTGAATCTGAATCTGAATCACCAAATCTGACCAGTGAATCAAACAGTGTAGGTATACCACCTCGCGAAAAAAGGATAGAAAAATTTCAAGGAGGCAAAAAGGCGAAAAAAGGCAAAAAAAGAGGAGAGGAATATAGGCGACGTTATAGAACACGTAATTACTAAAATCGATATCAATTTATCATCATATTATCCGGGTTGCAGCGATAGCTAGCAACCTAGTAAGAGACGATCACGTCCAATGTTAAGAAATATAAAAACCCATAGTTCCTAACAAAGGAGTCAGATCAAAACAAAAAGTACACCATTAGAACCGCCTTGTCCGAAACCCCTGTATAGGAAACTTTCTGTCCTTTGGCTTGAACAGCAAGGGAAATATATTGGCTTGAAAATCAAGAAAATTGACTTTAACCACGTTATTCTCCCCAAACGGGATATTTTTTTCTTTTTTTTTCTTTTTCTTTTCCACAGATAGCTTGGCACTGGAACATCGTAGAGGGTTGTTCAATAGCTCATTTTAAAGGAAATTAATTGGGTTAAAAATCTATAGTAACTAAAATAAATTATTTCTAAAAGAGAATAAATTTTTCCACCAAAAACTGCATTTTTGATGTCTTTTCACACTGCAGTCTTTCAAACATAATCGTATACCAGCGGTAAGATTTGAACCCACGCCTCCGAAGAGACTGGTGGCTAACACCAGTGTCTTGGACCACTCGACCAGGCTGCCTCTCATAAATAAATATATATGTGAATTTGGGTTGCAGCAGTAGCTAGCAACCTAGTAAGAGACGATCAGTCCCATGCTAAGAAATATAACAAAAGTCCTAAAAATAGAGTAAGATCAAAACAAAAGTACATCATTAGAACTACCTTGTCTGAAACCCTACTAGATAAATAATGAATGTCGTAGCTTTATATTAGAGCTATGAAGTGAATAGAAAAACACGAAATTATATTGTTGTTTCTGATGACGTCATGAAATAATATCATTGCGCCTTGACGTCAATAAAATCATTACGCCGTGACGTCATAATTACTACTTAAGAACGACACAGATGTAAATTCTCTCATTCTTGATTCGAATAATGGTTAGATCGAAGCAAGCTATACGCAATTTGAAAAAACAGTACTACACAAACAACAGAGATAGTATCTTGAAAAGAGAAAAGCAAAGGTATTCAACCGACCAGGCGCATCGAGAAGTAAAATTTGAGAGAGCAAAACAAAGGTATTCAACCGACCAGGCGTATCGAGAAGTAATAATTGAGAGAGCAAAACAAAGGTATTCAACCGACCAGGCGCATCGAGAAGTAAAAATTGAGAGAGCAAAACAAAGGTATTCAACCGACCAGGCGTATCGAGAAGTAATAATTGAGAGAGCAAAACAAAGGTATTCAACCGACCAGGCGTATCGAGAAGTAATAATTGAGAGAGCAAAACAAAACAGCAAGATGTGTTATCACTATGATGAAGATTATAGACATGCAAAAATTGAGACAGCCAAACAAAAGATCAAGGAGCGTTACTGGGGTGACAAAATCTATAATGAAAAAATTAAATTCTCTGCGAGGTTGTACCGAAGAACGCATAAGGACAAAGGGAAAAATTACATTCAGAAATACAAGAAGATGGCAAAAATGCAGGCTGATCTTTGTAAATTGAGAAACATTTTACGCATGTTTTATCGGGATCACAAAAAGTATTCAAAATTACAGATTAAAGTTCTCTTTGAAAGAGCGGATGCTGTTGAAAAGTCGGCTAGAAATTCCTTGGCAAAGCTTCATAGTAATATCCAAAAGAATGTTGTCAGTTTAACGAAAAGCTTCCAAGGTATGGATTGGCAACTGCGGAACAGTTTATAGATGCAATGGAAAATGTTCGACAACACAGTGAATATACGGAGGCGTACTTCTTAGAAAATTCGTATATTAATTCTGGAAGGAGCAATTGCAGTTTATGTAGCAGCAATAAAAATATATATACAAGCATACCTATCAACAGCGAAGGAAAAGCAATGTTTTTCAATTATGGCGAAAAAGAGCCTGTTAGGATTATTAGTAAATGTTTTTGTAAGACTAATGATTTAGAACAAATTCCTGGAACACCAACTCAAGAAAAAAGCATTTCTAACTGTGTTTTAAACAGTTCGTTTAGTTCTACTGAATATTTGGCAAAAAATTCTCTGTGTAGTAGAACAAACTGTCCTGAAAAGTACGAGACAACTATTGAAAAATGCTCTAAAACTAGATCTGACAAGGAAATTATGATGGCTGAAGTCACCTATAACAATCTGAGTAAACATTCAAAACCAAAAATTGGGCAGCAGGTTACTTGGCAATGTCACCCTGATATCTGCAAGCTCTATCCGACGGATATTGAATTACGTCAAATTCTTTTTGATATCCTTGAAAATAATATAGCATTAAAATTTTCAACTGACAAAGTGGTTAATTTCTACCTTGGCGGCTTGGATTATTGTGAAATCAATTACAGGGACACAAGAAAGCATGGGCATTCGTTATACTGTAGCCCAAATGAGGGATGTCAGAGCTATTTGCGTTCTCTAAGGGCACTAGCTCCACATTTTCCTGTCTTGAACTGTTTCATTAATAGCGTATATAAGGCAGTATCAAAATGTAAGATTATACAACTTATTAATCTACTAAAAGTCGAGGGCTCGTACAAGGAACTAAGTCATTACATAGAAGAAGTGTCAAGTAGACTCTGTCATAATAATAGTCAAGACTTCATTTACGGTGATAGCAATATTAGAGTTTCTGTGGATGAAAATACAATAATAAAATTATTTGGTGAGAGCCTTGATAAGGTAGCTAACATTAGGGATGTATACCCCACAATGCATTGTGACAGTTGTGAGCAGATAAAGACAAAATACCAATTGAAGAGTCTAAGATCCCTTTCAAATAAGAAAGGTTTTGATGTAATGATGGCCACGATTTAAGAACACCTACAACAGGACATACCCAAAGATGACAGAGAACAACTAATTCAATGTACAGGTTAGAAAGAGTATCATTTAAGATCGATAGTTACTATACAGTGTTTTGAACTCAAATCCTTCTTAGCAGAATGACAAGTTCTTCTCCACAGGACCGTGGTAACTGCTAATACAAATATACCATTTAGTATATGGTGTCTAAGATTAAAAAAAAGTGTGAAAATTATCCCATATGATTTTGGAGAAATTAACTTTTTCTTCTCCCTTATTATTTTACAGAATAAACTATATAAGAAAACATATATATTAAACAAACATAAGAATAATGGGTAGATACTGGGGTGACAAAAGCTATAATGAAAAAATTAAATTAGCCATTTGTGTATATTCGTTCTTTAGACCTACTATTGCAAATACGAATAAACATGTTTATTTTAGTCTTTTTCGACTCTTGATTATTAAAACGTTGTTCGTTTAAATTTGAATATTATGATTTGTATTACGCAAGAATTAATGTCAAGTTATTTTTGCAATTTTAAAATGATAAAGATTATTAACCGCTTACAATTTTAAACAGAGCAAAGAAGAAAAAGAGAACATGAAACAAATTGACGTCATAACAAGAAAACAGATACCACAATTGAATAAATTACAATTACTAGTAGGTTTTATTTACATCGTAAACAAATTCTCAACTATGCATGAAAAATTAGCACAGATTATCATAAAAAGGCTCACATTATGTTTTAGACCTAGTGAAGTTACAGCTTCTTGAGGGCTGGCTACTCTAAACTCTGAGCTATCTTAGAATTTTGAACACAAACCAAATAAAATTTTGAAAACGAACACGAACACAAACAGTCCCTATCCAGCACCGAAGATTTCCGTCTTTACCCTGAATTGGAAAGTTGCTTTTGGGCAGTATTTCCAACTGAGGAGGAGCTCTAAGAAATCATCTGAGCTAACCCAAAACTTTGGCAGCAAATTCTTATGAAAAGGGTATTACAAAAGCATGGTTACAGATATGACAAATGCTAAACCGGTCAAGGTGATTATGTAAAGAAGAGACCTTGATTGCACATTGTTTTCGGTATTTTACAGTAAAGAACGAACCTTAGCCAAAGGATCGATCATCGTTATCCGGGTTGCAGTCGTTATATAAATAAAAACTAAGATGCCTTCTAAGACAGTTATACGTAATTTGAAAAAACAGTACTACACAAAAAACAGAGATAGCATCTTGAAAAGAGATCCGGGTTGCAGCGGTAGCTAGCAACCTAGTAAGAGACGATCACGTCCAATGTTAAGAAATATAAAAACCCATAGTTCCTAACAAAGGAGTCAGATCAAAACAAAAAGTACACCATTAGAACCGCCTTGTCCAAAACCCCTGTATAGGAAAATTTCTGTCCCTTGGCTTGAACAGCAAGGGAAATATATTGGCTTGATCCGGGTTGCAGCGGTAGCTAGCAACCTAGTAAGAGACGATCACGTCCAATGTTAAGAAATATAAAAACCCATAGTTCCTAACAAAGGAGTCAGATCAAAACAAAAAGTACACCATTAGAACCGCCTTGTCCGAAACCCCTGTATAGGAAACTTTCTGTCCCTTGGCTTGAACAGCAAGGGAAATATATTGGCTTGAAAATCAAGAAAATTGACTTTAACCACGTTATTCTCCCCAAACGGGATATTTTTTCTCTTTTCTTTTTTTCTTTTCCACAGATAGCTTGGCACTGGAACATCGTAGAGGGTTGTTCAATAGCTCATTTTAAAGGAAATTAATTGGGTTAAAAATCTATAGTAACTAAAATAAATTATTTCTAAAAGAGAATAAATTTTTCCACCAAAAACTGCATTTTTGATGTCTTTTCACACTACAGTCTTTCAAACATAATCGTATACCAGCGGTAAGATTTGAACCCACGCCTCCGAAGAGACTGGTGGCTAACACCAGTGTCTTGGACCACTCGGCCAGGCTGCCGTTAAAAACCTTTAGTAACTAAAATAAATTATTTCTAAAAGAGAATAAATTTTTCCACCAAAAACTGAATTTTCGATGTCTTTTCACACGGCAGTCTTTCAAACATAATCTTATACCAGCGGTAAGATTTGAACCCACGCCTCCGAAGAGACTGGTGGCTAACACCAGTGCCTTGGACCACTCGGCCAGGCTGCCTCTCATAAATAAATATATATGTGAATTTGGGTTGCAGCAGTAGTATAATAAAGAGCGAACTCTTGCCCGAACTAACTTGCATAGGCAACTTAACAGGTAACGCATCATCCATATATAATTACTCTGGGTTGCAGCGGTAGCTAGCAACCTAGTAAGAGACGATCACGTCCAATGTTAAGAAATATAAAAACCCATAGCTCCTAAAAAAGGAATCAGATCAAAACAAAAAGTACACCATTAGAACCGCCTTATCCGAAACCCCTGTATAGTATACTTTCTGTCCCTTGGCTTGAACAGCAAGGGAAATATATTGGCTTGAAAATCAAGAAAAGTTGCAGCTACTACAACATTCTGCCTAAACGGGATATTTTTTTTTCTTTTGTATCCAGAGATAGCTTGGCACTGGAACATCGTAGAGAGTTGTTCAATAGCTCATTTTAAAGGAAATTAATTGGGTTAAAAACCATTAGTAACTAAAATAAATTATTCCTAAAAGAGAATAAATTTTTCCACCAAAAACTGCATTTTTGATGTCTTTTCATGCTGCAGTCTTTTCAAAGATATTTGATTTTTGTAAATATTTTCGTAGTTTACATAATAACTTTAGCGATTCTAAACTGAAAAATAAAATATATTAAAAAGATGAATTTTTTGGTCTGAAAATACATAGTAAATCTCACATCGGGTAGTTAGAACCTAACCAAAAATAAAACTAATTTTATTATTTTAAGGTATTATAATATCCAGGTTGCAGCGGTAGCTAGCAACCTAGTAAGAGACGATCACGTCCAATGTTAAGAAATATAAAAACCCATAGTTCCTAACAAAGGAGTGAGATCAAAACAAAAAGTACACCATTAGAACCGCCTTGTCCGAAACCCCTGTATAGGAAACTTTCTGTCCCTTGGCTTGAACAGCAAGGAAAATATATTGGCTTGAAAATAAAGAAAAGTGGCAGCTACTACAACATTCTGCCTAAATGGGATATTTTTTTTCTTTTTTTCTTTTGTATCCAGAGATAGCTTGGCACTGGAGCATCGTAGAGGGTTGTTCAATAGCTCATTTTAAAGGAAATTAATTGGATTAAAAATCTATAGTAACTAAAATAAATGATTTCTAAAAGAGAATAAATTTTTCCACCAAAAACTGCATTTTTGATGTCTTTTCACACTGCAGTCTTTCAAACATAATCGTTTACCAGCGGTAAGATTTGAACCCACGCCTCCGAAGAGACTGGTGGCTAACACCAGTGCCTTAGACCACTCGGCCAGGCTGCCTCTCATAAATAAATATATATGTGAATTTGGGTTGCAGCAGTAGCTAGCAACCTAGTAAGAGACGATCAGTCCAATGCTAAGAAATACAACAAAATTTACATTAAGGAACGAACTGTAATCCATAGTAATTTCATTCAGGAACAAACTTTAGCCCCTAGTAACTGAAGTATTAAAAGGATTTCTTATATACATTGTTATTTTAATTATATTCCTTAATAAATCATAAGGTAAAGAACGAACTCTAGGCCATAGTAACTAATTTAATTTTGAAATGAATTATAATAAAGAACGAACTCAAGCCTATCCAGGTTGCAGTGGTGGCTAGCAAACTAATATCTGACGATCACGTACAATGTTTATAATAAAGAAGAAACTCTAGCCTATACTAACTGGATTCACGTTGTAGTGTTAGCTATGAACCTAGCAAGAGACGACCAAGTCCCACAATCCGGGCTGCAGAGGTAACTAGTTACAATAAAGAACAACACCTAGCCCACATTAACTGAAACATAAATTGGGATTATGTAATTTCCATCAGTATCATGGCTGTAGAGATGGCTGAAACCTAGTAAAGAACAAACCATTACAGTAAAGAACATTTCATGTTAAAGATTGATCAATGATGCCATAATCAAAGTTTGTAGCCAGGTAGTCTCTTACTATACCAATTAAGAAAAAGCCATAGGCTTTTTCCTGTTTGTAATCCGGGTTGCAGCCGTAGCTAGCAACCTAGTAAGAGACGATCATTTTACAGTAAAGAACGATCTCTCTCCCATAGTAACTGATATCCGGGTTGCAGCGGTAGCTAGCAACCTAGTAAGAGACGATCACGTCCAATGTTAAGAAATAAGAAAACCCATAATTCCTAAAAAAGGAGTCAGCTCAAAAAGAAGGTACACCATTAGAACCGCCGTGTCCGAAACCCCTGTATAGGAAACTTTCTGTCATTTGGCTTGAACAGCAAGGGAAATATATTGGCTTGAAAATCAAGAAAGTTGACTTTACCACGTTATTCTCCACAAACGGCACATTTTTTTTTGTTTCTTTTCCACAGATAGCTTGGCACTGGAACATCGAAGAGAGTTGTTCAATGTATTATTTTAAAGGAAATTAATTCGGTTAAAATCTTTAGTAACTAAAATAAATTATTTCTAAAAGAGAATAAATTTTTCCACCAAAAACTGCATTTTTGATGTCTTTTCATGCTACAGTATTTTCAAAGATATTTGATTTTTGTACATACAGGTTGCAGCGGTAGCTAGCAACCTAGTAAGAGACGATCACGTCCAATGTTAAGAAATATAAAAACCCATAGTTCCTAACAAAGGAGTCAGATCAAAACAAAAAGTACACCATAAGAACCGCCTTTTCCGTAACCCCTGTATAGTAAACTTTCTGTCCCTTGGTTTGAACAGCAAGGGAGATATATTGGCTTGAAAATCAAGAAAAGTGGCAGCTACTACAACATTCTGCCTAAACGGGATATTTTTTTTCTTGTTTTTCTTTCTTTTCCACAGATAGCTTGGCACTGGAACGTCGTAGAGTTGTTCAATGGCTCCTTTTAAAGGAAATTAATTGGGTTAAAAATCTATAGTAAGTAAAAAAATTATTTCTAAAAGAGAATTATAATAAAGAATATATAGTAAGAGCGACTTGTCTGAATAGTAACCGAAACTCTGCAATTCGGCATTTTGATACCAATACATACATAAAAAAATCAAATTTTTAGGCTGATTTTAAAAATATGAGATTCATCAAGTTTAGTCTTACCCATCAAAAGTTAACAGTCTGAGAAAATTTGCCTTATTTTCGAAAAACAGGGGAAAACACCCCCTGAAAGTCATAGAATCTTACTGAAAATAACACCATCAGATTCAACGTATCATTATAATAACGAGCGACCTCTTGCCTAGGCTAAATTTTAAAGACCACTTAATTATAGTATAGGTTAGTAAAGTTGACATAAAAGACTGATCCGGGTTGCAGCGGTAGCTAGCAACCTAGTAAGAGACGATCACGTCCAATGTTAAGAAATATAAAAACCCATAGTTCCTAACAAAGGAGTTGGATCAAAACAAAAAGTACACCATTAGAACCACCTTGTCCGAAACCCCTGTATAGGAAACTTTCTGTCCCTTGGCTTGAACAGCAAGGGAAATATATTGGCTTGAAAATAAAGAAAAGTGGCAGCTACTACAACATTCTGCCTCAACGGGATATTTTTTTTTCTTTTTTCTTTCTTTTCCACAGATAGCTTGGAACTGGAACATCGTAGAGGGTTGTTCAATAGCTCATTTTAAAGGAAATTAATTGGATTAAAAATCTATAGTAACTAAAATAAATTATTTCTAAAAGAGAATAAATTTTTCCACCAAAAACTGCATTTTTGATGTTTTTTCACACTGCAGTCTTTCAAACATAATCGTATACCAGCGGTAATCTGGGTTGCAGCGGTAGCTAGCAACCTAGTAAGAGACGATTCACGTCAAATTTTAAGAAATATAAAAACCCATAGTTCCTAACAAAGGAGTCAGATCAAAACAAAAAGTACACCATTAGAACCGCCTTGTCCGAAACCCCTGTATAGGAAACTTTCTGTCATTTGGCATGAACAGCAAGGGAAATATATTGGCTTGAAAATCAAGAAAATTGACTTTAACCACGTTATTCTCCACAAACGGCATATTTTTTTTCTTTTTTCTTCTTTTCCACAGATAGCTTGGCACTGGAACATCGTAGAGAGTTGTTCAATAGCTCATTTTAAAGGAAATTAATTGGATTAAAAATCCTTAGTAACTAAAATAAATTATTTCTAAAAGAGAATAAATTTTTCCACCAAAAACTGCATTTTTGATGTCTTTTCATGCTGCAGTCTTTTCAAAGATATTTGATTTTTTTTCATAAATCATAATTGTATACCAGCGGTAAGATTTGGACCCACGTTATATATCAAAATAGAGCAATCCAAATTTCTACTAATAGAAAATTTTACTACACAAAAAATAAAGCTAACATCCTGAAATATAAGAAAAGTTTATTTAAAAGAGATAAAAATGCCACCGAACGCAATAAAGCTCGAGCACGAGTAAGGATTGCTACTAAGATGTCTTGTGATCCAGAATTTAAGAAAATGAAATATGACAGAGCAAAACAGAGGTATCTTACGGATCAGGGGTATCGAGAAGGGAAAATTGAGACAGCCAAACAAAAGAGCAAGGAACGGTATGGTAATAATAAAGATTATCGAAACGAACATAAGAAAAAAATTGCTACTAGAATAATGGGTAGATACAGGGGTGACAAAAGCTATAATGAAAATTAAATTATCTGCGAGGTTGTACCAAAGAACGCATAAGGACAAAGGGAAAAATTACATTCAGAAATACAAGAAGATGGCAAAAATGCAGGCTGATCTTCGTAAATTGAGAATTACATTAAAAGACGATCACTGAAATAACAAACCATTCCATACATTGGACTTAGTTAGCTACTTGATTGTTTGAGTTTCGTCTCTTACTATTTAAAAGAAGAAAAAGCCGTAGGCTTTTTCCTGTTTGTATTTATAGTTAAAATACCAACTCAAGTCCAAAGGAAATGAACCCTGTGGTTCATTCATATTATCTTCATTATTTTAGCCAAATCGGGGTTACAGCGGTAGCTAGCAACCTAGTAAGAGACGAGCACGTCCAATGTTAAGAAATATAAAAACCCATAGTTCCTAAAAAAGGAGTCGGATCAAAACAAAAAGTACACCATTAGAACCGCCTTGTCCGAAACCCCTGTATAGGAAACTTTCTGTCATTTGGCATGAACAGCAAGGGAAATATATTGGCTTGAAAATCAAGAAAATTGACTTTAACCACGTTATTCTCCACAAACGGCATATTTTTTTTTTTCTTCTTTTCCACAGATAGCTTCGCACTGGAACATCGTAGAGAGTTGTTCAATAGCTCATTTTAAAGAAAATTATTTGGATTAAAAATCCTTAGTAACTAAAATAAATTATTTCCAAAAGAGAATAAATTTTTCCACCAAAAACTGCATTTTTGATGTCTTTTCATGCTGCAGTCTTTTCAAAGATATTTGATTTTTTTAAATAAATCATAATTGTATACCAGCGGTAAGATTTGGACCCACGTTATATATCAAAATAGAGCAATCCAAATTTCTACTAATAGAAAATTTTACTACACAAAAATAAAGCTAACATCCTGAAATATAAGTTATAATAAAGAACGACCTCTTGCCTATACTAAATTATATAGGCCACTTAACTATACTATAGGTTAGTAAATCACTGAAATAACAAACCATTCCATACATTTGACTTAATTAGCTACTTGATTGTTTGAGTTTCGTCTCTTATTACATAAAGGCTCGATCATCGAATTTAAGCTAAAACTAAGTAAAGGACAATTATGCCTCCATATATTCACATTGATGAATAAGATTTCCCATTACATCTGTAAACTGTTCCACAGTTGCCGGTCCATACCTTGGAAGCTTTTCACTAAACATGCAACATTTCTTTTGGATATTGCTATGAAGTTTTGCGAAAGCATCCCTAACTGACTTTTCAACAAAATCCATTCTTTCAGAGATAATTTTAATCTTTAATTTTGAATATTTTTTGTAATCCCAGTAAAACATTCGTAAAATTTTTCTCAATTTACAAAGATCAGCCTGTGCGTTCTTTGCAGCTTGTGTAAACTGCAAAAATATCCATGGTATCCGAGCAATAGTTCGAATATTTCAATTCAAGCTAGAAAAATACCTTAAAAAGTTAAAATTAGTTTTATTTTTGGTTAGGTTCTAACTACCCGATGTGGGATTTACTAAGTATTTTCAGACCAAAAAATTCAATTTTTTAATATATTTTATTTCTCAGTTTAGAATCGCTAAAGTTATTATGTAAACTGAAAAAATACTTATGATATCTGAGCAATAATTTTAATCTTTTCATTCAAACTAAAAAAATACCTGAAAATTTAAAAAATAGTTTTATTTTTTGTTAGGTTATGGATACTCGATAGGAGTCTTAAGAAGCGTTAATTAGATAACAATATTATTTCTTGTTTTGTAATAAGATGCCTTCTAAGCGAGTTATACGTAATTTAAAACAACAGTACTATACAAAAAACAGAAATAGCATCTTGGAAAAAAAAGTAAAGGTATTCAACTGACAAGGCGTATCGAGATGCGAAAATTGATAGTGACAAACAGCGTTATTATAATGAAGAAATTTAAGGACATGCGAAAATTGATAGTGACAAACAACGTTATTATAATGATGAAGTTTATAGACATGCGAAAATTGATAGTGACATCCGGGTTGCAGCGGTAGCTAGCAACCTAGTAAGAGACGATCACGTCCAATGTTAAGAAATATAAAAACCCATATAGTCCTAAAAAAGGAGTCAGATCAAAACAAAAAGTACACCATTAGAACCACCTTGTCCGAAACCCCTTGAAAGAAAACTTACCGCCCTTTGGCTTGAACAGCAAGGGAAATATATTGGCTTGAAAATCAAGAAAAGTGGCAGCTACTACAACATTCTGCCTAAACGGGATATTTTTTTTCTTTTTTTCTTTCTTTTCCAGAGATAGCTTTGCACTGGAACATCGTAGATAGTTGTTCAATGGCTCATTTTAAAGGGAATTAATTGGGTTAAAAATCTATAGTAACTAAAATAACTTATTTCTAAAAGAGAATAAATTTTTCCACCAAAAACTGCATTTTTGATGTCTTTCCATACTGCAGTCTTTTCAAAGAAATTTTAATTTTGAAGCAATCAAACAGTTCATGTTAATGAACTTTATAGTAATCCGGGTTGCAGCGGTAGCTAGCAACCTAGTAAGAGACGATCACGTCCAATGTTAAGAAATATAAAAACCCATAGTTCTTAAAAAAAGAGTCAGATCAAAACAAAAAGTACACCATTAGAACCGCCTTGTCCGAAACCCCTGCATAGTAAAATTTCTGTCCCTTGGTTGGAACAGCAAGGGAAATATATTGGCTTGAAAATCAAGAACAGTGGCAGCTACTACAACATTCTGCCTAAACGGGATATTTTTTTCTTTTTTTTTTCTTTTTTTTTCTTTTTTCTTTTCCACAGATAGCTTGGCACTGGAACATCGTAAAGGGTTGTTCAATAGCGCATTTTAAAGGAAATTAATTGGGTTAAAAATCTATAGTAACTAAAATAAATTATTTCTAAAAGAGAATAAATTTTTCCACCAAAAACTGCATTTTTGATGTCTTTTCACACTGCAGTCTTTCAAACATAATCGTATACCAGCGGTAAGAATTGAACCCACGCCTCTGAAGAGACTGGTGGCTAACACCAGTGCCTTGGACCACTCGGCCAGGCTGCCTCTCATAAATAAATATATATGTGAATTTGGGTTGTCCGGGTTGCAGCGGTAGCTAGCAACCTAGTAAGAGACGATCACGTCCAATGTTAAGAAATATAAAAACCCATAGTTCTTAAAAAAAGAGTCAGATCAAAACAAAAAGTACACCATTAGAACCGCCTTGTCCGAAACCCCTGCATAGTAAAATTTCTGTCCCTTGGCTTGAACAGCAAGGGAAATATATTGGCTTGAAAATCAAGAAAAGTGGCAGCTACTACAACATTCTGCCTAAACGGGATATTTTTTTCTTTTTTTCTTTTTTTTTCTTTTTTTGTATCCAGAGATAGCTTGGCACTGGAACATCGTAGAGGGTTGTTCAATAGCTCATTTTAAAGGAAATTAATTGGGTTAAAAATTTATAGTAACTAAAATAAATTATTTCTAAAAGAGAATAAATTTTTCCACCAAAAACTGCATTTTGATGTCTTTTCACACTGCAGTCTTTCAAACATAATCGTATACCAGCGGTAAGAATTGAACCCACGCCTCTGAAGAGACTGGTGGCTAACACCAGTGCCTTGGACCACTCGGCCAGGCTGCCTCTCATAAATAAATATATATGTGAATTTGGGTTGCAGCAGTAGCTAGCAACCTAGTAATAGACGATCAGTCCAATGCTAAGAAATATAAAAACCCAAAACTCCTAAAAATAGAGTCAGATCAAAACAAAAGTACATCATTAGATTATAATAATATAATAAAGAACGACCGCTTGCCTATACTAAATTTCATACACCACTTAATTATAGTATAGGTTAGTAATTCAACAGATAGCTTTGCACTGGAACATCGTAGAGAGTTGTTCAATGGCTCATTTTAAAGGAAATTAATAGGGTTAAAAACCTTTTGTAATTAATACAAATTATTTTTTTTTACATTAAGAAATTTTAATTATATTCCTTAAGAAATCATCATAAGTAAAAATTACCGATACGGAAATTTAACTCAGGCAAACTGGGTGAGAGCTATTTACATTAAAAGACGATCACTGAAATAACAAACCATTCCATACATTGGACTTAGTTAGCTACTTGATTGTTTGAGTATCGTCTCTTACTATTTAAAAGAAGAAAAAGCCGTAGGCTTTTTCCTGTTTGTATTTATAGTTAAAAAACGAACTCAAGTCCAAAGAAACTGAACCCTGTGGTTCATTCATATTATCTTCATTATTTTAGCTAATCCGGGTTGCAGCGGTAGCTAGCAACCTAGTAAGAGACGATCACGTCCAATGTTGAGAAATATAAAAACCCATAGTTCCTAACAGAGGAGTCAGATCAAAACAAAAAGTGCACCATTAGAACCGCCTTGTCCGAAACCCCTGTATAGGAAACTTTCTGTCCCTTGGCTTGAACAGCAAGGGAAATATATTGGCTTGAAAATCAAGAAAAGTGGCAGCTACTACAACATTCTGCCTAAACGGGATATTTTTTTCTTTTTTTTTCTCTTTTCTTTTGTATCCAGAGATAGCTTGGCACTGGAACATCGTAGAGGGTTGTTCAATAGCTCATTTTAAAGGAAATTAATTGGGTTAAAAATCTATAGTAACTAAAATAAATTATTTCTAAAAGAGAATAAATTTTTCCACCAAAAACTGCATTTTCGATGTCTTTTCACACTGCAGTCTTTCAAACATAATCGCATACCAGCGGTAAGATTTGAACCCACGCCTCCGAAGAGACTGGTGGCTAACACCAGTGCCTTGGAGCACTCGGCCAGGCTGCCTCTCATAAATAAATATATATGTGAATTTGGGTTGCATTAGTAGCTAGCAACCTAGTAAGAGACGATCAGTCCAATGCTAAGAAATATAAAAACCCAAAACTCCTAAAAATAGAGTCAGATCAAAACAAAAGTATATCATTAGAACTACCTTGTCTGAAACCCTACTAGATAAATAATGAATGGCATCATAGTTTTATATTAGAGCTATGACGTGAATAGAAACACACGAAAATATATTGTTGTTTCTGAAGACGTCATGAAATAATATCATTGCGCCATGACGTCAATAAAATCATTACGCCGTGACGTCATAATTACTACTTAAGAACGACAAAGATGTAAATTCTCTCATTCTTGATTAGATAATGGTTAGATCGAAGCAAGCTCTACGCAAGTTGAAAAAACAGTACTACACAAACAACAGAGATAGTAACTTGAAAAGAAAAAAGCAAAGGTATTCAACCGACCAGGCGTATCGAGAAGTAATAATTGAGAGAGCAAAACAAAACAGCAAGATGTGTTATCTCAATGATGAAGATTATAGACATGCAAAAATTGAGACAGCCAAACAAAAGTTCAAGGAGAGTTATCACAATGATGAAGATTACCGCATCAAATATAAGAAAACCCAAAAGCAAAGGTATTCAACCGTCCAGGTGTATCGAGAAGTAAAAATTGAGACAGCCAAACAAAAGATCAAGGAGCGTTATCAAAATGATGAAGATTACAGAGAAGCAAGAATTGAGCAGGCTAGACAAAAGATCAAGGAGCGTTATCACAATGATAAACTTTATAGAGAAGCAACAATTGAGCAGGCTAGACAAAAGAGCAAGGAACGGTATGATAATGATGAAGATTACCGAAAAAAACATAAGAAAAAAGTTGCTACCAGAATAATGGGTAGATACTGGGGTGACAAAAGCTATAATGAAAAAATTAAATTCTCTGCGAGGTTGTACCGAAGAACGCATAAGGACAAAGGGAAAAATTACATTCAGAAATACAAGAAGATGGCAAAAATGCAGGCTGATCTTCGTAAATTGAGAAACATTTTACGCATGTTTTACCAGGATCACGAAAAGTATTCAAAATTACAGATTAAAATTCTCTTTGAAAGAGCGGGTGCTGTTGAAAAGTCGGCTAGAAATGCTTTGGCAAAGCTTCATAGTAATATCCAAAAGAAATGTTGTCAGTTTAATGAAAAGCTTCCAAGGTATGGATTGGCAACTGCGGAACAGTTTATATATGCAATGGAAAATGTTCGACAACACAGTGAATATACGGAGGCGTACTTCTTTGAAAATTCGTATATTAATCCGGGTTGCAGCGGTAGCTAGCAACCTAGTAAGAGACGATCACGTCCAATGTTAAGAAATATAAAAACCCATAACTCCTAAAAAAAGAGTCAGATCAAAACAAAAAGTACACCATTAGTATCGCCTTGTCCAAAATTCCTATAAGGGAAACTTACCGCCCTTTGGCTTGAATAACAAAGAATATATATTGGCTTGAAAATCAAGAAAATTGACTTTTACCACGTTATTCTCCACAAAGGGGATATTTTTTTCTTTCTTCTTCTTTTCCACAGATAGCTTGGCACTGGAACATCGTAGAGAGTTGTTCAATGGCTCATTTTAAAGGAAATTAATTGGGTTAAAAACCTTTTGTACTTAAAACAATGTATTTTTAAAATAGAATCAGTTTTTTACGAAAAATCACACATTTCATATTAAAGATTGATCAATGACGTCATAATCGTATACCAGTGGTAGGATTTGAACCCACATTTCCGAAGAGACTAGTGACTAACACCAGCGCCTTGGACCACTCGGCCAAGAAAAATATCCCACAAACGGGATATTTTTTCTTTCTTTCTTCTTCTTCTTCTTCTTTTCCACAGATAGCTTGGCACTGGGACATTGTAGAGAGTTGTTCAATGGCTCATTTTAAAGGAAATCTCTAGATCTAGTGCTATTTTTACTTAATATTCTTTTAAATTAATTATTTTTTACAGAAAACTTAATTTTTTATTATAAACTAGCTCCCCCCCTCCATGCCCTTTTTTCTCAAACCCATCCGATAAGAGATTTGAGATAGCAATTTTTTCTTAAATAGTTCAAAGATCATATAAGGAAAAGTCCAGGGTCGACACAACCCCCCAGGGCCCGGAGGCAGGCGTTGTAAGTAATGCTCTGGGGGCATATATAGTTCTTACATAAGGAATGCTCGTGTAAACTTCGGAGACGGCTCATATGATTGAAAGTCCTCGTTCACTTTTCAAGAGTCAAAAGAGATCGGAGGTTAACTACCCTCCCCCCCCCTCTCCACGCCCTATTTTCCTCAAACCCATCCGATAAGAACTTTAAGAGAGCCATTTTTTTCAAAATAGTTCAAATTTCAGATAACAAAACTCCGGTGTCAACACAATCCCCCAGGGCCCGGGAGCAGGCATTGTAAGCTATGTTCTGGGGCCATATGTGGTTCCTATGAAAGGGATGCTCGTATAAACTTCAGAGAGGGTTCACTTGAACGGAAATTAAAAGTTGTAGTTCATCTTGTCATATTGCAAAAAGATCGGAGGGCAACTAGCCCCTCCCACCCTCCACGCCTTTGGTTTATCGGATGGATAAACCCATCCAATAAAAATTTGAGATGACAATTTTGTTAAAAATAGTTCAACCAACAGGTATTAAAATTCTGGGTTCTAGACAACCCCCCAGGGCCCAGGGACAGGCGTTGTAAGTTATACTCTGGGGATATATATGGTTCTTATAGAAGTTATGCTCGTATAAACTTCAGAGAGGGCTCATTTTATTGAAAATAGAAAGTTCTAGTTCACTTTTAAAGATTCAAAAGAGACCGAAGGTTAATTATCCCCCTCCTCTCCCCATTTCCTTTTCCCCAAACCCATCCTATAAAAATTTTGAGACAGCCATTTTGTTAAAAACACTTCAAACATCAGATAATAAAAATCCGTGGTTGACCCAAACCCATTTTTTCCCTCTGATATTGTTACTTTGATACTGGTTTTGATACTTTGATGAATATTTGATTTTTTTTTCTTTTAAGTTTGATTTTGAAATAAGGAATTTTTAAAAACTTGAAACTTTTGCAATCAAAACCGAACAAAAATTAATAGAAAAAAAAACTTTCCAAAAAATAAGTTTTTCAAGGAAAAGCAAAGGCCATTTTAAACTTAAGCTCAGCAGATACAAATACCTATTAAAATTCAAACTCAAAACGGCCAGAAATTACTATTAAAGAATAAATGAAACCCAAAACGAACAGAAATTAAATAATTAATCATAGCAAAAAACATACAACAAGTAATAATATAAATGAATAAATAGATCTTAAAGCGAATAATGCTTAGATTGAATATGAAAATAAAGCTTAAACCGAAAAAAAATATTTTCCTATTGAAGCATAAATGAAACTTAAAACGAACAGAAATTAAATAAACAATCAATGCAGACAAACATACAATAGGTAATAATGTAAATGGATATACAATAAGGAACGAACTGTAACCCATAGTAACTGAAGTATTAAATCAAACAGTTCTAGGTCATAATAAAGAGCTGTGTAATGGCTCATTTTAAAGAAATTTTCTGTATATAGAAACCTTTTTTAATTAATTACAATAAAGAACGAACTCTAATTACATTTTGTAATCATGAAATATAAAATATAGTAATATAAAATATTACTAAATAACCATATGACTTAATGAGCGACGGGACGTAAAAACTGAAAAAATCAATTTATGTTTTATTTTCGTTTTCAGTTTAGAATCGCTAAAGTTATAAACTGCAAAAATATGTATGGTATCTGAGCAATAGTTTTAATCTTTGAAGAATTAATCTTTGAAGTTTTAATCAATGATGAAGGTAATAGACATGCGAAAATTTATAGTGACAAACAGCGTTATTCTAATGATTTAGTTTATAGACATGCAAAAATTGAGACAGCCAAACAAAAGATCAAGGAGCTTTATCACAATGATAAAGATTACCGAATCAAATATAAGAAAAAAGAAATGCAAAGGTATTCAACCGACCAGGTGTATCAAGAAGTAAAAATTGAGAGAGCCAAACAAAAAATCAAGGAGCGTTACTGGGGTGACAAAAGCTATAATAAAAAAATTAAATTCTCTATGAGGTTGTACCGAAGAACGTATAAGGACAAAGAGAAAAATTACATTCAGAAATACAAGAAGATGGCAAAAATGCAGGCTGATCTTCGTAAATTGAGAAACATTTTACGTATGTTTAACCAGAATCACGAAAAGTATTCAAAATTACAGATTAAAATTCTCTTTGAAAGAGCAGATGCTGTTGAAAAGTCGGCTAGAAATGCTCTGGCAAAACTTCATAGTAATATCCAAAAGAAGTGTTGTCAGTTTAATGAAAAGCTTCCAAGGTATGGGTTGGCAACTGCGGAAGAGTTTATAGATGCAATGGAAAATACTGGACAACACAGTGAATATACGAAGGCGTACTTCTTAGAAAATTCGTATATTAATTTTGGAATATAGTAAAGAACGACATCTAGCCCATGTTAACTGAAATATAAATAGGGATTATGTAATTTTCATCGGTATCTTGGCTGTAGAGATGTCTGAAACCTAGTAAAGAACGATCCATGGCACATATTAGACTAAGTTAGCTGACTGACTCTCTAGAGTTCGTCTCTTACTATTTCAAAAAAGAAAAAGCCATAGGCTTTTTCCTGTTTGTTATATCCGGGTTGCTGTGGTAGCTAGCAACCTAGTAAACGACGATCACGCCCCATAGCAAAAACTAAAGTAACCCATAATTCCTGAAAAAGATTCAGATTAAAACAAGAAGTACACTAGTAGAACCGCCTTGTCCAAAATCTCTATATAGAAAACGTACTGTCCCTTGGCGTGAAAAACAAGGAAAATATATTTGCTTGAAAATCAATAAAATTGACTGTATCCAAGATATTCTCCAAATACGGCATCTTTTTTTCTTTCTGTTTTTTTTGTCTCCTCAGCTAGCTGGGCACTGGAAAATCATAGAAATCTGTATTAAAGAAAATTTTAAAGGAAATTGCTACATCTAGTGCCTTTTGTAATTAAAAATATAATAGTTTTTAAAGTGCAATCCATTTTGTCAAAAAACCGCATTTTTGATGTATTTTCTTTTACAATAAGGAACGAAATGTAACCCGTAGTAACTGAAGTATTAAATCAAACAGTTCGTGGTCACAATAAAGAGCTCTGTGATGGCTTGTTTTAAAGGAAACTACCGTATATAGAAACCTTTTGTAAGTAAAAAAAATAATAATTATTATAAAATAAATTGTTACGATAAGGTAAAGAACTAACTCAGGCCATAGTAATACTATTTGTAATTACAGTCCATGTTAACTGAAATATAAATAGGGATTATGTAATTTTCATCGGTATCTTGGCTGTAGAGATGTCTGAAACCTAGTAAAGAACGATCCATGGCACATATTAGATCCGGGTTGCAGCGGTAGCTAGCAACCTAGTAAGAGACGATCACGTCCAATGTTAAGAAATATAAAAACCCATATAGTCCTAAAAAAGGAGTCAGATCAAAACAACAAGTACACCATTAGAACCGCCTTGTCCGAAACCCCTTGAAAGGAAACTTACCGCCCTTTGGCTTGAACAGCAAGGGAAATATATTGGCTGGAAAATAAAGAAAAGTGGCAGCTACTACAACATTCTGCCTAAACGGGATATTTTTTTCTTTTTTTCTTTCTTTTCCAGGGATAGCTTTGCACTGGAACATCGTAGATAGTTGTTCAATGGCTCATTTTAAAGGAAATTAATTGGGTTAAAAATCTATAGTAACTAAAATAAATTATTTCTAAAAGAGAATAAATTTTTCCACCAAATTTATAATAAAGAACGACCTCTTGCCTATACTAAATTATATAGGCCACTTAACTATAGTATAGGTTAGTAAATTTTACATAAAGGACTGATATTGTTCATTATTATTGTAAAGAACGAATTCTAGGCCATAGTAACTAATTTGGTTTGAAAATTACATATAATAAAGAACGACCTCTTGCCTATACTAAATTTTATACGCCACTTAATTCTAGTTTTATAATAAAGAACGATCTATTACATATACTAACTTGCATAGGCAACTTAACTATAGCTAAGATTACAGTATTTATGTTATGATAAAGCAAAAATCCGGGTTGCAGCGGTAGCTAGCAACCTAGTAAGAGACGATCACGTCCAATGTTAAGAAATATAAAAACCCATAGTTCCTAACAAAGGAGTCAGATCAAAACAAAAAGTACACCATCAGAACCGCCTTGTCCGAAACCCCTGTATAGGAAACTTTCTGTCCCTTGGCTTGAACAGCAAGGGAAATATATTGGCTTGAAAATCAAGAAAATTGACTTTAACCACGTTATTCTCCCCAAACGGGATATTTTTTTCTTTTTTCTTTTTTTTTTCTTTTCCACAGATAGCTTGGCACTGGAACATCGTAGAGGGTTGTTCAATAGCTCATTTTAAAGTAAATTAATTGGGTTAAAAACCTTTTGTAACTAAAATAAATTATTTCTAAAAGAGAATAAATTTTTCCACCAAAAACTGCATTTTCGATGTCTTTTCACACTCCAGTCTTTCAAACATAATCGTATACCAGCGGTAAGATTTGAACCCACGCCTCCGAAGAGACTGGTGGCTAACACCAGTGCCTTGGACCACTCGGCCAGGCTGCCTCTCATAAATAAATATATATGTGAATTTGGGTTGCAGCAGTAGCTAGCAACCTAGTAAGAGATGATCAGTCCAATGCTAAGAAATATAACAAAACTCCTAAAAATAGAGTCAGATCAAAACAAAAGTACATCATTAGAATTACCTTGTCTGAAACCCTACTAGATAAATAATGAATGTCATCATAGTTTTATATTAGATATAATAAAGAACGACCTCTTGCCTATACTACATTTTATAGGCCACTTAACTATAGTATAGGTTAGTAAAATTTACATACAGGACTGATATAGTTGATTATAGTAAATAACGAATTCTAGGCCATTGTAACTAATTATCCGGGGTGCAGCGGTAGCTAGTAACCTAGCAAGAGACGATATAATAAAGAAAGATCTCTTGCCTAGATTAATTTATATTTAAGTTATTATATTTGGCAAGGACGTAGCTAAACTGAGTATCTTTTTAAATTTTCAATTTAAGAGATATTGCTTTAAATTTAATATATGAAAAATTCTCTCTGACGGTAAATCGAACCCTGGTCTTCCGCGTGATTACATTAAAGGACGATCATTGCAATAAAAAACCATTGCATACATTGGCCTTAGTTAGCTACTTGATTGTTTGAGGTTTGTCTCTTACTATTTCAAAGAAGAAAAAGCCGTAGGCTTTTTCCTGTTTGTAATCAGGTTTGATAATAATATATATGATCCGGGTTGCAGTGGTTACATAAAGGATAACATAAAGGATCGATAACGTTCATGATAAATGCGGCCCAAGCTACTTTCACCGGATATAGCTGAAACCAAGTAAAGAACAAACCACGGCACATATTAACTAAATGTTAAGATAATAAAAACAACTTTTAAATGTAAGTTTGCTGCGTGACTCTTTCAAGGTCGTCTCTTACTATTCCAAATAAGAAAAAGCCATGGTCTTTTTCCTGTTTGTAATGATATAACATAAAACGAAACCCAAGTAGTAACTGACGTCATCTTGGTTGTTATTATAGTAAAGAACAAACTCTTGCCCTCAGTTACCTATGTCTTGTATAATAAAGAACGACCTCTTGCCTATACTAAATTTTATACGCCACTTAATTCTAGTTTAGGTTTTATAATAAAGAACGAACTCTTGCCTATACTAAATTTTATACGCCACTTAATTAAAGTATAGGTTAGTAATTCAACAGATAGCATGGCACTGGAACCTCGTAGAGAGTTGTTCAATGTTACATCCGTGTTGCAGGGAGCTAGCAACCTAGTAAGAGACGATCACGTCCAATGTTAAGAAATATAAAAACCCATAGCTCCTAAAAAAGGAGTCAGATCAAAACAAAAAGTACACCATTGAACCGCCTTATCTGAAACCCCTGTATAGTAAACTTTCTGTCCCTTGGCTGAAACAGCAAGGGAAATATATTGGCTTAAAAATCAAGAAAAGTGGCAGCTACTACAACATTCTGCCTAAACGGGATATTTTTTTTTTCTTTTTTCTTTGTTTCCAGAGATAGCTTTGCACTGGAACATCGTAGAGAGTTGTTCAATAGCTCATTTTAAAGGAAATTAATTGGGTTACAAATCTATAGTAACTAAAATAATACATTAAGGACCGATATAATTCTTCATAAATGGTATTTGTCAATTACGCTTTTTTCTTATAATTATCCATTATTATGTAAAATGCAGTAATTTTTGGGGGGTTACATAATTACAAACAGGAGTCGGTCCTTTATGTAAATGCTTCAAAATTCAAATATCTTTGAAAAGACTGCAGTATGAAAATACATCAAAAATGCAATTTTTTTGACAAAATTGATTCTACTTTAAAAAGTATTTTATTTTTAAATACAAAAGTGACTAGATGTTGCAATTTCCTTTAAAATGAGCTATTATACAGCTCTCTATGATTTTCCAGTGCCCAGCTAGCTGAGCAGAAAGAAAAAGCGGAAAGAAAAAAATATCCCGTTTGTGGAAAATAACGTGGTAAAAGTCAATTTTCTTGATTTTCAAGCCAATATATTTTCTTTGTTATTCAAGCCAAAGGGAGGTAAGTTTCCTTTATAGAGGATTCGGACAAGGCGGTTCTAATGGTGTACTTTTTGTTTTGATCTGACTCTTTTTTTAGGAGTTGGGGGGTTTTATATTTCTTGACATTGGAGGTGATCGTCTCTTACTAGGTTGCTAGCTACCGCTGCAACCCGGATAATATAAATACTGTAATCTTAACTATAGTGAAGTTGCCTATGCAAGTTAGTATAGGGAAGAGTTCGATCTTGATTATAATTTGGAATAGTAAGAGACGACCTTGAAAGAGTCACGTACCAAACTTCCATTTAAAAGTTGAATTTATTATCTTAACGTTTAGTTACTATGTGCCATGGTTTGCTCTTTACTCGGCTTCAACTATATCCACTGAAAGTAGCTTAGGCCCCATTTACCATAAATGTTATCGATCCTTTATGTAATTAATTACAAAAGTGACTAGATGTAGCAATTTCCTTTAAAATGAGCTATTATACAGCTCTCTATGATTTTCCAGTGCCCAGCTAGCTGAGGAGGAAAAAGAAGCGGAAAGAAAAAAATATCCCGTTTAGGCAGAATGTTGTAGTAGCTGCCACTTTTATTGATTTTCAAGCCAATATATTTCCCTTGCTGTTCAAGTCAAGGGACAGAAATTTTACTATACAGGGGTTTCGGACAAGGCGGTTCTAATGGTGTACTTTTCAATTTGATCTGACTCCGTTTTTAGGAACTATGGGTTTTTACATTTCTTAACATTGGACGTGATCGTCTCTTACTAGGTTGCTAGCTACCGCTGCAACCCGGAAACATTGTGCCCACATCGTTCTTTACTCAGGCAGTGCTAGCGCGCTGTCTATGATAATAAACTGATTACACACAGGAAAAAGCCTACGGCTTTTTCTTCTTTGAAATAGTAAGAGACGAGTCTCAAGCAATCAAGTAGCTAGCTAATTCCAATGTATGAAATTGTTTGTTATTCCAATGATCGTCTTTTATTGTAACTAGGTTTCAGCCATCTCTACAGCCATGATACTGATGGAAATTATATAATTCCTATTTATGTTTTAGTTAACATGGGTAAGGTGTCGTTCTTTATTGTAATGGCGTATAAAATTTAGTATAGGCAAGAGGTCGTTCTTTATTATATTAGTCAAAAGCTTCCAAGGTATGGACCGGCAACTCTGGAACAGTTTCCAGATGTAATGGGAAATCTTATACATCACTGTGAATATATGGAGGCATAATTGTCCTTTACTTAGTTTTCAGCTTTAATTCGATGATCGAGCCTTTATGTAATACTCGGTTTCAGCTATTTCCACTGAAAGTAGCTTAGGCCCCATTTATCATAACCGTTATCGATCCTTTATGTAAATATTGCAAAACTATAAGGATCTTTAATGTATTTTTTTAATAAACTAGATGGATTTCTTATGTAATTATTTATTTTAATATTTTAGTTACTATATGCTAGAGTTCGTCCCTTATTATAACAAACAGGAAAAAGCCTATGGCTTTTTCTTCTTTGAAATAGCAAGAGACGAACCTCAAATAATCAAGTAGCTAACTAAGTCCAATGTATGCAATGGTGTGTTATTCCAATGATAGTCTTTTAATGTAAATCCTTTTTTAGGAACTATGGGTTTTTATATTTCTTAACATTGGACGTGATCGTCTCTTACTAGGTTGCTAGCTACCGCTGCAACCCGGATATAGCTCGTTGTTTAATGCAATACTTGTCGAAAGATGAACGTGTATAAATATTGCATTCACTTATTACGTCACATATGGTTATCTTTTAATGTATTATTACAAACAGGAAAAAGCCTACGGCTTTTTCTTCTTTGGAATAGTAAGAGACAAACCTCAAAGAATCAGGCAGCTAACTAAGTCCAATATAAGCAATTGTTTGTTCTTCTAATGATCATCTTTTAATTTGGCGTTTCTTACTAGGTTGCTAGCTACCACTTAAACCCGGATTATGTAATAGGTTGCTAGCTACCGCTGCAACCTAGATATTCTTATTTCTGCTACTATGGGCTAAGGTTCGTTCTTTCATGTAAAACTAGCAAAAAATTTTTTAAGCCTGATGAAGATTTAACTAATGTGTCAAAAGTAAGGTTGCAAGTCGACGATTTTGTTTTGGCCTTATTATAATTGGTATGGAGAAATAATAATATGCATATGGCTCTTAAATCATACTTCTTTATGGTTCCATATGGTCTAGTGGCCAGGATAGTTAACTTTCACTTAACAGGCTCGGGTTCGATTCCCGGCGTGGGAAAATTTTTAAATCTATAATCTTCGAACATTTGAACCTTTTATAATTTATAATGATGTATAATATAAATACTGTAATCTTAACTATAGTGAAGTTGCGTATGCAAGTTAGTATAGGGAAGAGTTCGATCTTTATTATAAACTGAGATGAAAAAAAAATTTCTTCCAGGAGACAAAAAGCAAAACTAATTTTAGAATTTTCATGTATTTTTGTTGTTTAAATTAAAAAATTACTATTACTGATTAGGCATCATAAATATTTTTGCAGTTTACATAATAATTTTAGCGATTAAGCCAAAAAAGAAAATTTTGGTTCCAGGAGTTTCGGTTACTATTGAGACAAGTAGCTATTATTACTATAGAGTTCATTACCATGAACTGTTTTATTGCTTCAAAATTCAAATATCTTTGAAAAGACTGCAGTATGAAAATACATCAAAAATGCAATTTTTTTGACAAAATTGATTCTACTTTAAAAAGTATTTTATTTTTAAATACAAAAGGCACTAGATGTTGCAATTTCCTTTAAAATGAGCTATTATACAGCTCTCTATGATTTTCCAGTGCCCAGCTAGCTGAGCAGAAAGAAAAAGCGGAAAGAAAAAAATATCCCGTTTGGGGAGAATAACGTGGTAAAAGTCAATTTTCTTGATTTTCAAGCCAATATATTTTCTTTGTTATTCAAGCCAAAGGGAGGTAAGTTTCCTTTATAGAGGATTCGGACAAGGCGGTTCTAATGGTGTACTTTTTGTTTTGATCTGACTCTTTTTTTAGGAGCTACGGGTTTTTATATTTCTTAACATTGGAGGTGATCGTCTCTTACTAGGTTGCTAGCTACCGCTGCAACCCGGATTTTAGACCAAAGCAAACAAAGTACGTGTTTGAGTCATAAATTATAATCTTATTTTATTTACTATGAGCTGAAGTTCATTCTTTATTGTAAATCAACAGAAATAGTTGCCCCGGGTGAAGTTACTCTTAAGTTACTATTGGCTAGAGTTTGTTCTTTATTCTAAATATTCACATAGTTATGCGAGGCAGCGTGGTCGAGCGGTTTAAGGTGCTGGTGTTAGCCATTCGTTGCTTCGGAGGCATAAGTTCGAATCCCACCGCTGACAGTATTTTAGACCAAAGCAAACAAATTACTTGTTTGAGTCATAAATTATAACCTTATTTTATTTACTATGGGCTGAAGTTCGTTCTTTACTGTAAAAAAGAGAAAAAAAGAATAAAATATCCCGTTTAGGCAGAATGTTGTAATAGCTGCCACTTTTCGTGATTTTCAAGCCAATATATTTCCCTTGCTGTTCAAGCCAAGGGACAGAAAGTTTCCTATACAGGGGTTTCGGACAAGGCGGTTCTAATGGTGTACTTTTTGTTTTGATCTGACTTTTAGGAACTATGGGTTTTTATATTTCTTAACATTGGACGTGATCGTCTCTTACTAGGTTGCTAGCTACCGCTGCAACCCAGATACTAACTACATCCAGCGACTATGACGTCATGGATCAATATTGTATATAAAAAATTAAGTTTTTCGTAAAAAAATAATTAATTAAAAAAAAAATTAAGTGCAAAAGACGCTAGATCTAGAGATTTCCTTTAAAATGAGCTATTGAACAACTCTCTACGATGTTCCAGTGCCAAGCTATCTCTGGAAACAAAAAAAAAAAAATATCCCGTTTGTGGAGAATAACGTGGTTAAAGTCAATTTTCTTGATTTTCAAGCCTTGCTGTTCAAGCCAAATTACAGAAAGTTTCCTATACAGAGTTTTTGGACAAGGCGGTTCTAATGGTGTACTTTTTGTTTTGATCTGACTGCTGTTTTAGGAGCTATGGTTTTTTTTTATTTCTTAGCATTGGACTCGATCGTCTCTTATTAGGTTGCTAGCTCCCGCTGCAACCCGGATGTTCTTTATTATAAAATCCTTTATGCTACTATAGTTAAGTGGCCTATAAAATTTAGTATAGGCAAGAGGTCGTTCTTTATTATAAATCCTTTAAAATGAACCATTGAACAACTTTCTATGGTGTTCCAGTGCCATGCTATCTGTTGAATTACTAACCTATACTATAATTAAGTGGCGTATAAAATTTAGTATAGGCAAGAGGTCGTTCTTTATTATAAATCATTTTAAATGTAGAAATCTTTCTAATTGATTACAAACAGGAAAAAGCCTACGGCTTTTTCTTCTTCGAAATAGTAAGAGACAAGCCTCAAGCAATCAAATAGCTAACTAAATCAAATGTATGTAATCGGTTTTTATTCCAATGGTCGTCTTTTAATGGAAAATTTTCATATATTGGCCATAAATATAACTGTACTAGCCTACACTATAGTTAAGTGGCCTATAAAATTTAGTAGAGGCAAGAGGTCGTTCTTTATTATAATTCTTCCAGGAGACAAAAAGCAAAACTAATTTTAGAATTTTCATGTATTTTTGTTGTTTAAATTAAAAAATTACTATTACTGATTAGGCATCATAAATATTTTTGCAGTTTACATAATAATTTTAGCGATTAAGCCAAAAAGAAAATTTTGGTTCCAGGAGTTTCGGTTACTATTGAGACAAGTAGCTATTATTACTATAGAGTTCATTACATGGACTGTTTTATTGCTTCAAAATTCAAATATCTTTGAAAAGACTGCAGTATGAAAATACATCAAAAATGCAATTTTTTTGACAAAATTGATTCTACTTTAAAAAGTATTTTATTTTTAAATACAAAAGTGACTAGATGTTGCAATTTCCTTTAAAATGAGCTATTATACAGCTCTCTATGATTTTCCAGTGCCCAGCTAGCTGAGCAGAAAGAAAAAGCGGAAAGAAAAAAATATCCCGTTTGTGGAGAATAACGTGGTAAAAGTCAATTTTCTTGATTTTCAAGCCAATATATTTTCTTTGTTTTTCAAGCCAAAGGGCGGTAAGTTTCCTTTATAGAGGATTCGGACAAGGTGGTTCTAATGGTGTACTTTTTGTTTTGATCTGACTCTTTTTTTAGGAGTTGGGGGGTTTTATATTTCTTGACATTGGAGGTGATCGTCTCTTACTAGGTTGCTAGCTACCGCTGCAACCCGGATTTAATGTAATACACCATACCCTAGAAAAGTTTACCGATGATAATACAGCCGGTGAAGCTAAGGCTACTACTATTAATGAATATTTCAGTTACTATGAGCTAAGGTTCGTTCTTTATTATATTGACAACCTAGATTATGTAAATCCTGATTACAAACAGCAAAAAGCCTACGGCTTTTTCTTCTTTGGAGTAGTAAGAGATGACTCTCAAAGAATCAGGCAGCTAACTAAGTCCAATGTATGCAACGGTTTGTTCTTCTAATGATCGTCTTTTAATATAAGGTAAGGTTAAATCTGCACCTTGTCTTAATCAAACCTACAAAAAGCATCACCAAAGTGAACCATATTAATTTGTTAATGTTAAATGTTAAAATTTACACTGCTGAGCTTAATCAACAGAAGACTTGCATAAAGGAAAAACAAAAGCTAAAACCTCAAAGGCAAAAAACCAGTGTGACATAAATCAAATAATTTCATTTGGGATCACAACCTTGTTATTCTTCTTAAGACATAATGTAACTTTCTCGGAGAATTAGGGGAGAATAACGATACGGTGATTTCCCCATGCACCCTTTGCGTTTAGACAAGACTGACATTATTCAAAATAAATTTTCTTCGCCAATAACAGCTATAAAAATATTCGCAAGTTCTTCAAACAACGTCTCATAGCGATATGCAATGCGAATATTTGGGACATTGGTTTTAGTCATATCGTTCCCTTGGATACCTTCTTCCTTATAATTAAAACCAAGCCAGTCTTTTTTCATTTTATGCGAGAAACCGCTCATCAAAACTGAATTTCTGGCGAGTTCTGCCAAGTCTGGCCCATTGAGTTTCCACATTTGAGTGGCAACTGAGTATTCTTCCATTAAAGGTTCTTTCGTCAGATGAAATAGCAGGGGATCATCAGTAGAGAGACTTATCTTCAGACCTCTATTCAAAAACTCCTTTAATGGATTTCTGGAATAGTTCAAAAACAGTAGATTGTTTGATATAGGTGACATAGCTATCCCAATTTCACTAAGATAATATAAATACTCAAGACTAGGGGCCTTCCTCAGCATAATGCCGTGAGAGATATTTTCTGCTAAAAGAAAACCGACTGCCAAGTGTTTAACTGGCCCAGCTTCTCCGCAATGAGGACGGAACGTAAAAGTATTAAGGCCACGGTCTTTCCTGAATTGATTTAGCACACATAAGTTTGCATAAGTATAGTATGCGTAGTACCAGTAGGGTGGGTTTTCTGTTGAAGTCCACTCTTCTGGAGTAATGATTTCACAGCCAAAATTATCTTGTTCGGGTTTCGATTCATCGTCAACAGAATCGAAACCAACAACATTCTGTAAGAAATGATGAAGTTCTGGGTGAGTTGAGGGATTGTTGGTGACTTCAAACAATGGTCTAAAAAAATTATCTATAATTGATTGGAAGTTAGCGACAGTGTCATTTGATCTCATAATATCATACACTCTTGGCATTTGCACCAACCAAATTACATTCTTTGAATAGACATCCCATTTGATCACCCAACGAGCAACCTTGTCCCATTCTTCAACTGATTTCCCAGTTACGGATATCCGCATCTCAGCGCTCTGATATTGAGATTCTTTTAAGTCATTCAATACTTCCTTTATAATGCTCCCAAAATATTCGCCCTCTATGTAATTGTCTGTTTTTAGAAAAATTTCTCGTAGCCTGCTATTGCCAGCGGGGTTATACTTTTTATTGAATTTGTCGAAACGGTGGAAAGTATTTCTATCACAGTGCATATCCAAGGAATCGACAGTCAAATCTGGGTGTGTTAACTTCAAATCGTCAAACACTTCTTTCAATGTCTTAGGATTACTATCTTCATCAACCTCCACCACCCGATTGCCTTCTTCACGCAATTTATTTTGTATAAAACTAAGCAAACGTTTGTGATTCATGCATGCAGCTGCGTGAATATGTGTATCAACCTTTTGTATGTTATAGAAGTCTCTGCATGGGATAGATTTCTGTTCAGAAACTTCTTGCTGCTCGTTCAGCAATTCATGCATGTGATACTTGTGATTCAAGAATTTTAAACGACGATAGCTGAAGGTCTTCAAAGGTCCATTAACAATCATGGTATAAAGAAGCTGCAGATCCTTCCTGAAGGTTTCAACATCAACATAGTCATATCTCACTGCTCTGTTGCCAGTTATGTCTTTTTCACTAGTGTAAACATGGAAGACACCATTTTGACAAGCAATAGAACTATTGGCTGATGAAAAGTCAGATGTTTTGCAATGTTCTTCCAAGTTTGAAGGGCCATTAATAGGGTGGTCTTCTTCACCCGTGAGTTCTTGACGAGCTGCACTTTTTAGTAAGTCGAGTTTTGTCGCTTTGTGTGGAGTTTCACTTATCTTCTTGGCGAGTTTTTTGTCTTTAGCACAATCTAAGAACCTTCCAGCAAGTTTGGGAATCGACTGATTTGCAATGTGCATGTAGCGATGCCGCAAACCTAGTGCTTGCACCAAGAGACTTGAAGAGGCTCTGAACTCTCCGCCAAAAATTGATCTTTTGCCATCAGGAACAATTTTAATTTTCCGAAAATCAATTCTCTCTTCAAATGACTTATCTCTTTCATCTTTTTTGATACCAGGATGCTCAAGTTTGATATCCTGGTCACTGGTGCAGTTTTTACTTTTTTGGTTTGCTGATACATTAAAAGGTTCACTACATTTGAGGGTGGTTGTTTCATTACGACTGATCATATGCCTGTCAATAGGATCATCAAATTCGGGTCTGTGCAAGAATTCTTTAAGAATCTCTTTAGAGGATGTAGACGCGAGAGAGCGGAGATTCTGGGAAAAGTTGAAGATTTTGCTGGTAGTATTCACTGAAATTTCTGTTTCTGGGCTATTTTTCATTTTAGATACAATCAATTTTTCAATTCTATAGCTTTATTTTCACATTTGTGTTTAAGTAAACGTATCAAATATCAAAAACCTAACAAAAAATGAAAATAATTTAAAATTTTTAAAGTATTTTTCCAGTTTAAATTACAAGATTAAAATTATTGCTCAGGTACCATAAATATTTATGCAGTTTATAACTTTATCGATTCTGAACTAAAACTAAATAAAATAAAAAATTGATTTTCTTAATTTTAACGTAATCACTCATTACGTCAAATATGTTTATTACCTATTTAAAATCATCATAAAAGTGTAAAAATTCCGTTTTTTAAAGTTTCGGTTACTATTGTTTAATATAATTATATAGAAAACCTAATTGACAAATACCATTTATCATGAACTATATTGGTCCTTTATGTAAGTTGCTAGCTACCGCTGCAACCCGGATAATAAACTGATTACAAACAGGTAGAAGCCTACGGCTCTTTCTTCTTTGAAATAGTAAGAGACGAACCTCAAACAATCAAGTAGCTAACTAATTCCAATGTATGCAATTGTTTGTCATTCCAATGATCGTCTTTTAATGTAATTGTTAAAACCCCCAAGAAATTACTGCATTTTCCATAATAATGGATAATTATATAAAAAAAAACTAATTGACAAATACCATTTATGATGAACTATATCGGTCCTTTATGTAAATTTCTTCTTTTCAAAATTAAATTAATTAGTATGGCCTAGAATTCGTTCTTTACCATAATGAACTATATCAGTCCTTTAAGTCAACTTTACTATCCTATACTATAGTTAAGTGGCTTATAAAATTTAGTATAGGCAAGAGAGCGTTCTTTATTATAGGAAAAGAAAAAAAAACTGTAACCTAACCTAACCAGCAAAATACTTGATAACTTTAATTCAAGTAAGAGAATGAAACCTGGAAAAGCCTTAGGATTTTTCTTCTTTGAAATAGAAAGAGACGAACTTCAAAAACTCAAGTAGATAACTAAATCAAATATATACAATGATTTCTTATTCCAATGATCGTTTTTTAATGTAACATAATGTCGTGTTTTTTCTATTCACGTCATAGCTCTAATAAAACTACGACGACATTCATTATTTATCTAGTAGGGTTTCAAACAAGGTGGTTCTAATGATGTACTTTTGTTTGATCTGAATGTATTTTTTTTTATAATTCTTAGCACTGGTCTGATCGTCTCTTACTAGGTTGCTAGCTACTGCTGCAACCCGGATTCACATATATAGTTATGAGAGGTAGCGTGGCCGAGTGGTCCAAGGTGCTGGTGTTACCCACCAGTCTCTTCCGAGGCGTGGGTTCAAATCTTACCGCTGGCATACGATTATGATTTATGTACAAAACTCAAATATCTTTGCAAAGACTGCAGTATGAAAAGACATCAAAAATGCAGTTTTTAGTGGAAAAATTTATTCTCTTTTAGAAATAATTTATTTTAGTTACAAAAGATTTTTAACCCAATTAATTTCCATCAAAATGAGCCATTGAACAACTTTCTCCGATGTTCCAGTGCCAAGCTATCTGTGGAAAAGAAAAAAAAGAAAAAAATATGCCGTTTAGGCAGAATGTTGTAGTAGCTGCCACTTTTCTTGATTTTCAAGCCAATATATTTCCCTTGCTGTTCAAGCCAAGGGACAGAATGTTTCCTATACAGGGTTTTCGGACAAGGCGGTTCTAATGGTGTACTTTTTGTTTTGATCTGACTCTTTTTTTTAGGAACTATGGGTTTTTATATTTCTTAACATTGGACGTGATGGTCTCTTACTAGTTTGCTAGCTACCGCTGCAACCCGGATTATTTCAGGAGTTATGGGTTACTTTAGTTTTTACTATGGGCGTGATTGTCTCTTACTAGGTTGCTAGCTGGCGCTGCAACCCGGATACCGCTGCAACCCGGATTTTGTTTCGGCATTATTACAATCGGTATGATGAAATAATAATATGCATATGATTCTTAAGTCAAATGGCTTATAATCTTATATGGTCAAGTGGATAGAATAGCTGGCTCTCACCCAGCAGGCCCGGGTCCGATTCCCGGTGCGGAAAAATTTTTAACTCTATAATCTTCCTACATTAGAAGCTCTAAACTTTTTTTAATTAATAATGGACCACATCGATCCTTTATGTAATTACTAAAGGCAAGAGTTCGTTCCTTAATATAGCATTAAACATAAACTGAACCATTAACCATTAATAATAACCTGGTTACATACAGAAAAAAGCCTACGTTTTATTCTTCTTTGAAATAGTAAGAGATGAACCTTAAACTATCAAGTGGCTAACTAATTCCAGTGTATGCAATGGTTTGATATTCCAATCATCGTCTTTTAATAGCATTTCAACACATTGTAAACAGTAACCTTTGAAATATGATTACTGTTAGCATCATCTATATAATGGTTCCTTATAACACTTCAGTTACTATGGACTGAAGATCGTTCTTTAATGTAAAAACAACTCTCTACAATGTTCCAGTGCCAAGCTATCTGTGGAAAAGAAAAAAGAAAAAAAAAATATCCCGTTTAGGCATAATGTTGTAGTAGCTGCCACTTTTCTTGATTTTCAAGCCAATACATCTCCCTTGCTGTTCAAGCCAAGGAACAGAAAGTTTCCTATACAGGGGTTTCGGACAAGGCGGTTCTAATGTTGTACATTTTGTTTCGATCTGACTCCTTTTTTTGAAGTTATGGGTTTTTATATTTCTTAACATTGGACGTGATCGCCTCTTACTAGGTTGCGAGGTACCGTTGCAACCCGGACTACACCTGGAACCACCATATATCAGTTACTATGGGAGAGAGATTGTTCTTTACTGTAAAATCCTTACTGTATTACAAACAGGAAAAAGACTATGGCTTTTTCTTAATTGGAATAGTAAGAGACGACCTGGCTAAAACCTACGATTATGATATCATTGATCAATCTTTAAAATGAAATTATAATCTTATTTTAGTTTCTATGGGTTGTAAGTTTGTTCTTTACTGTAATGGTTTGTTCTTTACTAGGTTTCAGCCATCTCTACAGCCATGACACTGATGGAAATAAAATAATCCCTATTTATGTTTCAGTTAACATGGGCTAGGTGTCGTTCTTTATTCTAATCTCTTTTAGAAATAATTTATGTTAGTTACTATAGATTTTTAACCCAATTAATTTCCTTTAAAATGAGCTATTGAACAACCCTCTACGATGTTCCAGTGCCAAGCTATCTCTGGATACAAAGAAAAAAGAAAAAAAAAATATCCCGTTTGTGGAGAATAACGTGGTTAAAGTCAATTTTCTTGATTTTCAAGGCAATATATTTTCTTTGTTATTCAAGCCAAATGGCGGTAAGTTTCCTTTATAGGGGTTTCGGACAAGGCGGTTCTAATGGTGTACTTTTTGTTTTGATCTGACTCTTTTTTTAGGAGTTACGGGTTTTTATATTTCTTAACATTGGACGTGATCGTCTCTTACTAGGTTGCTAGCTACCGCTGCAACCTGGATTGTTCTTCTAATGATCGTCTTTTAATATAACTTTAATATAAAATAAAGGCTAGAGTTCTTTCTTTATTGTACCTTACTGTATTACAAACAGGAAAAAGCCTATGGCTTTTTCTTAATTGGGATAGTAAGAGACGACCTGGCTACAACCTACGATTATGACATCATTCATCAATATTTAATATTAATTATAATCTTATTTCAGTTACTATGGGCTGTAAGTTTGTTCTTTAATGTAATCCCACGAACTGTTTGAAGTTGCTAGAAATTTTTTTAACAAGAACTGATTGACAATACTGATGGTTAGAGTTCGGTCTTTAAGTTATCATATACTGTTAAAATTCTTTCTTATATGAGTGTTTCTTGGTGTAGTGGTTAGCACTTAAGACTTTGAATCCTGGGATCCGAGTTCAAATTCCGGTGAACGGTTCTTATGAAATGAAGCTTACTTATGCTACCATTTAGGTTTCTGCCGAAATTCTTTCTTTTCAAAATTAAATTAGTTAATATCGCCTAGAGTTAGTTCTTTACCATATCGTAACAATTTGTTTTATAATAATAATTAATTTAGTTAATTACAAAAGGTTTTTATATACAGCCGTTTCCTTTAAAATGAGCCATTACACAGCTCTGTATTATGACCACAAACTGTTTGATTTAATACTTAAGTTACTATGGGTTCAGTTCGTTCCTTATTGTAAACTTTTGATTCTTAAATCAATATTCCTGTTTCTAATGCTCGACTTTCGTGTTTTCAGTAAAGCGTCAGTTTTCTATAATCCTAAAAACATAGGGAAACATAGTTAGTTGGTTTATTTGTGCTAGTTACATTGATATATATTAGATAGGGTGTGAAGTAATAATTTTTGGTCGTTTTAAGTTTCAACTTTGCTCTTTACTTCCCTCGGAGAAACTTTGTTTTTTTTTTAAATCAATACTATTAATAACACGCATAGATTATAGATTCATCTGGGTAATTTGTACACGAGTCTGTGTATTGCGAATAGGTTCTTTGACTAGGCAACAATCCAGATCTTATTGTAACTCGCAAAAAATCAGGCATCTAACTAAGTCCAATGTAAGCAATGGTTTGTTCTTCTAATGATCGTCTTTTACTATGGGCTAAAGTTCGTTCTTTACTGTAAATATTTTTTAGGAGTTATGGGTTTTTTTTTGTAATATCATAAAACAATTAATTAGCTTTCTACACGTATCTCATATGGTCTAGTGGCTTAGGATAGTTGTCTCTCAACCAATTAGCTTGGGTTCGAATCCCGGTGTGGGAATTATTTTTAAAACAAAATCAGGGGAAATTAATTACATAATTTGACATAGGTAACTAAGGGCAAGAGTTTGTTTTTTATTATAACTATATCTACTAGCAAACAAGTCAAATACATGCGATGATTTGATCTTCTAAGGATCGTCTTTTAATATAAACTATTACTGATTAGGCATCATGAATATTTTTACAGTTTACATAATAACTTTAGCGATTATGCCAAAAAAAAAGAAAATTTTGGTTCCAGGAGTTTCGGTTGCTATTGAGACAAGTAGATATTATTACTATAGAGTTCATTACCATGAACTGTTTGATTGCTTCAAAATTCAAATATCTTTGAAAAGACTGCAGTATGAAATACATCAAAAATGCAATTTTTTTGACAAAATTGATTCTACTTTAAAAAATATTTTATTTTTAATTACAAAAGGCACTAGATGTAGCAATTTTCTTTAAAATGAGCTATTATACAGCTCTCTATGATTTTCCAGTGCCCAGCTAGCTGAGGAGAAAGAAAAAGCGGAAAGAAAAAAATATCCCGTTTGTGGAGAATAACGTGGTTAAAGTCAATTTTCTTGATTTTCAAGCCAATATATTTTCTTTGTTATTCAAGCCAAAGAGCGGTAAGTTTCCTTTATAAGGGTTTAGGACAAGGCGGTTCTAATGGTGTACTTTTTGTTTTGATTTGACTCTTTTTTTAGGAGTTAGGGGGTTTTATATTTCTTAACATTGGATGTGATCGTCTCTTACTAGGTTGCTAGCTACCGCTGCAACCCGGATTACTGTAAATTTCTATTCATGTCATAGCTCTAATATAAAACTATGATGACATTCATTATTTATCTAGTAGGGTTTCAGACAAGGTAGTTCTAATGAAGTACTTTTGTTTTGATCTGACTCTATTTTTAGGAGTTTTCGGTTTTTATATTTTTTAACATTGGACTGATCGCCTCTTACTAGGTTGCTAGCTACTGCTGCAACCCAAATTCACATATGTATTTATTTATGAGAGGCAGCCTGGCCTAGTGGTCCAAGGCACTGGTGTTAGCCGCCAGTCTCTTCGGAGGCTTGGGTTCAAATCTTACCGCTGGTATACGATTATGTTTGAAAGATTGCAGTGTGAAAAGACATCAAAAATGCAGTTTTTGGTGGAAAAATTGATTCTTTTTTTAAATAAGCCATTGAACAACTATTTACAATGTTCCAGTGTTAAGCTATCTCTGGATACAAAAAAAAATATCTTGTTTAGGCAGAATGTTGTAGTAGCTGCCACTTTTCTTGATTTTCAAGCCAATATATTTCCCTTGCTGTTCAAGCCAAGGGACAGGAAGTTTACTATACAGGGGTTTCGGACAAGGCGGTTCTAATGGTGTACTTTTTGTTTTGATCTGAATCCTTTGTTAGGAACTATGGGTTTTTATATTTCTTAACATTGGACGTGATCGTCTCTTACTAGGTTGCAAGCTACCGCTGCAACCCGGATTAGTAATGAACAGGATCGATCCTTTATATAAAAACAGGAAAAAGTCTAAAGGTTTTTCTTCTTTGGAGTAGCTAGAGACGAGTCTCAAAGAATCACGCACTTAACTAAGTCCAATGCAAGCAATGTTTTGTTTTTGTAATGATCGTCTTTTAATAATTACCACGAACTGTTTGATTAGCATTGGCTAGAGTTCATTCTTTATTATAAACCCAGACAACTAGGATGACGTCAGTTACAACTTGGGTTTCGTTTTATGCTATCATTACAAACAGGAAAAAGCCTACGGCTATTTCTTCTTTGAAATAGTAAGAGTCGAACCTCAAGCAATCAAGTAGCTAACTAAGTCCAATGTATGCAGTGGTATGTTATCCCAATATCGTCTTTTAATGTAAAATATCCAATAATTGTCTATTAATGTAATTCGTTTTCGCCATAATTGAAAAACATTGCTTTTGCTTCGATGTTGATAGGTATGCTTGTATATATATTTTTATTGCTGCTACATAAACTGCAATTGCTCCTTTTCTCAATTGCTATTTCTTAACATTGGACGTGATCGTCTCTTACTAGGTTGCTAGCTACCACTGCAACCCGGAAAAACATAGTTAGAAATACTTTTTTCTTGAGGAGGGGTTCCAGGAATTTGTTCTAAATCATTAGTCTTACAAAGACATATACTAATAACCAAGAGGTCGTTCTTTAATTTACAGCCTGGCCGAGTGGTCCAAGGCACTGGTGTTAGCCACCAGTCTCTTCGGAGGCGTGGTTTCAAATCTTACCGCTGGTATGCGATTATGTTTGAAAGACTGCAGTGTGAAAAGACATCGAAAATGCAGTTTTTGGTGGAAAAATTTATTCTCTTTTAGAAATAACTTATTTTAGTTACTATAGATTTTTAACCCAATTAATTTCCTTTAAAATGAGCTATTGAACAAATATCTACGATGTTCCAGTGCCAAGCTATCTCTGGAAACAAAGAAAAGAGAAAAAATATCCCGTTTACGCAGAATGTTGTAGTAGCTGCCACTTTTCTTGATTTTTTAGTACTGATTTTTTAACTTGCGTGTAGCTTGCTTTGATCTAACCATTATGTATTCATGAATGAGACCATTTACAGTTTTGACGTTTCTTATATAGTAATTATGACGTCACTGCATCAAAAATACAGTTTTTATTGGAAAAATTTATTCTCTTTTAGAAATAATTTATTTTAGTTACTATAGATTTTTAACCCAATTAATTTCCTTTAGGATGATGTATTGAACAACCCTCTACGATGTTCCAGTGCCAAGCTATCTCTGGATACAAAAAAAAGAGAAAAAAAAAGAAAAAAATATCCCGTTTGGAGAGAATAACGTGGTTAAAGTCAATTTTCTTGATTTTCAAGCCAATATATTTCCCTTGCTGTTCAAGCCAAGGGACAGAAAGTTTCCTATAAAGGGGTTTCGGACAAGGTGGTTCTAATGGTGTACTTTTTGTTTTGATCTGACTCCTTTTTTAGGAGCTATGGGTTTTTATATTTCTTAACATTGGACGTGATCGTCTCTTACTAGGTTGCTAGCTACCGCTGCAACCCGGATCTTCTTTGAAATAGTAAGAGACGAACCTCAAGCAATCAAGTAGCTAACTAAGTTCAATGTATTCAGTGGTATGTTATTCCAATGATCGTCTTTTAATGTATTTTTTTTAATTTTCTTTTAAATGAGCCATTAAACAACTCTCTACGATTTCCCAGTGCCAAGCTATCTGTCGATTTACTAACCTATACTAAAATTAAGTGGCGTATAAAATTTAGTATAGGCAAGAGGTCGTTCTTTATTATAAAATATTTCTTAACATCGGATAATGTAATGATGTGAAATTACAATAAGGAAAAAGCCTATGGCTTTTTCTTAATTGGAATAGCAAGAGACGACCTGGCTACAAACTATGATTATGGCATCATTGATCAATCTTTAACATGAAATGTTCTTTACTGTAATGGTTTGTTCTTTACTAGGTTTCAGCCATCTCTAAAGCCATGATACTGATGGAAATTACATAATCCCTGTTGATGATTCAGTTAACATGGGCCAGTTGTCGTTCTTTATTGTAATGCATTTTATATCACTCTTTACCATAAACTTCATTAATCAGATATTCTAATATATCCTACATGGTCTAGTGTTTTTGGATAGCTGACTCTCACCTAGTTGGCTCGAGTTTAATTCCCAGTATGGGAAATTTTTAGTTATTATGATTTCTTAACAAATATAATTAAAATAATCATATATATAATGATTCCTTCTATTATTTCATTTACTATGGGCTACAGATTGTTCCTTAATGTAATATTTCTAGGAGTTCTGGGTTTTTATATTTCTTAGCATTGGGCCTGATCGTCTCCTACTAGGTTGTAATGCTGCAACTCGACTTGACTTGACTTAAGGCTCCTGCCGAGGGTTCGGCGTAGAGAACGATGAGACTAGGCGCCTCCAGGTTGACCTATCGCTTGCCAGGATCGCAGCTTCTTCCACCGGGATGTGGGCTTGGGTGAGGAATTCATCGGCTTTGTCTTTCCACCTAGTGTGTGGGCGTCCTCTGGGTCGTTTCCATCCGTGTAGGGTAGGATCGAAGTCAAATGCGACCCGTGCTGGGGCGTCGCGTGGCATGCGAAGGAGGTGGCCGTACCACGGAACAGTACGCTGGGCAAGCTGCGTTGAGAAAGGAGTTTGAGCCGTACGTGATAGGAGAGTCTGGTTGCTAACGAGGTCAGTCCAGTGAAGTCTTTGATTCTTCGGAGATGTTTCGTCTGAGCGACATCGACGGCGCTGAGGATAGATTTGGCAGCTGGCCACGTCTCCGCTCCATACAGCAGGACGGTGCTGACTGACGCATTGTAGATGCGCATTTTGGTAAATCGGCTTATGTTTGGCTTTCGCCAGATGCTGCTAAGCCTCCCAACAAGTGCTGAAGCCTTGGCAATTCGAGATGTAAGCTCTTTTGTGATCAAGCCATCATTCGACAGAATAGATCCCAGGTAAGTGAAGTCTTCAACCACATCTACTCGGTTGCTTCCGATGTTGACTTCCTTTACAGTAGAACGGGACGTGGGGGGCTCAAGGAGCATAACTTTGGTTTTCTGCCAGTTGATCTTCAGTCCAACTTTCGAGGCTTCTTCTGAGAGCACCTGGAGAGCTTTGGTCATCTTATCGACGGTGCTCGCAACTAGCGCTATGTCGTCGGCGAAGTCAGCATCAGAGAGTACCCGGTCTCCGAACTGAAGACCGAATTGAAGGCGATTCATCGTGCTGGCCATAACATGGTCTATGACGCAGTTGAAAAGCTCGGGAGCGGCGGCACAACCTTGGCGGACGCCAGTCTTCACCGGGAATGTGGGACTGCGTCTTCCATTGACTTGCACGCAGCTTTCCGTATCCTCATACAGCTTTTCAAAGAGTGAGCAATATTTCTTGGGTAGACCCGTAGTTCTTAGTATCAGCCAAAGTGAACGGCGATCAACAGAATCGAAGGCAGCCTTAAAGTCCACGATTGCGATGTACGCTTTTTGGTGGAACTCCCGCGTCTTCTCGATCAACTGGCGCATAGTAAACATTTGCTCCGTCGTCGACCTGCCGGGCATGAATCCGGCTTGCTGGACTCTTCTCTTTCTACGCAAAAAGGTGGAACACCTGTCCAGGAGTGACATGGCGAAGAGTTTACCAGGAACGGAGAGAAGCGTGATCCCACGATAGTTGGAGCAGATTTGACGGCTGCCCTTACTTTTCCAGAGCGGCAATATGATGCCAGCACGCCAGTCATTCGGTATGCTTTCCGTCGTCCATACAGCTGAGAAGATTATCTGGAGCCACAAAATCATCGCTGCACCCCCGTACTTGAGGAGTTCTGCAGAAATACCACAGACGCCGGGGGCTCGATTATTATTTAACCGTTTTACAGCATTTTGGATCTCAAAGGTGGTAAACGGTTGCGATACGAGGTAGGAAGTAGCCTCGGGTGTGGTCATTGCTGCTTCAATCAGATCAGGGTCGGAATGAGCAACTGCCTCGGCATTCAGAAGCGTTGAGAAGTGACTGCTCCAGGCAGAGAGTTGGCCTGCATCGTCATCCGGCATGCTTCCGTCAGCAGAAAAAACACGACTCACGGTAGCTGTTTTGTTTTGATATGACTCTATGTTTAGGAACACCAGTCTCTTCGGAGGCGTGGGTTCAAATCTTACCGCTGGTATACGATTAAGATTTATGTACAAAAATCAAATATCTTTGAAAAGACTGCAGCATGAAAATACATCAAAAATGTAGTTTTTGGTGGAAAAATTTATTCTCTTTTAGAAATAATTAATTTTAGTTACTATAGATTTTTAACCCAATTAATTTCCTTTAAAATTAACTATTGAACAACTACCTACGATGTTCCAGTGCCAAGCTATCTGTGGATAAGAAAGAAAAAAAAATATCCCGTTTAGGCAGAATGTTGTAGTAGCTGCCACTTTTCTTGATTTTCAAGCCAATATATTTCCCTTGCTGTTCAAGCCAAGGGACAGAGAGTTTACTTTACAGGGGTTTCAGACAAGGCAGTTCTAATGGTGTACTTTTTGTTTTGATCTGACTCTTTTTTTAGGAGTTAGGGGTTTTTATATTTCTTAGCATTGGACGTGATCGTCTCTTACTAGGTTGCTAGCTACCGCTGCAACCCGGATATTACAAAACAAGAAATAATATTCTTATCTAATTAACACTTCTTAAGACTCGTATCGAGTACCCATAACCTAACAAAGAATAAAACTAATTTTTAAATTTTCAGGTATTTTGTTAGTTATAATGAAAAGATTAAAATTATTGCTCAGATATCATAAATATTTTTGCAGTCTACATAATAACTTTAGCGATTCTAAACTGAAAAATAAAATATATTTAAAAATTGAATTTTTTGGTCTGAAAATACATAGTAAATCCCACATCGGGTAGTTAGAACCTTACCAGGTATAGAACTAATTTTAACATTTTAAGGTATTTTTCTAGCTTTAATTGAAATATTCAAACTATTGCTCGGATACCATGGATGTTTTTGCAGTTTACACAAGCTGCAAAGAACGCACAGGCTGATCTTTGTAATTTGAGAAAAATTTTACGAATGTTTTACCGGGATTACGAAAAATATTCAAAATTAAAGATTAAAATTATCTCTGAAAGAATGGATTTTGTTGAAAAGTCAGCTAGAGATGCATTCGCAAAACTTCATAGTAATATCCAAAAGAAATGTTGCATGTTTAGTGAAAAGCTTCCAAGATATGGACCGGCAACTGTGGAACAGTTTACAGGTGTAATGGAAAATCTTATACATCACTGTGAATATATGGAGGCATAATTGTCCTTTCCTTAGTTTCAGCTTAAATTCGATGATCGAGCATTTATGTACTAACTACATCCAATGACTATGACGTCATTGATCAATATTGTATATAAAAAATTAAGTTTTTCGCAAAAAATAATTAATTAAAAAAAAATTAAGTACAAATAGCACTAGATCTAGAGACTTGCTTTAAAATGAGCAATTGAACAGCTCTCTACGATGTTCCAGTGCCAAGCTGTCTGTGGAAAAGAAGAAGAAGAAAGAAAAAAATATCCCGTTTGTGGAGAATAACGTGGTTAAATTAAATTTTCTTGATTTTCAAGCCAATATATTTTCTTTGTTATTCAAGCCAAAGGCCGGTAAGTTTCCTTTATAGGGGGTTTCGGACAAGGCGGTTCTAATAGTGTACTTTTTGTTTTGATCTGACTCTTTTTTTAGGAGTGAGGGGTTTTTATATTTCTTAACATTGGACGTGATCGTCTCTTACTAAGTTGCTAGCTACCGCTGCAACCCGGATTACCACTGGTATAAGATTATGATTTATGTACAAAAATCAAATATCTTTGAAAAGACTGCAGTATGAAAAGACATCAAAAATGCAGTTTTTAGTGGAAAAATTTATTCTCTTTTAGAAATAATTTATTTTAGTTACAAAAGATTTTTAACCCGAATTTAAATTCCTTTAAAATGAGCCATTGAACAACTCTCTAAGATGTTCCAGTGCCAAGCTATCTGTGGAAAAGAAAGAAGAAAAAGAAAAAAATATGCCGTTTAGGCAGAGTGTTGTAGTAGCCGCCACTTTTCTTGATTTTCAAGCCAATATATTTCCCTTGCTGTTCAAGCCAATGGACAGAAATTTTCCTATACAGGGGTTTCGGACAAGGCGGTTCTAATGGTGTACTTTTTGTTTTGATCTGACTCTTTTTTCAGGAGTGAGGGGTTTTTATATTTCTTAACATTGGACGTGATCGTCTCTTACTAAGTTGCTAGCTACCGCTGCAACCCGGATTACCACTGGTATAAGATTATGATTTATGTACAAAAATCAAATATCTTTGAAAAGACTGCAGTATGAAAAGACATCAAAAATGCAGTTTTTAGTGGAAAAATTTATTCTCTTTTAGAAATAATTTATTTTAGTTACAAAAGATTTTTAACCCAATTAAATTCCTTTAAAATGAGCCACTGAACAACTCTCTAAGATGTTCCAGTGCCAAGCTATTTGTGGAAAAGAAAGAAAAAAAAGAAAAAAATATGCCGTTTAGGCAGAGTGTTGTAGTAGCCGCCACTTTTCTTGATTTTCAAGCCAATATATTTCCCTTGCTGTTCAAGCCAATGGACAGAAATTTTCCTATACAGGGGTTTCGGACAAGGCGGTTCTAATGGTCTACTTTTTGTTTTGATCTGACAACTTTTTTTTAGCAACTATGGGTTTTTATATTTCTTAACATTGGACGTGATCGTTTCTTACTAGGTTGCTAGCTACCGCTGCAACCCGGATTCTTTACTAGGTTTCAGCTATATCCCATGAAACTTACATAGTCCCCAGAACCATATCGATCCTTTATATTATTATCCGTACATACACAGTTTTGTGGAAAAATCAAATCAATGAATACCTTACTACAGCACAATGGATGAAACTGTGCCTCATGATTAGAGGTTTGCGGGTTCAAATCCGCCTGTAGTAAGGGATCAATATCGAATAAAGGAATGATTCCTTAATATATGATTAAGGAAACCTTGAACAAAACCATGGAAGGGTTTATATCACAGTGGATTATGTTGTGACTATGGAGCCATTCCAATCCACGAGACGCTTTAAGTAAAACATACTTCTTCGTTACTGTATGAGGAACGTCACATTTTCGCTCAACAACTGCCTTCAGTGTTGTATTACATAGCTTCAAGGCTATATAAATATAATGTTCGTCCTTTTCATTTTTGAAATATCTGACAATGTTTTTGTGGTCAGTAATTTCCCTCAGAGCCTCCACCTCGCTTAAAGCAAGAAAGGAATTTTCCATTGAAATTATTTTTATAGCCGCCGGTGTTTTCTGATAAGTGCCTTTGAAAACCATGGTTCTATTGGAACCTTCTCCCAGAATGTCCTGTGGGCTTAGGCTAATTTTTCCTATTTGAATGGGCATCATATTCAACACAGTAGAAAATAATCCTTTAATTGGGCTGATAAGCACTCTGAAGCAGGTTAAAACTCAAAATTGCGATATGTAAGTTAGATTTAGCAGCAAACACTTAAGTCACTACAAACTAAATGGGCCCAGTTGATAACTTCCTTCTAATTCTTCTGCATCTTCTCCTTTTTATTACAATGTACAGTATCATTGCAATATTATCATTCATCATTTTTGCTCTTTAAATGTATTTCAATGTGACGTCATTTACATGATTTTTTTCTTTCCAAAATAAAGGCTCCAAAGCAGTAGTTCCCAGACCAATTTTTCTTATAGACCACTTTCAAAATTTTGCTATATCTAGTGGACCCCCTGCCGATGAGTTTCTACCATATTCCAAAACTCAATAAAAAATATAAAGATTGGGACTAAGTATGGAATGGGAAGTATATTTTTAGACCAGGGAACTTCACATAGAACGAGTTGTCGTAGAAACTCCAGAAACGGCTTATTTGATTGAAAATTAAAAGGGCTAGTGCCTTTTGGAGATCTGGAAATTCTGTCTTTGAGGATGTCAACCCCCCCAGCCCTCAGGGCAAGGATTGTAAGTTATGTTCTGGGGGCATAAGGTTTTTATAGAATGAGTGGTCGTATAAACTTCGGAGGGGTCTCATTGGTAATCAGAAGTTCTAGTGCTCTTTTTAAGAGTTAAAGTGATCGGAGGGACGATAACAAGCCCCACACGTTGTATTTTTATGAAATGTATCTGATAGAAATTTTGAGATGACCCTTTGTTGTCGTAGAAACTTCAAAAAGGACTCATTCGATTGGATATTGAAAGGGCTAGTGTCCTGTTGATAGACAAAAGTCATTGGAGGGCAACCAGCCCCCTCCCCTCACGCCCGTCATTTCTCCAAAGAAATCCATTAAATTTTAAAATAGCCATTTTGCTTAGCGTAGTAAAAAGGTCCGGAAATTATGTCTTTGGGGATTACAACCCCCCTCCCTACAGCCCTCAGCGTAAGGGTTGTAAGTTATTCCCTCGAAGGTATATAAGGTTTTTATGGAAACATTGGTGGCATAAAATTTTGAGGGGTTGGTTGGATTAGACATCAGAAGTTCTAGTGACATTTTTAAGAGTCAAAGTGATCAGAGGGCTGCCACCCCCCCCCCCCACGTTGTGTTTTCCCTAAATGCATCTGATAAAAATTTTGAGATAGCTGTTTGTTCAAAAATAGTCCAAAGATCACATAAAAAGGCCTTTGGGGTTTTTACAACCTCCCAGAGTCTGGGGGAAAGGGTTGTAAGTTATACTCCAGGGGCAAATATAAGGTTCTTATGGAAGAGGTGGTCGTTTGAACTTTAGAGGACGCTCTTTTGATTATAAATGTGTAGTTCTAGTTCCCTTTTAAGAGTCAAACGTGATGTAGGGCAACTAGCCCCCTAGACATTCTCCTCCTCCCGAAACGCATTCACTTGAAATTGTGAGATAGCCGTTTTGTTTCCGGAAGTCCTAAAATCATATAGCAATGTCTTCAGGGTGGAAACGAACCCCCAGACCCCAGGGGCAGGGGCTTTAAGCTATGCCCCGTGGCATGTAATGTTTTTGTGGAACAGGTGGTCTTATAAACTTTGGATCGAATGGAGCTCATTTGATTAGAGGTCAGAAGTTTTAGTGCCGTTTTAAAGTCAAATTACGGAAAGAAAATCTTGGAGCACAGGCTGAAGCCGAAGTTGATGGAGCAAGTGTTGCAGATGCAGAAGTATTAGTCAATGGGCTGTTACAGAAGATTATTAAGTTAATTAAAAGAGACAACACAAAAATTATAACTGTCAATGATAGAGCAACATTTTCTGAGTATTTAGCCCAAGCCTGGAAGTTTTTTTGTGGCCTTGCTTCATCCTGGAATTTATTGGCACAACCAAAGAAACCCAAAAGTTTCTCTTCTTTTTCGTCACTACCATCAAAATATGTTTTCACTATAGCCCTTTTCCTCTTCTTTGGAAATTTGTTGCTGTTTTCTCTTGGCAACAAGAACGCAAGTTTTTTTTAGGGCCGTCCTTCATTTTAACCGAAATCTCTGCATTACGGGAAACCAATTCGCTTATAAATTGTTTTTCTTTATGCTGATCTTTGAACTCAATTTCCATTTCTTTGTTAAACTTCGATAGTTTGCCTATCAATTCAAACAAGTCGTCGCAATATAGGTTCATCATTTTCCAACAATTAATGAAGTCTTTCCTATACTTGAAGCTTTTTATCAGTAGTCTTAATGAATCTTTCATACCAGTGTCTTCAGTTTTAGTGGAAGCAATAAAAGCACTTTGCAATACTACCATCATTATATTGGGTTCTATGGCGCTAAAAATTCATTCAGTGGCCTTTCCTCCATTCTGATCATGTAAAATATTTAGAAGTCTTGTAGCCCTGAATAGAAAATTCAATCTAAAGATCCAAGGGAATCTCTTTGGGTTTTCTAAGTCTTCGGCTTTCTGGATAACTGGTTCTTCTGGGTCTGTGAATCCAACCGTTAAAAATAAAGCAAAAATGGGATTGTCCTTTGTCTCAATAAATTTTTCAATTACTTGTTCATTAGATCCATATCTTCCTTCAAAAACCTCAATTAAGACATTGAGTACTTTGTTTTGATCTGACTCTTTTTTTAGGAGTTAGGGGTTTTGATATTTCTTAACATTGGACGTGATCGTCTCTTACTAGGTTGCTAGCTACCGCTGCAACCCGGACAGGCGTGGGTTCAAATCTTACCGCTGGTATACGATTATGATTTATGTACAAAAATCAAATATCTTTGAAAAGACTGCAGTGTGAAAAGACATCAAAAATGCAGTTTTTAGGGCAAAACTTTATTCTCTTTTAGAAATAATTTATCTTAGTTACAAAAGATTTTTAATCCAATTAATTTCCTTTAAAATGAGCTATTGAACAACCCTCTACGATGTTCCAGTGCCAAGCTATCTTTGGAAAAGAAAGAAGAAAGAAAAAAATAAGCCGTTTAGGCAGAATGTTGTAGTAGCCGCCACTTTTCTTGATTTTCAAGCCAATATGTTTCCCTTGCTGTTCAAGCCAAATGACAGAAAGTTTCCTATACAGGGGTTTCGGACAAGGCGGTTCTAATGGCGTACTTTTGTTTTGATCTGACTTTTTTTTAGGAGTTATGGGTTTTTATATTTCTTAACATTGGAAGTGATCGTCTCTTACTAGGTTGCTAGCTACCGCTGCAACCCGGATTTTGATCTGACTTTATTTATAGGAGTTCTGGGTTTTATATTTCTTAGCATTGGGCGTGATCGTCTCTTACTAGGTTGCTAGCTACTGCTGCAACGCGGATTCACATATATGCTTATGAGAGGCAGCGTGGCCGAGTGGTCCAAGGCGCTGGTGTCAGTCACCAGTCTTTTCAGAGGCGCCGGTTCAAATCCTACCGCTGGTATACGATTATGACGTCATTGATCAATCTTTAATATGAAATATGCAGTTTTTCGTAAAAAACTGATTCTATTTTAAAAATAATTTGTTTTAATTACAAAAGGCTTTTAACCACATTAATTTCCTTTAAAATGAGCCATTGAAGAACTCTACGATGTTACAGTGCCAAGCTATCTATGGAATTACTAACCTATACTATAATTAAGTGGTGTATGAAATTTAGTGTACTCAAGAGGTCGTTCTTTATTATAAAATACCCCTGCAACCTTACAAACAGGAAAAAGCCTACGGCTTTTTCTTCTTTGAAATAGTAAGAGACGAACCTCAAACAATCAAGTAGCTAACTAATTCCAATGTATACAATTGTTTGTTATTTCAATGATCGTCTTTTAATGTAATACAAACAGGAAAAAGCCAAAGGCTTTTTCTTCTTTGGAAGAGTAAGAGACGAACCTCATAGATCTGGCAGCTAACTAAGTGCAACATACGTAATGGCTTGCTCTTCTAATGATCGTCCTTTGATATAATTTTCTATTCACGTCATAGTTCTAATAAAGTTATGACGACATTCGTTGTTTATCCGGTAGGGTTTCAGCCAAGGTGGTTCTAATGAGGTACTTTTGTTTTGATCTATTTTTAGGAGTTCTGGGTTTTTATATTTCTTAGCATTGGGCGTGATCGTCTCTTACTAGGTTGCTAGCTACTGCTGCAACCCGTATTCACATAGATAGTTACGAGAGGCAAAGTGGTCGAGTGGTCCAAGGCGTTGGTGTTAGCCAACAGTCTCTTCGGAGGCCAGGGTTCAAATCCCACTGCTGGTATACGATTATGACGTCATTAATCAATCTTTAATATGAAATCTGTTAATGTAATAACCTATACTATAATTAAGTGGCGTATAAAATTTAGTATAGGCAAGAGGTCGTTCTTTATTATAATATGGGCTACAGTTCGTTCCTTAATGTAAACAGCTGTTAAAAGTACTCCGGTACTTATATGTAGAAATAAAGGCAGTTGCTGATAACTGTATTTTTGAAGGTCTAAAGGAAGCAAAGCCAAAGCCAGAAAAAAAACAGCAAGAAAAAAACGATTTTGAAATGTTCCTGTCTTTTGATGAATTTCTGGTCATTAATCAAAGTAGTTACTTGTGTATTTTTTGAAATTATGTATTTTCAAAGTTGAAAATCAAGAATAAAAGAACCATGAGAAGTTCCGTGTGGAAAGTCAAGGGGTCGGATCATCTTTATATTACCCATTTCTTTCATGGAACTGGTGACGCTACATTGCCAACCATCCTGGTTTCAGGTTTACGAGAGATCGGTTTGAATATAGAGAAGAATGTTGATTGTCATTTGTACGATAACCTACAGCTGGACCAGGTCCCCTCTTTTTTGTGTGTCCGGAAGGTCTCTTTCCGCCAAAAAAGCTCCTGAAGCCCCTATTATTGACTCCTTGAACTGTAGTAGCCCTGTATATAGATCTTGGACATCTCCATTGTTTAAACATAAATGAAGCTATTCAATTTTTTCCCGTCATAACAATAAGCATATAATGATGAGGGAAACCGTATTTTTCTGTTATTTTAAAGTTTTATTCAAGTGTAAAGTTGTGTGTCGTGATAAAGCTACTACTAACAAATCAGTGCAGCACTAAGCCTGCGAGTCCAAAAGCTATGCACGCTTCTCCTCCATACCAATCTATTCAAAACCTCCCTCTTTACACCTCTCAAGAAGTTCCCATTTCCCTTAAATCTATCTTTTTGACATCCTCCCACCCATTTGGGGACGACCTGCTTTTTGTTTGGCCCTAGATAGTAAGCCAACAAGGACAATCTTTGACAATCTGTCATCCTTAATCTGCACAACATGTTCTAACCATCTCAACCTTGCTCCCATTATAGCCCCATAAAGAGGGGTTGACCACATTTCTCGTACAGCTTACCGTTGGAGATATTGTCAGTCAGTCTGGTACCCAAAACAATCCGTAGACAATTTCCCCAGGAAACATCTAGCAAATCCTCGCCCGTCTTGGTTCAAGACGGAGTTGAAAGGTCCAATAACTATACCTCTGGGGATGGCACGACCCCCATACTGCTGTAAGTTAAACAGTTTGCACATTTGTTTACATATAAGAATTGTAATTGGAAAATGGGGCATGTTTTATCCTGGGTATCCAAAAAGGTTAAAGGTATTAGGTGAAGCTTTCAGGGAATATTGAGGGGAGTGCTGAACTTAATCAAAAGACACTATGTGCATCCAGGTTGTCAAAAGGTCGTATTTGCAATATCTTAGGAACGAAAATTTCAACTGAAACTTTCACGGAATGATGAGGGGGATGTTGAAGTGATTAAAAGGAAATATTTGCATGCTACTACTACGTTTTCTGCTACTACTATGACTACTGCTACTACTAAGACTAAGGGTATTAAGGCGAAACTTTCTGGGAACGTTGAATGGGAGATTGACCTAAATCAAACACACTTTGTGCATGCAAGTTTTCAAAAGGATATATCAGAAATACTTCAGGAACGGCTTAGAGTATTAAGTTGAAACACGGTATGTTAAGAGGGATCTTGAACTAACCAAAGGGCACTATGTGTGCATTACTACTAATGCTACTATACTCCTAAAAAACTTCATAATTTTAAAACAAGCAAAAGAAGAATGTTAGAAAACTGCAGTTTCCTGGTATGAATAGACACAAGATGGGTCTTGGAAGCAAAAAAATTTGTTCAATTTGATGTCGTTGGTACTTTAAGTCTTTTGTTTCAACATGAGTCACTGATCCCATCTTTTCTTAGATGGTCTGAACGTACTTGAGAACTGATCGGGGCTGTCCTGACCAGCTGAACCTTAAAAGGGCTATGAAGTGGATTTGGCGGAAAGACTACCGTTTGTCAAACCTGCTGAAGAGTTTGGCTAAGAAAGACAACAGTAGTTGATGCTGTCAAACGTGCAAAGAAACGTCTTTGTGATATATCCAGTGGCAAGCCATCTGTGGAAAACAAGAAAGAAAAAAAAATATCCCTTTTAGGCCCAATGTTGGAGTAGCTGCCACTTTTCTTGATTTTCAAGCCAATATATTTCCCTTGCTATTCAAGCCAAGGAACAGAAGGTTTCCTGTACGGGGGTTTTGGACAAAGCAGTTCCAATGGTATCTTTTTGTTTTGATCGGACTCCTTTCTTAGGAACTAGGAAATTTTATGTTTCTTAACATTGGACCTGATCGTCTCTTACTAGATGACTGTTTCGAGCAGATGAAGACAAAATGCCAATTGAAGAGTCTAAGATCCCTTTCATATAGGAAAGGTTTTGATGTAATGTAAGCCAATCAAAGTAGCATTGTCAGCAATAACATCCTGCTCACTTTTGATACCTTTCTCATGTTCCGAGCCAGCGTTATTATGTTTATTGTTTCCGACCTTGTCTAAACGAAGTTCCTCAAATTTTTTCACAGCTTTATCCCAAAAAAACTTCAACAGTATCTAGAACTTTGTAGCATTTCTTCCGCTCAAAATAAAAAAGAAGTCCGACAGCCAACTGATGCTGGAAGAACCAATCTAACGATCACAAATATTGATAACAAAACGATGATTGATAACAACTTCACTAAATACTCAACAATCACAAATATTGAGAACAAAACGTTGATTGATAACAAAACGATGATTGATAACAAAACGATGTTTGATATTACCGAAAGAATTTCCGAAATCATTTTACCGAAAGAATTACAAAGTTACTTGAACGAATCAAACATTTGTACATAGCACAAATGCTATGTACAAGATAACATAGCACAGGTATCTTCTGAAAAGTTGCTTTTGGAAAGTTTTACTAAATATTACAAAACTCACAAAACTAGATTAAAAAAATTAAAACTGTGTTTACTTTAACTGCGATTTTCGATTTAACAGCAGTTGTAAAAATATCCTGTCTGTAAGAGCTGAACAGAATCGATATCTGTGAAAAATTACCTCCAATAGATATTTTTTCAAAACAAATTAAAAAGGGTAGGAATTAGAAACGATTTGATTCGTTTATGTAATTTTGTAATTCTTTCGGTAAAATGATTTCGGAAAATCTTTCGGTTATATCAATCATCGTTTTGTTATCAATCATCGTTTTGTTATCAATCGACGTTTTGTTATCAATATTTGTGATTGTTGAGTATTTAGTGAAGTTGTTATCAATCATCATAATGTTGTCAATATTTGTGATCGTTGGATTGGTTCTTCCAGCATCAGTTACTGTCGGACTTCTTTTTTATTTAGAACGGAAGAAAGGCTACAAAGTTCTAGATACCGTTGAATTTTTTTGGGATAAAGCTGTGAAACACTTTGAGGAACTTCGTTTAGTCAAGGTTCTAGATACCGTTGAATTTTTTTGGGATAAAGCTGTGAAACACTTTGAGGAACTTCGTTTAGACAAGGTCGGAAACGATAAACATGATAACGCTGGCTCGGAACATGAGAAAGGTATCGGAAGTGAGCAGGATGTTATCGCTGACAATGCTACTTTGATTGGTAAAAACAGTGGTGATTACACAATTCTGACAATTCAGTAGTAACAATTTTGAAAGTACATCACCTGCTACTGAAAATACTGTTAAGGATTAGGACAGAAGTGAGGCCAAACTGTCATAAAAAATATACGGTAAAAATGCTTATATACGGAATAAGAATTTATTTGCTTTCCTATAGGAATTATCAAAATTAAAGCTGACAATGCTACTCTAATTGGCAAAACAGCGGTGATGACGCAAGTGTTAAGAATTCTGAAAGTATAAATTCCCCTCCAGATGAAAACCTTACCTAACGTTTAAACCCTGTATTCTCTGCCCATAATCATTCTCACATGTTTCTTAGTAAGTGCACTCAAGTGCTTAGTAAATCCAGTCCATATGGGGCAAGTTATAATGCAGAAAAAGCACAACTTCAGCTGTTGGCTTAGTTGTACCTGCAGCTGCTGGCTTAGCCTTATCTATAGCTGTTGGCTTATTTGTATCTGCAGGTGTTCGCTTAATTCTTCCTGTAGCTGTTGGCTGAGTTATACCTGTTAGCTTTATTGCACATGCATGTGATATCAGATCAATATATAAGTGTGTTGCATCATCATGCGCATGCTTATTTAGAGTTCGTTCACAAATTTATTATTGGCTAGAGTTCGTTCTTTACTATACAAACAGGAAAAAGCCTACGGCTTTTTCTTCTTTGAAATAGTAAGAGACGAACCTAAAGCGATCAAGTAGTGTGCTACTTGTGAACTAAGTGAACTAAGTCCAATGTGTGCAATAATTTTTTTATTCCAATGATCGTCTTTTAATGTATATGCAACCCGGATTATATTAAAAATTTTCAGTTAGTATAGGCTTGAGCTCGTTCTTTATTGTAATTGACTTTAACCACGTTATTCTCCCCAAACGGGATATTTTTTTCTCATTTCTTTGTATCCAGAGATAGCTTGGCACTGGAACATCGTAGAGAGTTGTTCAATGGCTCATTTTAAAGGAAATTAATTGGGTTAAAAACCTTTATTAACTAAAATAAATTATTTCTAAAAGAGAATAAATTTTTTACAGTAAAGAACGAACCTTAACCCATAGTAGCAGAAATAAGAATATCTAGGTTGCAGCGGTAGCTAGCAACCTATTAATTACATAGTCCGGATTGCAGTGGTAGCTAGCAACCTCGTAAGAAACGCCAAATTAAAAGATGATCATTAGAAGAACAAACCATTGCTTGTATTAGACTTAGCTGCCTGATTCTTTTAGGTTCGTCTCTTACTATTCCAAAGAAGAAAAAGCCGTAGGCTTTTTCCTGTTTGTATCTAATCAAGAATGAGAGAATTTTCAGATTTGACTTTCCTTATATACTAATTATGACGTAACTCTATTCACGTCATAGCTCTAATATAAAACTATGATGACGTTCATTATTTATCTAGTAGGGTTTCAGTCAAGGTATTTCTAATGATGTACTTTTGTTTTGATCTGACTCTATTTTTAGGAGTTTTGGGTTTTTATATTTCTTAGCATTGGACTGATCGTCTATTACTAGGTTGCTAGCTACTGCTGCAACCCAAATTCACATATATATTTATTTATGAGAGGCAGCCTGGCCGAGTGGTCCAAGGCACTGGTGTTAGCCACCAGTCTCTTCAGAGGCGTGGGTTCAATTCTTACCGCTGGTATACGATTATGTTTGAAAGACTGCAGTGTGAAAAGACATCAAAAATGCAGTTTTTGGTGGAAAAATTTATTCTCTTTTAGAAATAATTTATTTTAGTTACTATAGGTTTTTAACCCAATTAATTTCCTTTAAAATGCGCTATTGAACAACCCTTTACAATGTTCCAGTGCCAAGCTATCTGTGGAAAAGAAAAAAGAAAAAAAAAGAAAGAAAAAAGAAAAAAATATCCCGTTTAGGCAGAATGTTGTAGTAGCTGCCACTTTTCTTGATTTTCAAGCCAATATATTTCCCTTGCTGTTCAAGCCAAGGGAAAGAAATTTTACTATGCAGGGGTTTCGGACAAGGCGGTTCTAATGGTGTACTTTTTGTTTTGATCTGACTCTTTTTTAAGAACTATGGGTTTTTATATTTCTTAACATTGGACGTGATCGTCTCTTACTAGGTTGCTAGCTACCGCTGCAACCCGGATATGGACTAAGGTTTGTTCTTTCATGTAAAACTAGCAAAACATTTTTTAAGCCTGATGAAGATTTAACTATTGTGTCAAAAGTAAGGTTGCAAGTCGACGATTTTGTTTTGGCCTTATTATAATTGGTATGGTGAAATAATAATACGCATATGGCTCTAAAATCATACTTCTTTATGGTTCAATATGGTCTAGTGGCTAGGATAGTTAACTTTCACTTAACAGGCTCGGGTTCGATTCCCGGGGTGGGAAAATTTTTAACTCTATAATCTTCGAACATTTGAACCTTTTATAATTTATAATGATGCATAATATAAATACTGTAATCTTAACTATAGTGAAGTTGCGTATGCAAGTTAGTATAGGGAAGAGTTCGATCTTTATTAAGACATCAAAAATGCAGTTTTTGGTGGAAAAATTTATTCTCTTTTAGAAATAATTTATTTTAGTTACTATAGATTTTTAACCCAATTAATTTCCTTTAAAATGAGCTATTGAACAACCCTCTACGATGTTCCAGTGCCAAGCTATCTGTGGAAAAGAAAAAAAAGAAAAAAATATCCCGTTTGGGGAGAAAAACGTGGTTAAAGTCAATTTTCTTGATTTTCAAGCCAATATATTTCCCTTGCTGTTCAAGCCAAGGGACAGAAAGTTTCCTATACAGGGGTTTCGGACAAGGCGGTTCTAATGGTGTACTTTTTGTTTTGATCTGACTCCTTTGTTAGGAACTATGGGTTTTTATATTTCTTAACATTGGACGTGATCGTCTCTTACTAGGTTGCTAGCTACCGCTGCAACCCGGATATGGGCTGGAAGTTTGTTCTTTACTGTAATTTCTTTAGGAACATAATTAAAATTTCTTAATGTAATAAAAATAATTTGTTTTAATTACAAAAGGTTTTTAACCCCATTAATTTCCTTTAAAATGAGCCATTGAACAACTCTCTACAATGTTCCAGTGCCATGCTATCTGTTGAATTACTAACCTTTACTATAATTAGGTGGCGTATAAAATTTAGTATAGGCAAGATGTCGTTCTTTATTATAAAAAAAAAAGAAAAAAATATCTCGTTTGGGGAGAATAACGTGGTTAAAGTCAATTTTCTCGATTTTCAAGCCAATATATTTCCCTTGCTGTTCAAGCCAAGGGACAGAAAGTTTCCTATACAGGGGTTTCGGACAAGGCGGTTCTAATGGTGTACTTTTTGTTTTGATCTGACTCCTGCTTTAGGAGCTATGGGTTTTTATATTTCTTAACATTGGACGTGATCGTCTCTTACTAGGTTGCTAGCTACCGCTGCAACCCGGATTTTTTTGTGTGTGTAAGATTTTGTGTGTGTGTAAGTTTTTGTGTGTGTGTAAGTTTGTGTGTGTGTGTGTGTGTGTAAGTTTTTGTGTGTGTGTAAGTTTTTGTCTGTGTGTAAGTTTTTTTTTGTGTGTGTAAGTTTTTGTGTGTGCGTAAGTTTTTGTGTGTTTTTAAGTTTTTGTGTGTCTGTAAGCTTTTGTGTGTGTGTGCAAGTTTTTGTGTGTGTGTGTGTAAGTTTTTGTGTGTGTGTGTGTGTGTAAGTTTTTGTGTGTATGTAAGTTTTTTTGTGTGTGTAAGATTTTGTGTGTGTGTAAGTTTGTGTGTGTGTGTGTGTGTGTAAGTTTTTGTGTGTGTGTAAGTTTTTATGTGTGTGTGTGTAATTTTTTGTGTGTGTGTGTAACTTTTTGTGTGTGTAAGTTTTTGTGTCTGTGTTTGTAAGTTTTTTTGTGTGTGTAAGTTTTTGTGTGTGCGTGCAAGTTTTTGTGTGTGTGTACAAGTTTTTGTGTGTGTGTGTAAGTTCTTGTGTGTGTGTGTGTAAGTTTTTGTGTGTGTGTAAGTTTTTGTGTGTGTGTATGTGTAAGTTTTTGTGTGTCTGTAAGTTTTTTGTGTGTGTAAGTTTTTGTGTGTGTGTAAGTTTTAGTGTGTGTGTGTAAGTTTCTGTGTGTGTGTGTGTAAGTTTGTGTGTGTGTGTGTAAGTTTTTGTGTGTGTGTAAGTTTTTGTGTGTGTGTGTGTGTTTGTAAGTTTTTTTGTGTGTGTGTGTGTGAGTTTTTGTGTGTATGTTGAATTACTAACCTATATTATGATTAAGTGGCGTATAAAATTTAGTAATGACAAGAGGTCGTTCTTTATTATACACAGGAAAAAGCCTACGGCTTTTTCTTCTTTTAAATAGTAAGAGACGAGTCTCAAATAATCAAGTAGCTAGCTAATTCCAAAGGTATTCAATTTTTGTTCTTCCAATGATCGTTTTTTATTGTAAATTACCATGAACTGTTTGATTGCTTCAAAATTCAAATATCTTTGAAAAGACTGCAGTATGAAATACATCAAAAATGCAATTTTTTTGAAAAAATTGATTCTACTTTAAAAAGTATTTTATTTTTAAATACAAAAGGCACTAGATGTAGCAATTTCCTTTAAAATGAGCTATTATACAGTTCCCTATGATTTTCCAGTGCCCAGCTAGCTGAGGAGAAAGAAAAAGCGGAAAGAAAAAAATATCTCGTTTGTGGAGAATAACGTGGTAAAAGTCAATTTTCTTGATTTTCAAGCCAATATATTTTCTGTGTTATTCAAGCCAAAGGGCGGTAAGTTTCCTTTATAGAGGATTCGGACAAGGCGGTTCTAATGGTGTACTTTTTGTTTTGATCTGACTCTTTTTTTAGGAGTTGGGGGGTTTTATATTTCTTGACATTGGAGGTGATCGTCTCTTACTAGGTTGCTAGCTACCGCTGCAACCCGGATTATCATCAGAGGTCAGTAACATACTCAGATTTTTATCTGCGTATCTTATTTGTATATTTGTTTCGTATTATGAACCTAATGGAGACAGACTATTGATCTGATATGGAGTATGTGCTAATTGTTACTCTAACAGAACCAAATATGGCTCTAGAATTGACCCAAATAATGATTGATGATTTATTTTATGATGATTTATTTTACTATGAGCTAGAACTCGTTCTTAATTATTAAGGATAGTTAAGTGGCATATACATGTTAGTATGGGCAAGAGTTCGTTCTTTATTATATGAGGAACTATGGGTTTTTATATTTCTTAACATTGGACGTGATCGTCTCTTACTAGGTTGCTAGCTACCGCTTCAACCCGGATCACTGTGAATATATGGAGGCAAGATAATATGAATGAACCACAGGGTTCAGTTTCTTTGGGCTTGAGTTCGTTTTTTAACTATAAATACAAACAGGAAAAAGCCTATGGCTTTTTCTTCTTTTAAATAGTAAGAGACGAAACTCAAACAATCAAGTAGCTATCTAAGTCCAATGTATGGAATGGTTTGTCATTTCAGTGATCGTCTTTTAATGTAAATTTACTAACCTATACTATAGTTAAGTGGCCTATATAATTTAGTATAGGCAAGAGGTTGTTGTTTATTATAATTCTCTTTTAGAAATAATTTATTTTAGTTACTATAGATTTTTAACCCAATTAATTTCCTTTAAAATGAGCTATTGAACAACCCTCTATGATGTTCCACTGCCAAGCTATCTCTGGATACAAAAAAAAGAAAAGAGAAAAAAATATCCCGTTTGGGGGGAATAACGTGGTTAAAGTCAATTTTCTTGATTTTCAAGCCAATATATTTCCCTTGCTGTTCAAGCCAAGGGACAGAAAGTTTCCTATACAGGGGTTTCGGACAAGGCGGTTCTAATGGTGTACTTTTTGTTTTGATCTGACTCCTTTGTTAGGAACTATGTGTTTTTATATTTCTTAACATTGGACGTGATCGTCTCTTACTAGTTTGCTAGCTACCGCTGCAACCCGGAAAATTAGCCACCAGTCTCTTCGGAGGCGTTGGTTCAAATCTTACCGCTGGTATTATGTTTGAAAGACTGCAGTGTGAAAAGACATCAAAAATGCAGTTTTTGGGTGGAAAAATTTATTCTCTTTTAGAAATAATTTACTTTAGTTACTATAGATTTTTAACCCAATTAATTTCCTTTAAAATGAGCTATTGAACAACTATCTACGATGTTCCAGTGCCAAGCTATCTCTGGAAACAAAGAAAAAAGAAAAAAAAATATCCCGTTTAGGCAGAATGTTGCAGTAGCTGCCACTTTTCTTGATTTTCAAGCCAATATATTTCCCTTGCTGTTCAAGCCAAGGGACAGAAATTTTACTATACAGGGGTTTCGGATAAGGCGGTTCTAATGGTGTACTTTTTGTTTTTTTTAGGAGTTAGGGGTTTTTATATTTCTTAGCATTGGACGTGATCGTCCCTTACTAGGTTGCTAGCTACCGCTGCAACCCGGATAATCGTCTCTTACTAGGTTGCTAGCTACCGCTGCAACCCGGTTGCCTATGCAAGTTAGTATAGGCAAGAGTTCGTTCTTTATTGTAATGCAAGTAACAAGCTCATGAAAGAACCGGCTGTTCTTTTTTTGTCGTTGCCAAAGTTTAAAACAGTGTTTGCTGCTTTCTGTTCGATTCGTTCGTCGTCAACAACTGAAGAGAGTCGATCAACTGCAGAAAGTTTAACGTAGTCTGAGCAGCTTTTTGTAAGAAGTAAATCGTTAACTACCATACAATTTTCAATGGTGGGCATAAGAATGACAGGTCTATTTCCCTGTTCATACAATTTTGAGTAAAGATCTATTATTTCGTCATTTGAAGCTCTGTAGGAGTTCCCAATTTTTCTCTTGTAAAGACTATTCAAATTTTCACCAGTGCAAAACCCTTGTCTAATTTCAGCAAGTGTATTAGCATAACTCTTATCCATCTTTTGTCTCACATTTATGCTTAGTTCCTCATACTCAAATAGATGCCAGAGGTTAAAAGTACCAACTGATCCGATCCTGTTTTTTACTTCTAGTCGTGTGAGAGGCATATAAGGAGGATTACCACTTACTGGTCTTAATTGAAGAAAATCCCCAAAAATACGCAGTTAGCATTACCCATTGGCAAATCAACTGCCAATATTTCTGATAGTCTTAAATGAATGTAGGTTAAAGAAGAGACGAGACCATACTAATTTCATCAATAATAAAAAGTCTTGTCTCCTTAAGTGTCTTTCTCAAAGTAAGAAGTTTTTCAGTGGAGAGAGGTGTGTATTTTGTGGTGTTTTCCTGATCAATAGCTAAACTTAAACAACTATGTATTGTTAAACCATTTATGCTATGTGCAGCAATACCAGTAGATGCCATAACTACAACGGGACAATCTTCATTCTTGAACTTGTTGCAAAGTAGTCTTCTCACGACACTGATAACCCTAGATTTTCCTGTTCCCCCACATCCAGATACAATCAACTTCAAAGATGTTGCACCATTGCGCTTGGTAACTGAGTCTAAAATTTTGTCAACAACTCTCTTTTGATCAATATTGAGCGACTCATAATCATTTTTCAACCTGTCTTCGGTGTCACCATTTAAAATCTGTTTGTTTGCGTCTAACAAATCCTCCATAGCATCTGCTGCTCTGTCAATGACTCCTCCCTGAATTGCATTTTCTGGGTCATCTTCAATGTTTTCATCAATATTTTCTGCCTTCAGAATTTCGTTTGCACGTTCTCGGACCCTTTCTTAAAATTCTATATCGCTTTTCCTCTTAACAACAAATTTTTCGTGGTAAGCTACCATGTCGGGATAGTTTACACTTTCAACACAGTAGGTTTCGTAGTTGCTATTTCCACTGACTACTAGTTCATTTTCATTTCTCCAAGGTTTAAACAATTTTAAAAGATCTCCATAGTAAGCATTTTTCTTCTCGTCAGTTTCAAATGGGTTTACCTTTCTGTGCTGTATGATATACGGTCTAAAAAGCCTTTTTCTGAGGTAGAAGGACCCGTCAGTTAACATCATATTATCATCAGTACCATTACGCTCCCGTTCATACCAAGACAATAACTGAAAAAGACTGATATTTTCCATTTGTTCCGGTCTTTTAGGGTAGATATCAATAACCCAGTGGGCAATGTACAAATCACTACTCTGTTGATCGTTTTTAGCAAGCTTTTCAAGCTCCTCATACCTTCTCAGTGTCCTCTTCACCTCGCTCTTTTTCGCAAGGTCAATATATCTAAATTGCCTAGAAATACTATACAATTTAGTACCAAGAAGCCTATCAGCAGCTTCAACTGCTCCAACTTGACGGGTTTTTATGGACTTCAACAAGTAGGACATAGTTCGTTGACCAAGACTTTTGCATGCATTATTTACTTCCTCCCACATTGCTTCTATTTCGACACTCTCTGCTTTTGTCATGTAATCGGTAATGTAATACGGTAATTTAGAGCCCAAATGGCCAATATATTGAACATCAATGTTTGCTTGATTAGCAATAAGAAACGCAGGAGAATAGTCATTTATATAACGCTCGTCATTTCTTCGAAGCAGATGATATATTCTTTTTCTTGGCTTTTTACGGTTTGTACCATGAGCCAAGCAGTCAAGGATGTCATATAATTCTGTTCGTTCCTTTGTAGGACGAGGAAAGCCAAACTTACAATACGTAACCCATCTTCCTCTTTTACTCTTATACTTTGTTTGACAGTATTTATTACAGCGGTGCACTTGATGGTCTTTGACCAGTTTGTGAAGAGTTGGACTAGTCAATCTATTTGGTATTTCACAAGTTATAATACTATTGATATACTGAATCACTTCAGACGCTGTTGATTTCCCAATAATAGGAGCATCTTCAATCCACAACACACAGTGTACATGAGGCGCACCTCGTTTCTGATACTCGATACGCCAGAAATGATCCTTAATTTTACCAAACAAAGGATTTGTCTTTGAACAAATTAGCTCATTAAATATAGGTGTCCATTTTTTGTCAAAGTGCATGGAAACTGCAATTGGATCTAGACACGTCAACTCTGCTGGGGTCATTTTTGCCACACCAGGTAAGTTCTTATGGACAGTCCGTAAATAGTCAATAAATTCAGGAGAGTACCACTCAGCACATGAAACTGTCAGAAACAAAGTCGGTGGACCCAATTGCTCAATCATTGACTTGACTTTATAGGAAAGAGATTGAAAATACTGCTGAGATCCTCTGATTTTTGATTGAACAGAAAACAAAGTCGCTTCCATCTCTCCATCACGGGAATGAAGCCTGTCTATAAATTGACGAGCATTTTGATTTGGTTTCACAGTCCGCAACATATGACCGACGCTATTACACATGTAAGAGAATTCTTGCAATTGGAAGCTGTGAAAAAGAAACTGTTTGTCAAGACGAAACTTAGTATGTCTGCTAAGAAGCCTTGATTTAAAATATTCTGCATTCCTAATCCGAAATGGTCTTGCCTTGTCACGCAAGCCATATTTGCCTTTCGGGAAAAGATTTGGAAACACTTTTAGATCAAGTTCTTCCTGAAATAAGTCTTCGCTCTCACCTTTTAGTTTCTTGATTTGAAATTGGTCAGTACCAAGATCTTTCATCTGCTTAAAATCTTCAATGAAGTCTTTTGGAACCGCTGAATTGAGAGGCTGGACAGAAAAATGTTCAACCAATGTAGATTTTGCGCTTTCTGTCAGTTTCTGAAGGATTGCAGCTTCCGGTATTTCAGGTAAATTATCAACACCAACCGCTTTTTCAGCAAGACGTGCTTCAAGTATTTTATTTAAATCTTCTAGGGTGTATGCATGTATTGTTTTATAGAAACTGTTGTTCTCTCTTAACCACAACAGTGCTTCATGGAATTTTCTCAGATCTATTAGTGCAGTCCAAACATTCTTGTTGTAAGTAGGCTGACCATTGACAATGACTACAAAACTATCAATGTTAAGAAGTTTTTCAGGCTGAATATCTGCATTTGCTTGCACATCAACAGGTAGATATACTATTCTCCCCTTAAGAGCGTCAACAAGTTCTGTTCTAGGTCTCTTCAATGCAGTTACTTGCCGTAATCTGACAATTGTAAGACTAGGCATTACAAATCGAATCATTGCCATTTCAAAATTATTTAAACACTTTATACATTCCGGTGTACAGTCTATATGAAGGTTATTTAATACTGATCGGACATTCTCCTGACTTTTCAACATTTTCCCAGCACAGTAATCACAGACAAAGAATGAATCTATGACATCCTCTTTCCAACCTGTACATTGAATTAGTTGTTCTCTGTCATCTTTGGGTATGTCCTGTTGTAGGTGTTCTAAAATCGTGGCCATCATCACATCAACACCTTTCTTATTTGAAAGGGATCTTAGACTCTTCAGTTGGTATTTTGTCTTTATCTGCTCACAACTGTCACAATGCATTGTGGGGTATACATCCCTGATGTTAGCTACCTTATCAAGGCTCTCACCAAATAATTTTATTATTGTATTTTCATCCACAGAAACTCTAATATTGCTATCACCGTAAATGAAGTCTTGACTATTATTACGACAGAGTCTACTTGACACTTCTTCTATGTAATGAATTAGTTCCTTGTACGAGCCCTCGACTTTTAGTAGATTAATATGTTGTATAATCTTACATTTTGATACTGCCTTATATACGCTATTAATGAAACAGTTAAAGACAGGAAAATGTGGAGCTAGTGCCCTTAGAGAACGCAAATAGCTCTGACATCCCTTATTTGGGCTACAGTATAACGAATGCCCATGCTTTCTTGTGTCCCTGTAATTGATTTCACAATAATCCAAGCCGCCAAGGTAGAAATTAACCACTTTGTCAGTTGAAAATTTTAATGCTATATTATTTTCAAGGATATCAAAAAGAATTTGACATAATTCAGTATCCGTCGGATAGAGCTTGCAGATATCAGGGTGACATTGCCAAGTTACCTGCTGCCCAAATTTTGGTTTTGAATGTTTACTCAGATTGTTATAGGTGACTTCAGCCATCATAATTTCCTTGTCAGATCTAGATTCAGAGCATTTTTCAATAGTTGTCTCGTACTTTTCAGGACAGTTTAATCTACTACACAGAGAATTTTTTGCCAAATATTCAGTAGAACTAAAAGAACTGTTTAAAACACAGTTAGAAATGCTTTTTTCTTGAGTCGGTGTTCCAGGAATTTGTTCTAAATCATTAGTCTTACAAACACATTTACTAATAACCCTAACAGGCTCGTTTTCGCCATAATTGAAAAACATTGCTTTTCCTTCGCTGTTGATAGGTATGCTTGTATATATATTTTTATTGCTGCTACATAAACTGCAATTGCTCCTTCCAAAATTAATGTACGAATTTTCAAAGAAGTACGCCTCCGTATATTCACTGTGTTGTCGAACATTTTCCATTGCATCTATAAACTGTTCCGCAGTTGCCAATCCATAACTTGGAGGCTTTTCGTTAAACTGACAATATTTCTTTTGGATATTACTATGAAGCTTTGCCAAAGAATTTCTAGCCGACTTTTCAACAGCATCCGCTCTTTCAAAGAGAATTTTAATCTGTAATTTTGAATACTTTTCGTGATCCCGATAAAACATGCGTAAAATGTTTCTCAATTTACAAAGATCAGCCTGCATTTTTGCCATCTTCTTGTTTTTCTGAATGTAATTTTTCCCTTTGTCCTTATGCGTTCTTCGGTACAACCTCGCAGAGAATTTAATTTTTTCATTACAGATTTTGTCACCCCAGAAACGCTCCTTGATCTTTTGTTTGGCTGTCTCAATTTTTGCTTCTCGATACACCTGGACGGTTGAATACCTTTGCTTTTGGTTTTTCTTATATTTGATGCGGTAATCTTCATCATTGTGATAATTCTCCTTGAACTTTTGTTTGGCTGTCTCAATTTTTGCATGTCTATAATCTTCATCATTTTGATAACACATCTTGCTGTTTTGTTTTGCTCTCTCAATTTTTACTTCTCGATACGCCTGGTCGGTTGAATACCTTTGCTTTTCTCTCTTCAAGATACTATCTCTGTTGTTTGTGTAGTACTGTTTTTTTTAACTTGCGTGCAGCTTGCTTGATTGAAACCATTATGTAATTATGAATGAGAACATTTACAGTTCTGACGCTTCTTATATAGTAATTATGATGTCACGGCGTAATGATTTTATTGACGTCATAGCGCAATGATATTATTTCATGACGTCTTCAGAAACCACAACATAATATCGTGTTTTTCTATTCACGTCATAGCTCTAATATAAAACTATGACGACATTAATTATTTATCTAGTAGGGTTTCAGACAAGGTAGTTCTAATGATGTACTTTTGTTTTGATCCGACTAATTTTTAGGAGTTTTGTTGTATTTCTTAGCATTGGACTGATCGTCTCTTACTAGGTTGCTAGCTACTGCTGCAACCCAGATTCACATATATTATTTATGAGAGGCAGCCTGGCCGAGTGGTCCAAGGCACTGGTGTTAGCCACCAGTCTCTTCGGAGGCGTGGGTTCAAATCTTACCGCTGGTATAATGTTTGAAATACTGCAGTGTGAAAAGACATCGAAAATGCAGTTTTTGGTGGAAAAATTTATTCTCTTTTAGAAATAATTTATTTTAGTTACAAAAGGTTTTTAACTCAATTAATTTCCTTTAAAATGAGCTATTGAACAACTCTCTACGATGTTCCAGTGCTAAGCTATCTCTGGAAAAGAAAGAAAAGAGAAAAAAATATCCCGTTTGTGGAGAATAATGTGGTAAAAGTCAATTTGCTTGATTTTCAAGCCAATATATTTTCTTTGTTATTCAAGCCAAAGGGCGGTAAGTTTCCTTTATAGAGGTTTCGGACAAGGCGATACTAATGGTGTACTTTTTGTTTTGATCTGACTCTTTTTTTAGGAGCTATGGGTTTTTATATTTCTTAACATTGGACGTGATCGTCTCTTACTAGGTTGCTAGCTACCGCTGCAACCCGGATCTTCTTTGAAATAGTAAGAGACGAAACCCAAGCAATCAAGTAGCTAACTAAGTTCAATGTATTCAGTGGTATGTTATTCCAATGATCGTCTTTTAATGTATTAAAAGAAAGAAGAAAGAAAAAAAATAAGCCGTTTAGGCAGAATGTTGTAGTAGCCGCCACTTTTCTTGATTTTCAAGCCAATATGTTTCCCTTGCTGTTCAAGCCAAATGACAGAAAGTTTCCTATACAGGGGTTTCGGACAAGGCGGTTCTAATGGTGTACTTTTTGTTTTGATCTGACTCCTCTGTTAGGAACTATGGGTTTTTATATTTCTTAACATTGGACGTGATCGTCTCTTACTAGGTTGCTAGCTACCGCTGCAACCCGGACTTAAGGAACATAATTAAAATTTCTTGATGTAATAAAAATAATTTGTTTTAATTACATAAGGTTTTTAACCCCATTAATTTCATTTAAAATGAGCCATTGAAAAACTCTCTACGATGTTCCAGTGCCATGCTATCTGTTGAATTACTAACCTATACTATAATTAAGTGGCGTATAAAATTTAGTATAGGCAAAAGGTCGTTCTTTATTATAAAATATTTTTGCGGTTTACATAATAACTTTAGCGATTCTAAACTGAAAAATAAGATATATAAGAAAATTGAATTTTTTTGGTCTGGAAATACATATTAAATCTCACGTCAGGTAGTTATTACGTACTAACTACCTCCAACGATTATGACGTCATTGATCAATATTGTACATAAGAAATTAAGTTTTTCGTAAAAAATTGATTCGATTTAAAAAAAAATTAAGTACAAATGGCACTAGATCTAAAGATTTCTTTTAAAATGAGCCATTGAACAATTATCTACGATGTTCCAGTGCCAAGCTATCGTTGGAAAAGAATCTTTAATTTTAATTATAATAATTTTCTTTACTGTAATATTATATAGGCAAGAGGTCGTTCTTTATTATAGCAACTCGGATTGACAACCCAGATTATGTAAACCCTGATTACGAACAGGAAAAAGCCTACGGCGTTTTCTTCTTTGGAGTAGTAAGAGACGACTCTCAAAGAATAAGGGAGCTAACTAAGTCCAATGTATGAAATAATTTGTTCTTCTAATGATCATCTTTTAATATAATATTTTTAACCCCATTAATTTCCTTTAAAATGAGCCATTGAACAACTCTCCACGATGTTCTAGTGTCAAGCTATCTGTGGAATTACTAGCCTATACTATAATTAAGTGGCGTATAAAATTTAGTACAGGCAAGAGGTCGTTCTTTATTATAATTCTTAACATTGGACGTGATCGTCTCTTACTAGTTTGCTAGCTACCGCTGCAACCCGGATTATTTTCCAGTTAACATTGGCTAGATGTCGTTCTTTATTATATTCAAGCCAATATGTTTCCCATTTTCGTAAAAAAACTGATTCTATTTTAAAGATAATTCGTTTTAATTACAAAAAATTTTCAACCTCATTAATTTCCTTTAAAATGAGGCATTGAACAACTCTCTACGATGTTCCAGTGCCAAGCTATCTGTGGAATTACTAACCTATACTATAATTAAGTGGCGTATAAAATTTAGTATAGGCAAAGGGTCGTTCTTTATTATAACCTATACTATAATTAAGTGGCGTATAAAATTTATTATAGGCAAGAGGTCGTTCTTTATTATAATTATATTTCTTAACATTGGACGTGATCGTCTCTTACTAGGTTGCTGCAATCCGGATTGTTTTGATCTGACTCCTTTTTTAGGAGCTATGGGTTTTTATATTTCTTAACATTGGACGTGATCGTCTCTTACTAGGTTGCTAGCTACCGCTGCAACCCGGATTGATAGCTACCGCTGCAACCCGGATCTCTTACTAAGTTGCTAGCTACTGCTGCAACCCGGATAAATTACAAACAGGAAAAAGCCTACGGCTTTTTCTTCTTTGGAATAGTAAGAGACGATCCTCAAATAATCAGGCAGCTAACTAGGTTTAAAATTTGTTCTTTAACAAAAACTTCATCAATCGGATATTGTAATATATCCTATATGGTGTAGAGGTTTGGATAGCTCTTACCCAGTAGGCTTGAGTTCGATTTCCGTATGGGAAATTTTTACTTATGATGATTTCTTATGGAACATAATTAAAATTTCTTAATGTAATAAAAATCATTTGTTTTAATTACAAAAGATTTTTAACCCCATTAATTTCCTTTAAAATGAGCAATTGAACAACTCTGTACGATGTTCCAGTGCCATGCTATCTGTTGAATAACTAACCTATACTATAATTAAGTGGCGTATACAATTTAGTATAGGCAAGAGGACGTTCTTTATTATATTTAAAAATAATTTGTTGTAATTACAAAAAGTTCTTAACCCCATTAATTTCCTTTAAAATAAGCTATTGAACAACTCTCTACAATGTTCCAATGCCAAGCTATCTGTGGAATTACTAACCTATACTATAAGTGGCGTATAAAATTTAGTATAGGCAAGAGGTCGTTTTTATTATAATCTATTCATGTCATAGCTCTAATATAAAGCTATGACGACATTCATTATTTATCTAGTAGGGTTTCAGACAAGGTAGTTCTTATGATGTACTTTCGTTTTGATCTTACTCTATTTTTAGGAGTTTTGTTATATTTCTTAGCATGGGACTGATCGTCTCTTACTAGGTTGCTAGCTACTGCTGCAACCCAAATTCACATATATATTTATTTATGAGAGGCAGCCTGGCCGAGTGGTCCAAGACACTGGTGTTAGCCACCAGTCTCTTCGGAGGCGTGGGTTCAAATCTTACCGCTGGTATACGATTATGTTTGAAAGACTGCAGTGTGAAAAGACATCAAAAATACAGTTTTTGGTGTAAAAATTTATTCTCTTTTAGAAATAATTTATTTTAGTTACTATAGATTTTTAACCCAATTAATTTCCTTTAAAATGAGCTATTGAACAACCCTCTACGATGTTCCAGTGCCAAGCTATCTGTGGAAAAGAAAAAAAAAGAAAAGAGAAAAAATATCCCGTTTGGGGAGAATAACGTGGTTAAAGTCAATTTTCTTGATTTTCAAGCCAATATATTTCCCTTGCTGTTCAAGCCAAGGGACAGAAAGTTTCCTATACAGGGGTTTCGGACAAGGCGGTTCTAATGGTGTACTTTTTGTTTTGATCTGACTCCTTTGTTAGGAACTATGGGTTTTTATATTTCTTAACATTGGACGTGATCGTCTCTTACTAGGTTGCTAGCTACCGCTGCAACCCGGATTTTGTTGAAAAGTCAGCTAGAGATGCTTTCGCAAAACTTCATAGTAATATCCAAAAGAAATGTTGCATGTTTAGTGAAAAGCTTCCAAGGTATGGACCGGCAACTGTGGAACAGTTTACAGATGTAATGGGAAATCTTATACATCACTGTGAATATATGGAGGCATAATTGTCCTTTACTTAGTTTCAGCTTAAATTCGATGATCGAGCCTTTATGTAATACTAACTACATCCAGCGACTATGACGTCATTGATCAATATTGTATATAAGAAATTAAGTTTTTCGTAAAAAATAATTAATTAAAAAAATAAATGAAGTGCAAAAGGCGCTAGATCTAGAGATTTCCTTTAAAATGAGCTATTGAACAACTCTCTACGATGTTCCAGTGCCAAGCTATCTCTGGAAACAAAAGAAAAAAAAATATCCCGTTTCTGGAGAATAACGTGGTTAAAGTCAATTTTCTTGATTTTCAAGCCAATATATTTCCCTCACTGTTCAAGCCAAATGACAGAAAGTTTCCTATACAGGGGTTTCGGACAAGGCGGTTCTAATGGTGTACTTTTAATACTGCTTTTTTAGGAGCTATGGGTTTTTTTATTTCTTAACATTGGACGTGATCGTCTCTTACTAGGTTGCTAGCTACCGCTGCAACCCGGACTAAGTGGCGTGTAAAATTTAGTATAGGCAAGAGGTCGTTCTTTATTATATCATTCAATTTCTCTCTCCATTTCTTTGTTTTTCTTTCTCTTCTAATACAGTACATTACTCCTGACTGTACGAAATTGCTTGGAGCAACATATATTATTACAGAAACATTTTACCACAGGCCAACAAGAGTCGTTTTGGCCATTTACGACCATTCATAGCACCGCTTGAAATTGATCCCAAATGACGATTCTAATACAAATTCTTCTAATGGACTAATTTAAATATTACCTTTATTTAATCCATTTAGTATAGGCTAGAGTTTGTTCTTTATTATAAATTACATTACCATTTAGGTTTCTGCCGTAATTCTTTCTTTTCAAAATTAAGTTAGTTACTATGGCCTAGAGTTAGTCCTTTATCATAAAATAGCAAGAAGCGAACCTAAAACAATCAACTACCTAACTAAGTCCAATGTTTGTTATTCCAATGATCGTCTTTTAATGTAATTATGATTTATGTACAAAAATCAAATATCTTTGAAAAGACTGCAGCATGAAAAGACATCAAAAATGCAGTTTTTAGTGGAAAAATTTATTCTCTTTTAGAAATAATTTATTTTAGCTACAAAAGATTTTTAACCCGATTAATTTCCTTTAAAATGAGCCATTGAACAACTCTCTACGATGTTCCAGTGCCAAGCTATCTGTGGAAAACAAAAAAAAGAAAAAAATATCCCGTTTAGGCAGAATGTTGTAGTAGCTGCCACTTTTCTTAATTTTCAAGCCAATATATTTCCCTTGCTGTTCAACCCAAGGGACAGAAAGTTTCCTATATATGGGTTTCGGACAAGGCGCTTCTAATGGTGGACTTTTTGTTTTGATATGACTCTTTTATTAGGAATATTTCTTAACATTGGACGTGATCGTCTATTACTAGGTTGCTAGCTACCACTGCAACCCGGATGTTTGATATTAAATTACAAACAGGAAAAAGTCTATGGCTTTTTCTTAATTGGAATAGTAAGAGACGACCTGGCTACAAACTATGATTATGGCATCAATTATCAATCTTTAACATGAAATGTCCTTTACTGTAATGGTTTGTTCTTTACTAGGTTTCAGCCATCTCTAGAGCCATGATACTGATAGAAATTACATAATCCCTATTTATTTTTCAGTTATAACTATGGGCTATAGTTTGTCCTTTAATGTAAATTGCAACTTGGGTTTCCTTTTATGCTATATCCTTACAAACAGGAAAAAGCCTACGGCTTTTTCTTCTTTGAAATAGTAAGAGACGAACCTCAAGTATACTACCCCTGGAACCACCATTTATCAGTTACTATGGATGAGAGATCGTTCTTTATTGTAAATATTAAGGAACATAATTAAAATTTCTTAATGTAATAAAAAAAATTTGTTTTAATTACAAGAAGTTTTTAACCCCATTAATTTTCTTTAAAATGAGCCATTGAACAACTCTCTACGATGTTCCAGTGCCAAGCTATCTGTTGAATTACTAACCTATACTATAGTTAAGTGGCGTATAAAATTTAGTATAGGCAAGAGGTCGTTCTTTATTATAACACTGGTGTTAGCCACCAGTCTCTTCGGAGGCGTGGGTTCAAATCTTACCGCTGGTATACGATTATGTTTGAAAGACTGCAGTGTGAAAAGACATCAAAAATGCAGTTTTTGGTGGAAAAATTTATTCTCTTTTAGAAATAATTTATTTTAGTTACTATAGATTTTTAACCCAATTAATTTCCTTTAAAATGAGCTATTGAACAACCCTCTACGATGTTCCAGTGCCAAGCTATCTGTGGAAAAGAAAAAAAAAGAAAAGAGAAAAAAATATCCCGTTTGGGGAGAATAACGTGGTTAAAGTCAATTTTCTTGATTTTCAAGCCAATATATTTCCCTTACTGTTCAAGCCAAGGGACAGAAAGTTTCCTATACAGGGGTTTCAGACAAGGCGGTTCTAATGGTGTACTTTTTGTTTTGATCTGACTCCTTTGTTAGGAACTATGGGTTTTTATATTTCTTAACATTGGACGTAATCGTCTCTTACTAGGTTGCTAGCTACCGCTGCAACCCGGATTTAACTTATATTTCATTAGTGTTTGATGGTCCGATGGTAAGCATACCCATTTGTCGCGCGGAAGAACGGGGTTCGATTCCCCGTCGGAGAGAACTTTTAATATGTTGAGTAAGAAGCAATATATTTTTAATTTGAAATAAAAAAAGACTCGTTTTAGTTACATCCTAGCTAAAATAATGAAGATTATATGAATGAGCCACAAGGTTCAGTTTCTTTGGGCTTGAGTTCGTTCTTTACTATGAAGCTCGTTACCACGAACTGTTTGATAAATGACACCATTTATGGTTGATCCTTTACGTAACAAACCTGGGACCTACATTCTTCAGTTAGACAGTCTCTCTCATAGTGTGACTACATCGACATATTCAAATTGGTGTTTTAAATTGAATATCACGAGCCAAATTAATTTTTCTGAAAAATTGTTCTTTACTTTACAATGATTTTTTAATGTAATTCCTTAATGTAATATGAGATAGACTTCGTAATTTAAAAAAGAAACTTGTTTATTTACATCCTAGCTAAAATAATGGAGATAATATAAATGAACCAGAGGGTTCAGTTTCTTTGGGCTTGAGTTCATTTTTTCTACTGAAATACAAACAGGAAAAAGCCTACGGCTTTTTCTTTTTTTAAATAGTAAGAGACAAAACCCAAACAATCAAGTAGCTAACTAAGTTCAAAGTATGGAATGGTTTGTTATTTCAGTGATCGTCTTTTAATGTAATATCTTTGAAAAGACTGTAGTATGAGAAGACATCAAAAATACAGTTTTTAGTGGAAAAATTTATTCTCTTTTAGAAATAATTTATTTTAGTTACAAAAGATTTTTACCCAAATTAATTTCCTTTAAATGAGCCGTTGAACAACTCTCTACGATGTTCTAGTGACAAGCTATCTGTGGTAAAGAAGAAAGAAAAAAAATATCCCGTTTAGGCAGAATGTTTTGGTAGCCACCACTTTTCTTGCTTTTTAAGCCAATATATTTCCCTTGCTGTTCAAGCCAAGAGACAGAAATTTTCCTATACATGGGTTTCGGACAAGGCGGTTCTAATGGTGTACTTTTTGTTTTGATCTGAATTTTTTTAGGAGTTATTGGTTTTTACATTTCTTAACCTTAGATGTGATCTCTTACTAGGTTGCTAGCTACCGCTGTAATACCACGAACTGCTTGATATTTGATATAGGCTACAGTTCATAACTAGCTAGCGCTGCAACCCGGATACTTTGAGATTACAAACAGGAAAAAGCCTATGGCTTTTTCTTAGGTGAAATAGTAAGAGACGACCTGGCTACAACCAACGATTATGACGTAATTGATCGATCTTTACCATAAAATTAAGTAAAAGATAAATCATTCAAAGATTGGGACCTTGAAAGCCTGCCTGGTGCAGTGGATAGCGTGTTGGAATTCTACTCCGAAGGCTACAGGTTCAAATCCTGCCTGAGGCAATTTTTACAAATTTATCTATTTAAAGTCTAAATAAAACTTCTATTAATTAGTACTACATTAGATCCTCTTGACTGACATCGATCCTTTATGTAAATGGTATACGATTGTGTTTGAAAGACTGCAGCGTGAAAAGACATCAAAAATGCAGTTTTTGGTGAAAAAATTTATGTTGTTTTAAAATCATTTATTTTAGTTGTGATTACTGTGCTGGGAAAATGTTGAAAAGTCAGGAGAATGTCCGATCAGTATTAAATAACCTTCATATAGACTGTACACCGGAATGTATAAAGTGTTTAAATAATTTTGAAATGGCAATGATTCGATTTGTAATGCCTTGTCTTACGATCGTCAGATTAGGGCAAGTAACTGCATTGAAGAGACCTAGAACAGAACTTGTTGACGCTCTTAAGGGGAGAATAGTATATCTACCTGTTGATGTGCAAGCAAATGCAGATATTCAGCCTGAAAAACTTCTTAACATTGATAGTTTTGTAGTCATTGTCAATGGTCAGCCTACTTACAACAAGAATGTTTGGACTGCACTAATAGATCTGAGAAAAGTCCATGAAGCACTGTTGGGGTTAAGAGAGAACAACAGTCTCTATAAAACAATACATGCATACACCCTAGAAGATTTAAATAAAATACTTGAAGCACGTCTTGCTGCAAAAAGCGGTTGGTGTTGATAATTTACCTGAAATACCGGAAGCTGCAATCCTTCAGAAACTGACAGAAAGCGCAAAATCTACATTGGTTGAACATTTTTCTGTCCAGCCTCTCAATTCAGCGGTTCCAAAAGACTTCATTGAAGATTTTAAGCAGATGAAAGATCTTGGTACTGACCAATTTCAAATCAAGAAACTAAAAGGTGAGAGCGAAGACTTATTTCAGGAAGAACTTGATCTAAAAGTGTTTCCAAATCTTTTCCCGAAAGGCAAATATGGCTTGCGTGACAAGGCAAGACCATTTCGGATTAGGAATGCAGAATATTTTAAATCAAGGCTTCTTAGCAGACATACTAAGTTTCGTCTTGACAAACAGTTTCTTTTTCACAGCTTCCAATTGCAAGAATTCTCTTACATGTGTAATAGCGTCGGTCATATGCTGCGGACTGTGAAACCAAATAAAAATGCTCGTCAATTTATAGACAGGCTTCATTTCCGTGATGGAGAGATGGAAGCGACTTTGTTTTCTGTTCAATCAAAAATCGGAGGATCTGAGCAGTATTTTCAATCTCTTTCCTATAAAGTAAAGTCAATGATTGAGCAATTGGGTCCACCGACTTTGTTTCTGACAGTTTCATGTGCTGAGTGGTACTCTCCTGAATTTATTGACTATTTACGGACTGTCCATAAGAAATTACCTGGTGTGGCAAAAATGACCCCAGCAGAGTTGACGTGTCTAGATCCAATTGCAGTTTCCATGCACTTTGACAAAAAATGGACACCTATATTTAATGAGCTAATTTGTTCAAAGACAAATCCTTTGTTTGGTAAAATTAAGGATCATTTCTGGCGTACCGAGTATCAGAAACGAGGTGCGCCTCATGTACACTGTGTGTTGTGGATTGAAGATGCTCCTATTATTGGGAAATCAACAGCGTCTGAATTGATTCAGTATATCAATAGTATTATAACTTGTTTCCGGGTTGCAGCGGTAGCTAGCAACCTAGTAAGAGACGATCACGCCCAATGTTAAGAAATATAAAAACCCATAGTTCCTAACAAAGGAGTCAGATCAAAACAAAAAGTACACTATTAGAACTGCCTTGTCCGAAACCCCTGTATAGGAAACTTTCTGTCCCTTGGCTTGAACAGCAAGGGAAATATATTGGCTTGAAAATCAAGAAAATTGACTTTAACCACGCTATTCTCCCCAAACGGGATATTTTTTTCTTTTTTCTTTTTTTTTCTTTTCCACAGATAGCTTGGCACTGGAACATCGTAGAGGGTTGTTCAATAGCCCATTTTAAAGGAAATTAATTGGGTTAAAAACCTTCTGTAACTAAAATAAATTATTTCTAAAAGAGAATAAATTTTTCCACCAAAAACTGCATTTTCGATGTCTTTTCACACTGCAGTCTTTCAAACATAATCGTATACCAGCGGTAAGATTTGAACCCACGCCTCCGAAGAGACTGGTGGCTAACACCAGTGCCTTGGACCACTCGGCCAGGTTGCCTCTCATAAATAACTATATATGTGAATCTGGGTTGCAGCAGTAGCTAGCAATCTAGTAAGAGACGATCAGTCCAATGCTAAGAAATATAACAAAACTCCTAAAAATAGAGTAAAATCAAAACAAAAGTACATCATTAGAATCACCTTGTCTGAAACCCTACTAGATAAATATTGAATGTCGTCATAGTTTTATATTAGAGCTATGACGTGAATAGAAAAACACGAAATTATATTGTTGTTTCTGAAGACGTCATGAAATAATATTATTGCGCTATGACGTCAATAAAATCATTACGCTTTGACTTCATAATTACTATATAAGAAGCGTCAGAACTGTAAATGTTCACATTCATAATTACATAATGGTTTCAATCAAGCAATCCGGGTTGCAGCGGTAGCTAGCAACCTAGTAAGAGACGATCACGTCCAATGTTAAGAAATATAAAAACCCATAGCTCCTAAGAAAGGAGTCAGATCAAAACAAAAAGTACACCATTAGAACCGCCTTGTCCGAAACCCCTGTATAGGAAACTTTCTGTCCCTTGGCTTGAACAGCAATGGAAATATATTGGCTTGAAAATCAAGAAAATTGACTTTAACCACGTTATTCTCGTCAAAAGGGATATTTTTTTCTTTTTTTTCTTTTTTTCTTTTTTTGTATCCAGAGATAGCTTGGCACTGGAACATCGTAGAGGGTTGTTCAATAGCTCATTTTAAAGGAAACTAATTGGGTTAAAAATCTATAGTAACTAAAATAAATTATTTCTAAAAGAGAATAAATTTTTCCAATAAAAACTGTATTTTTGATGCAGTGACGTCATAATTACTATATAAGATCATCATAGTTTTATATTAGAGCTATGACGTGAATAGAGTGACGTCATAATTAGTATATAAGGAAAGTCAAAACTGAATCCGGGTTGCAGCGGTAGCTAGCAACCTAGTAAGAGACGATCACCTCCAATGTTAAGAAATATAAAAACCCGTAGCTCCTAAAATTACAATAAAGAACGACACCTAGCCCATGTTAACTGAAACATAAATAGGGATTATTTAATTTCCATCAGTATCATGGCTGTAGAGATGGCTGAAACTTAGTAAAGAACAAACCATTACAGTAAAGAACAAACTTACAACCCATAGAAACTAAAATAAGATTATAATTTCATTTTAAAGATTGATCAATGATGTCATAATCGTATTTTTTAGCCAGGTCGTCTCTTACTATTCCAATTAAGAAAAAGCCATAGGCTTTTTCCTGTTTGTAATACAGTAAGGATTTCAGTAAAGGGGCGACAATATTCCAGTAAAAGGTGCTTCAAATGATATAATAAAGAACGACCTCTTGCCTATACTAAATTTTATACGCCGCTTAATCCGGGTTGCAGCGGTAGCTAGCAACCTAGTAAGAGACGATCACGTCCAATGTTAAGAAATATAAAAACCCATAGCTCCTAAAAAAGGAGTCAGATCAAAACAAAAAGTACACCATTAGAACCGCCTTGTCCGAAACCCCTGTATAGGAAACTTTCTGTCCCTTGGCTTGAACAGCAATGGAAATATATTGGCTTGAAAATCAAGAAAATTGACTTTAACCACGTTATTCTCGTCAAAAGGGATATTTTTTTCTTTTTTTCTATTTTTCTTTTTTTGTATCCAGAGATAGCTTGGCACTGGAACATCGTAGAGGGTTGTTCAATAGCTCATTTTAAAGGAAATTAATTGGGTTAAAAATCTATAGTAACTAAAATAAATTATTTCTAAAAGAGAATAAATTTTTCCAATAAAAACTGTATTTTTGATGCAGTGACGTCATAATTACTATATAAGATCATCATAGTTTTATATTAGAGCTATGACGTGAATAGAGTGACGTCATAATTAGTATATAAGGAAAGTCAAAACTGAAAATTCTCTCATTCTTGATTAGAATAATGGTTAGATCAAAGCAGGCTATACGCAAGTTGAAGAAAGAGTACTACACAAACAACAGAGATAGTAACTTGAAAAGAAAAAAGCAAAGGTATTCAACCGACCAGGTGTGTCGAGAAGTATATACAATAAAGAACGACACCTAGCCTATGTTAACTGAAACATAAATAAAAATTATTTAATTTCCATTTATAATTAAGAACGAGCTCTTGCCTATACTAAATTTTATATGCCACTTAATTATAGTATAGGTTTTACATTAAAAGACTATCACTGGAATAAAAAACAATTGCATGCATTGGAATTAGTTAGCTACTTGATTGTTTGAGGTTCGTCTCTTACTATTTCAAAGAAGAAAAAACCGTAGGCTTTTTCCTGTTTGTAATTATACATAAGGATCGATACTTTAAATTGGAATTTTGTAAGTATCGTCGGTATCATGGGTTTTATAATAAAGAAAGACCTTTTGCCTATACTAAATTTTATACGCCACTTAATTATAGTATAGGTTAGTAATTCCAAAGATAGCTTGGCACTGGAACATCGTAGAGAGTTGTTTAATGACTCATTTTAAAGGATTTGTAGAAAAAATCGAAAAATCCTTAAGAAATCATCATAAGTTAAAATTTCCCATACAAAATTTGAACTCAAGCCAACTGGGTGAGAGCTATCCCAACCTCTGGACCATATAGGATTTATCAAAATATCCGATTAATAACGTTTATGTTAAAGAACAAATTATAAACCTAGTTAGCTGTCTGATTATTTGAGGATCGTCTCTTACTATTCAAACGAAGAAAAAGCCGTAGGCTTTTTCCTGTTTGTAATTTATAATCCGAATTCAAGCGGTAGTTATAGTAACGAACGGATTCAAGCCCAAAGAAACTGAACCCTGTGGTTCATTCATATTATCTTCCCTATTTTAGCTAGGATGTAAATAAAACGAGTTTCTTTTTTATTACAGAAGGATCTAGATGTGGCAAGTTACTATTGAGACGAGTCGCTCTTACAATACAATACAGTTCGTTATCACGAACTGTTTGCTTTGATGTAACTATTGGTATCAAAATTTCGTTCTTTAGAGTTTCGGTTACTATTTTTCCGGGTTGCTATTAATAAAAAAACACATTTACAAATAAGATAACATTTAAGATCGATCGTTACCACAGAGTGTTTTGAACTCAAATCCTTCTTAGTTTTACAGCAAAGAACGACGATCTCTCGCCCATAGTAACTGATAAACGGTGGTTCCAGGGGTAATCCGGGTTGCAGCGGTAGCTATCCGGGTTGCAGCGGTAGCTAGCAACCTAGTAAGAGACGATCACGTCCAATGTTAAGAAATATAAAAACCCATAGTTCCTAACAAAGGAGTCAGATCAAAACAAAAAGTACACCATTAGATTCGCCTTGTCCGAAACCCCTGTATAGGAAATTTTCTGTCCCTTGGCTTGAACAGCAAGGGAAATATATTGGCTTGAAAATCAAGAAAATTGACTTTAACCACGTTATTCTCCCCAAACGGGATATTTTTTTCTTTTTTTCTTTTTTTTTCTTTTCCACAGATAGCTTGGCACTGGAACATCGTAGAGGGTTGTTCAATAGCTCATTTTAAAGGAAATTAATTGGGTTAAAAATGTATAGTAACTAAAATAAATTATTTCTAAAAGAGAATAAATTTTTCCACCAAAAACTGCATTTTTGATGTCTTTTAACACTGCAGTCTTTCAAACATAATCGTATACCAGCGGTAAGATTTGAACCCACGCCTCCGAAGAGACAGGTGGCTAACACCAGTGTCTTGGACCACTCGGCCAGGCTGCCTCTCATAATTTGGGTTGCAGCAGTAGCTAGCAACCTAGTAAGAGACGATCAGTCCCATTCTAAGAAATATAAAAACCCAAAACTCCTAAAAATTTACAGTAAAGAACGATCTCTCTCCCATAGTAACTGATATGTTACGTTAAAAGACGATCATTGGAATAAAAATTATTGCATGCATTGGACTTAGTTAGCTACTTGATCGTTTGAGGTTCGTCTCTTACTATTTCAAAGAAGAAAAAGCCGTAGGCTTTTTCCTGTTTGTAATATTTTCCTGTTTCCGGGTTGCAGCGGTAGCTAGCAACCTAGTAAGAGACGATCACGTCCAATGTTAAGAAATATAAAAACCCATAGTTCCTAAAAAAGGGAGTCAGATCAAAGCAAAAAGTACACTATTAGAACCGCCTTGTCCAAAACCCCTGTATAGGAAACTTTCTGTCCCTTGGCTTGAACAGCAAGGGAAATATATTGGCTTGAAAATCAAGAAAATTGACTTTAACCACGTTATTCTCCCCAAACGGGATATTTTTTTCTTTTTTTTTTCTTTTTTCTTTTCCACAGATAGCTTGGCACTGGAACATCGTAGAGGGTTGTTCAATAGCTCATTTTAAAGGAAATTAATTTGGTTAAAAATCTATAGTAACTAAAATAAATTATTTCTAAAAGAGAATAAATTTTTCCAATAAAAACTGTATTTTTGATGCAGTGACGTCATAATTACTATATAAGAAACGTCAAAACTGTAAATGGTCTCATTCATTATTATAATAAAGAACGACCTCTTGCCTATACTAAATTTTATACGCCACTTAATTATAGTATAGGTTAGTAATTCCACAGATAGCTTGGCACTGGAACATCGTAGAGAGTTGTTTAATGGCTCATTTTAAAGCAAATTAATGGGGTTAAAAACTTTTTGCAGTTATAAAACAAATTATTTTTAAATAGAATCATTTTTCTTACGAAATTACATTAAAAGAAGATCATTACAATAACAAACCATTGCCTATATTGGACTTAGTTAGTTATAATAAAGAACGAGCCCTCGCTTATACTAACTCAAATCTTTAATATATTCCGGGTTGCAATGGTAGTCACATTAAAAGACAATCGTTGGAATAACAAACAATTGCATACATTGGACTTAGTTAGCTGCCTGATTTTTTAAGAGTCGTCTCTTACTACTCCAGAGAAGAAAAAGCCGTAGGCTTTTTCCTGTTTGTAATCAGGGTTTACATAATCTGATTTATCAATCTCGGTTGCAGCGGTAGTTATAATAATGACCGATCTGTAGTCCATAGTAACTGAGGTCTTATAAGATACATTAAAGTCAAATCTGTGTTGCAGCGGTAGCTAGCAACCTAGTTTATAGTAATTATAATAAAGAACTACCTCTTGCCTATACCTTAGGGTTACTAGTATATGTCTTTGGAAGACTAATGACTTAGAACAAATTCCTGAAACACCTCCTCATTTATAATAAAGAACGAACAAAACAGTTCGTGGTAACGAACTGCATAGTAAGAGTGACTCGTCTCAATAGTAACCGAAACTCTAAAAAACGGAATTAAATTAAAGAACGAATATATCAAGGAACAAACTGTAGCACATTTTAACTGAAGTAATAAAAGGAATCACTATATAAATGATTATTATAATCAAATCAGAGGTAAAAAAGGTAAACAATGGTGGAGGAAACTTCTAATCAGAATATTTTCAAAAAAAGGAGACAGTTCATATTTCCAATCCATCTTCCAATCAACAGTTGAATCAAATCAGAGATAATACAGTAAAGAACGATCTCTCTCCCATAGTAACTGATATGTTACATTAAAAGACGATCATTGGAATAAAAAGTTATTGCATGCATTGGACTTATTTAGCTACTTGATCGTTTTACAGTAAAGATTGCAGCAATATCCGGGTTGCAGCGGTAGCTGCAACCTTAAAATAAAAAAACGAACTCTTGCCTATACTAACTTGTACAGGCAACTTAATCTGGTTTGCAGCGGTAGCTAGTAACCTAGTAAGAGACGATCACGTCCAATGTTAAGAAATATAATTACAGTAAAGAACAAATTTCCAGCCCATAGTAACCAAAATAAAGCGGTAGCTAGCAACCTAGTAAGAGACGATCACGTCCAATGTTAAGAAATATAAAAACCCCTAACTCCTAAAAAAAGAGTCAGGTCAAAACAAAAAAAGTACACCATTAGAACCGCCTTGTCCGAAACCCCTGTATAGGAAACTTTCTGTCCCTTGGCTTGAACAGCAAGGGAAATATATTGGATTGAAAATCAAGAAAAGTGGCAGCTACTGTAACATTCTGCCTAAACGGGATATTTTTTTTTCTTTTCCACAGATAGCTTGGCACTGGAACATCGTAGAAAGTTGTTCAATGGCTCATTTTAAAGGAATTAATTGGGTTAAAAATCTTTTGTAACTAAAATAAATTATTTCCAAGAGAGAATAAATTTTTCAATTAAAAACTGCATTTTTTGATGTTTACAGTAAAGAACGATCTCTCTCCCATAGTAACTGATATGTCCAGGTTGCAGCGGTAGCTAGCAACCTAGTAAGAGATTACATTAAAAGACGATCATTGGAATAAAAAGTTATTGCATGCATTGGACTTAGTTAGCTACTTGATCGTTTGAGGTTCGTCTCTTATCCGGGTTACAGTATAGGTTAGTAATTCAACAGATAGCATGGCACTGGAACATCGTAGAGAGTTGTTCAATGACTCATTTTGAAGGAAATTAAGGGGATTAAAAACCTTTTGTAACTAAAATAAATTATTTTTATTACATTAAGAAATTTTAATTATCATCATAAGTAAAATTTCCCATACAGAAGTTGAACTCAATCTGGGTTGCAGTGGTAGCTAGCAGCCTAGTAAGAGACGATCACGTCCAATGTTAAGAAATATAAAAACCCATAGCTCCTGAAAAAGGAGTCAGATCAAAACAAAAAGTACGCCATTAGAACCGCCTTGTCCGAAACCCCTGTATAGGAAACTTTTTGTCCCTTGGCTTGAACAGCAAGGAAAATATATTGGCTTGAAAATCAAGAAAAGTGGCAGCTACTACAACATTCTGCCTAAACGGGATATTTGTTTTTCTTTCTTGTTTTTCAGAGATAGCTTTGCACTGGAACATCATAGAAAATTGTTCAATTGCTCATTTTAAAGGAAATTAATTGGGTTAAAAATCTTTTGTAACTAAAATAAATTATTTCTAAGAGAGAATAAATTTTTCAATTAAAAACTGCATTTTTGATGTCTTTTCATACTGCGGTCTTTCATCCGGGTTGCAGCGGTAGCTAGCAACCTAGTAAGAGACGATCACGTCCAATGTTAAGAAATATAAAAACCCATAGTTCCTAAAAAAGGAGTCAGATCAAAACAAAAAGTACACCATTAGAACCGCCTTGTCCGAAACCCCTGTATAGGAAACTTTCTGTCCCTTGGCTTGAACAGCAAGGGAAATATATTGGCTTGAAAATCAAGAAAAGTGGCAGCTACTACAACATTCTGCCTAAACGGGATATTTTTTTTCTTTCTTCTTTTCCACAGATAGCTTGGCACTGGAACATCGTAGAGAGTTGTTCAATGGCTCATTTTAAAGGAAATTAATTGGGTTAAAAATCTTTTGTAACTAAAATAAATTATTTCTAAGAGAGAAAAGCTTTCATCCGGGTTGCAGCGGTAGCTAGCAACCTAGTAAGAGACGATCACGTCCAATGTTAAGAAATATAAAAACCCATAGTTCCTAACAAAGGAGTCAGATCAAAACAAAAAGTACACCATTAGAACCGCCTTATCCGAAACCCCTGTATAGTAAACTTTCTGTCCCTTGGCTTGAACAGCAAGGGAAATATATTGGCTTGAAAATCAAGAAAAGTGGCAGCTACTACAACATTCTGCCTAAATGGGATATTTTTTTTTTTATTATTTTCTTTTGTTTTTATAAAAAGAACGATAAATTTTTAACAATTTTTGTTTATTAAGGTAAAAAAAATGAAAACACTTAAAATGTATTTTGTTCATGGTTGCAGTGGCAGCTGCAACCTAGTAAAGAGCGATCCACAGACCATAGTAATCAAAAGTTGAAAAACGTGTTAAAAAAAAACTAGTGTCTAGTGAGAAAAAATTGCCATCTGACATTGAATCAGGAATGGTAACTATTGTTTCGGTTGATATCAGAAGTAAAAGTTTATTGCGAAAAGAAATTTATGGTGATTTCGAAAAAGAGCCTGAAACCCCTTGAAAATGGCATCAAATCGAAATAAAAAGTGAACCATTGGAATCAGCAAGGTCCAAAACCTTCTGAAAAATAATTACAGTCCCCCACCTTGAACACCAAGGAAAATGACTTTTTTGCACGGGTAGCACTAATCTGTCTCCCTTTTTTTTCTTTTTTTTCTAGCAGGGCTAGAGGGTGGCCAGAGTATCATAAAGAGGTGTGTAATAGCTCAATCGAAAGTGAATTAAATTTGTAAGTGTGCTTTTTAAGTGACCAAAAATATTGGACAGCAAATAGCCCTCCCCCTTCCTACAGGCTTCCCCCCCCCCCGCAACTAGTTCTATAAAACTTTGAAATAGCAATTTTGTTTAACATAGTTAAAAGGTCCAATATATATGGTTTTGATGATGATATGGCCCTCCATAGTTCCTGGGGAAGGGCTTTATGTGGTATCGGGCGTATCAATATCTCGCGTATCGGTATCGGGTGTATTGGTATTGCATGTATCGTATCGAGAATATCGGTATCGGTACCCACTGTCGGTAAAGGTATCATGGTTGCAGCGGCAGCTGCAACCTAATAAAGAGCGAACCACAGCCCATAGTAACCAAAAGTTAAAAAACCCGTTTTGAAAAAAACTGCCTAATGAAAAAAATTTCCATTTGACACTGACTTAGGAATGTTAACTATTATTTCGGTTCGTCTTAAAAGTAAAAGTTTATTGCGAAAAGAAATTTAGGTGATTTCGAAAAAAAGCCTCAAATCCCTGGCGTCAGATCAAAATGAAAAGTGTAACATTAAAATCAAAATGGTCAAAACCTTGTACAGGGAAGTAACAGTCCCCTTCCTGAACAACAAGTAAAACCACTTTTTTGGATCGGTAGCACTGATCTGTCTCCCGTTTTGTTGTTGTTTTTTTCTTTTTTTTCAACAGGTCTAGCGGGCTACCACAACATCATAGAGAGATTCTAAATGGCTCATTCAAAAGCTATTTCTCATATCTACTTGCTTTTTATCAATTCTGCCATCTGCAAGTATCATATGGCACTAAAATGGTAAATAGGTTATATCAATCAACACGGTTTGAACTTCAAGAGTAGTTTGAAGTTTCTTGAATATCATTTTAGATTTGACTATAGGACTATTGAAAGTAATATGTTCAGTATAAGTTCAATTCAAATATTTGAATTATAGCAGAAAAGGGGAATGCTAATTGAATTTTGAGTATAAAAAGATAATTATGAAAGTAAGGAAATATATTTTTACTTTGAAATAAGTTGAGCTTTCTTGTCTGCAAAATGAACACACAGAAATTTATGCACAAAAATTATCTTTTAACTTTTACAATCGCGTTTTTAAATATATTTTTTGTGAGATTCTGTAGGTAGAAAATTTCTTAAGATATTACCCTAATCTTAACAGTACTAACGGTGAAAATATATTGCTTTCTGAATTCAATTTTTTCTAATTAATAACCAAAATCCTTTTGTGGGAACAACTTATGTTTTTGCGATGAACGTCATTTTTGTAATGAGACTAGTGGGGGGGGGGGGGTTCCAGTTTCAAAGTCATCCCTAGGGACTACTCCTTTCTTCTATATATTCAAGAAGAATGTTTAAGGGCAATTTCCTCTTTTGGTGACCAGGTGTCGCAATTTTAGGTGACATTTCTGCCAAGGCAAGATTAGGCACGATCAGGTGTCACAATTTTAAGTGAAATTCCCATCCCTGGTAAGTTTCCAGGTGTTTCAACTACTCGGAAAGGGTCAATATAATACACAAGTTCCTAGTCCCTGTTTCTCTTCCCTGTTTCTATGCAAGTTGTGTTACTAGGCAAAATCGTGTCTAGACATACCCCGGATTGCTGAAACCCCCTGCCTTGTTACTATGGAAAATCATGTCTAGACGCACCCCCAGGAGCTAGAAATCCCCTATGTTGTTTCTAGGCAAAATCATGTCTAGACACACCCCGGGTTGCTGAACTCCCCTGCCTTGTTACTAGGCAAAACCATGTCTAGACACACCCCCAGATGCTAGAAATCCCCTGTGTTGTTTCTAGGCAAAATCATGTCTAGACACACCCCGGGTTGCTGAACTCTCCTGCCTTGTTACTAGGCAAAATCATGTGTAGACACGTTCCCAGGTGGTTGAAACTATTGATCGAGGATCAGTTTCTTTCTAGAAGTGGGACAGAAAACATCGAAAAAATGTTTTACACATGCCCATTATGCATGTATACTTTGGGCAGCTGCTCATCCTGTGAGAATTGTACTTTTGCTGATGAGTATAATGAAAAGTGTAAATTATGCAATCCATGTAAATTGCATAGAGGATATACTGTGCAATTTAAAAACTGCGACTCTTGTCTTGAAGAGATCTGTGTTTCTCATAATAGAGGATTCTTATGCTCCAATTGTCTCTATGATAAATGCGATCAATGGGAAAATACTTATCCTGGCCTGATTGCAAAAAAACCCTAAACGTGAGTTCAGTTTATTTTTAAGAGAGTGGTATCGTCGTGGCTTTAAATTATTTTGGGAAGAAGAACCTGGTCTACGCTTCAATTGCTGGAATAATAAAAGAGTCTGGTTCTTACGACATCGCTGTGAAGATACTGGCTATTATGATTATAAGCCAACATACTTTTATTTGGCTGTTACAGAAAGTGATTCTTCATATGAGAATTTTGTATGTGACATTGCTTCAAATAAGCAAATTGAGACACGTGAATTTTATTATATGAATCAGAGTAGTGTTATTGATTTTACAAAGAGATTTAATAAAAATGAAGTTACACTATATTGTAGAAAATGTGACCCTGACTTTGCACGTCAAGACGAAAACAAGTTGATTCCTGACGAGCTACCACCACTTATCGTTTCAGATGTTATAATAAAGAACGACTTCTTGCCTATACTAAATTTTATAGGGCTCTTAATCCGGGTAGCAGCTTTAGCTAGCAACCTAGCAAGAGGCGATCACGTCCAATGTTAAGATATATAAAAACCCATTACTCCTAAAAAAAATGTAAAATCAAAACAAAAAGTACACCATTAGAACCGCCGTATCCAAAACCTCTGTATAGGAAACTTTCTGATCTTTGGCTTGAACAGCAAGGGAAATATATTGGCTTGAAAATCAAGAAAAGTGGCAGCTACAACCGCATTCTGCCTAAGCGGCATATTTTTTTCTTTCTCTCTTTTCCAAAGATAGCTTGGCACTGGAACATCGTAGAGAGTTGTTCAATAGCTCATTTAAATCCGGGTTGCAGCGGTAGCTAGCAACCTAGTAAGAGACGATCACGTCCAATGTTAAGAAATATAAAAGCCCCTAACTCCTAAGAAAAGAGTTAGATCAAAACAAAAAGTACACCATTAGAACCGCCTTGTCCGAAACCCCTATAAAGGAAACTTACCGCCCTTTGACTTGAATAACAAAGAAAATCTATTGGCTTGAAAATCAAGAAAATTGACTTCAACCACGTTATTCTCCAAAAACGGCATATTTTTTTTCTTTCTTCTTTTCCACAGATAGCTTGGCACTGGAACACCGTAGAGAATTGTTCAACGGCTCGTTTTACAGGAAATCTCTAGATCTAGTTTCATTTGTACTTGATTGTTTTTTAAATAGAATTACATAAAAGACGATCATTGGAATAAAAAATCATTGTATATATTCGATTTAGTTATCTACTTGATTGTTTGAATTTCATCTTCTTTTATTTCAGAGAATCCGGGTTGCAGCGGTAGCTAGCAACGTATTAAGAGACGATCACGTCCAATGCTAAGAAATATAAAAACCCGTAGCTCCTAAAAAAGGAGTCAGATCAAAACAAACTTTAAGGGACAAACTTTCTGTCCCTTGGCTTGAACAGCAAGAGAAATATATTGGCTTGAAAATCAAGAAAAGTAACAGCCACTACTGCATTCTGCCTAAACGGCATCTTTTTTCTTCTTCTTCTTTTCCAAAGATAGCTTGGCACTGGAACATCGTAGAGAGTTGTTCAAGAGCTCATTTTAAATAAAATTAATGGGGTTAAAACTTTTTGTAATAAAACAAATTATTTTTAAAACCGAATAAATTCTTCCACTAAAAACTGCATTTTTGATGTCTTCTCGTACTGCAGTCTTTTCAAAGATATTTGATTTTTGAAGCAATCAAACAGTTCGTAGTAATCCGGGTTGCAGCGGTAAGTAAAAACCTAGTAAGAGACAATCACGTCCAATATTAAGAAATATAAAAACCCATAGTTCCTAAAAAGGATTCAGATCAAAACAAAAAGTACACCACTAGAACCGCCTTGTCCGAAACCCCTGTATAGAAAACTTTCTATCCCTTGGCTTGAACAGCAAGGGAAATATATTGGTTTGAAAATCAAGAAAAGTGCCAGCTACTACAACATTCTGCCTAAATGGGATATTTTTTTCTTTTTTCTTTTTTTCCTTTTTTTTACAGTAAGGACCGAAGTCTATCTCATAGTAACTAATACAACGGGGGAAAGAAATAGAGGTCTATGGTGTATATGACGTCATTATAATGATGAACTAATTCTTGTTATCTGGGTTGCAGCAGTAGCCAGCAACCTAGTAAGAGATCCGGGTTGCAGTAGTAGCTAGCAACCTAGTAAGAGACGATCACGTCCAATGCTAAGAAATATAAAAACCCGTAGCTCCTAAAAAAGGAGTCAGATCAAAACAAAAAGTACACCACTAGAACCGCCTTGTCCGAAACCCCTGTATAGAAAACTTTCTATCCCTTGGCTTGAACAGCAAGGGAAATATATTGGCTTGGAAATCAAGAAAAGTGGCAGCTACTACAACATTCTGCCTAAATGGGATATTTTTTTCTTTTTTCTTTCTTGTTTTCCAAAGATAGCTTGTTACTGGAACATCGCGGAGAGTTGTTCAATGGCTCATTTTAAAGAAAATTAATTGGGTTAAAAATCTTTTGTAATCCGGGTTGCAGCGGTAGCTAGCAACCTAGTAAGAGACAATCACGTCCAATGTTAAGAAATATAAAAACCCATATTTCCTAACAAAGGAGTCAGATCAAAACAAAAAGTAAACCATTAGAATCGCCTTGTCCGAAACCCCTGTATAGGAAACTTTCTGTCCCTTGGCTTGAACAGCAAGGGAAATATATTGGCTTGGAAATCAAGAAAAGTGGCAGCTACTACAACATTCTGCCTAAACGGGATATTTTTTTTTCTTTTTTTCTTTTGTATCCAGAGATAGCTTGGCACTGGAACATCGTAGAGGGTTGTTCAATATCTCATTTTAAAGGAAATTAATTGGGTTAAAAATCTATAATAACTAAAATAAATTATTTCTAAAAGAGAATAAATTTTTCCACCAAAAACTACATTTTTGATGTCTTCTCACACTGCAGTCTTTCAAACATAATCGTATACCAGCGGTAAGATTTGAACCCACGCCTCCGAAGAGACTGGTGGCTAACACCAGTGCCTTGGACCACTCGGCCAGGCTGCCTCTCATAAATAAATCTATATGTGAATTTGGGTTGCAGCAGTAGCTAGCAACCTAGTAAGAGACGATCAGTCCAATGCTAAGAAATATAAAAACCCAAAACTCCTAAAAATAGAGTCAGATCAAAACAAAAGTACATCATTAGAACTACCTTGTCTGAAACCCTACTAGATAAATAATGAATGTCATCATAGTTTTATATTAGAGGTATGACGTGAATAGAAAAACACGAAATTATATTGTTGTTTCTGAAGACGTCATGAAATAATACCATTGCGCCATGACGTCATGAAATAAAATCATTACGCGGTGACGTCATAATTAGTATATAAGAAAAGTCAAAACTGTAAATGGTCTCATTCTTGATTAGATAATGGTTAGATCAAAGCAAGCTATACGCAAGTTGAAAAAACAGTACTAAACAAACAACAGAGATAGTAACTTGAAATCCGGGTTGCAGCGGTAGCTAGCAGCCTAGTAAGAGACGATCACGTCCAATGTTAAGAAATATAAAAACCCATAGTTCCTAACAAAGGAGTCAGATCAAAACAAAAAGTACACAATTAGAACCGCCTTGTCCGAAACCCCTGTATAGGAAACTTTCTGTCCCTTGGCTTGAACAGCAAGGGAAATATATTGGCTTGAAAATCAAGAAAATTGACTTTAACCACGTTATTCTCGTCAAAAGGGATATTTTTTTCTTTTTTTCTTTTTTTGTATCCAGAGATAGCTTGGCACTGGAACATCGTAGAGGGTTGTTCAATAGCTCATTTTAAAGGAAATTAATTGGGTTAAAAATCTATAGTAACTAAAATAAATTATTTCTAAAAGAGAATAAATTTTTCCACCAAAAACTGCATTTTTGATGTCTTTTCACACTGCAGTCTTTCAAACATAATCGATACCAGCGGTAAGATTTGAACCCACGCCTCCGAAGAGACTGGTGGCTAACACAAGTGCCTTGGACCACTCGGCCAGGCTGCCTCTCATAAATAAATATATATGTGAATTTGGGTTGCAGCAGTAGCTAGCAACCTAGTAAGAGACGATCAGTCCAATGCTAAGAAATATAAAAACCCAAAACTCCTAAAAATAGAGTCAGATCAAAACAAAAGTACATCATTAGAATTACCTTGTCTGAAACCCTACTAGATAAATAATGAATGTCATCATAGTTTTATATTAGAGCTATGACGTGAATAGAAAAACACGAAATTATATTGTTGTTTCTGAAGACGTCATGAAATAATACCATTGCGCCATGAAGTCATGAAATAAATTATAATAAAGAACGACCTCTTGCCTATACTAAATTTTATACGCCACTTAATTATAGTATAGGTTAGTAATTCAATAGATAGCTTGGTACTGGAACATCGTAGAGAGTTGTTCAATGGCTCATTTCAAAAAAAATTAATGGGGTTCAAAACTTCTTGTAATTAAAACAAATTATTCTTATTATTACATAAAGGACCGATATAGTTCATCATAAATGGTGTTTGTCAATACGGTTTTTTTTATATAATTATCCATTATTATATAAAATGCAGTAATTTTTTTTTTGGGGGGGGGGGGCTTTAACGAAAAATTCATTTGTTAACTGAAACTAGAATAATCCTGAAAATTTTAAATAAAATAATTTTATTTAACTGCAAACTGTAAAATTATTTATGATGTCTGAGCAGTAAATTTATTTTTTTAATTCAAATTAGAATCATAGGCAACGCAACAGCGCTGCCTAAGTAAAGAACAATGTTTGCACAATGTATTATTTTTTTATTTTTTTGGGGTTTCATGTTAATTATAATAAAGAACGAACGCTTGTTCATAGTAACTGAAATATTAATTAAAAGTAGTTCACATTAAAGAACGAACTTTCTTCCATAGTAATTGAAGTATTATAAGAAATCATTATATAGATGATGAATTTTCCTTAATGATTAATGCAGTAAAGAACGACCTCTTGGCTACACTAAATTTTTATAGGCCACTTATGTATAGTATAGTCTAGTACAGTTACATTTAAGGTCAATATATTAAAATTTTCCATTAAAAGACGATCATTGGAATAAAAACCAATTACATACATTGGATTTAGTTCGCTACTTGATTATTCGAGGCTAGTCTCTTACTATTTCAAAGAAGAAAAAGCCGTAGGCTTTTTCCTATTTGTAATCATCCGGGTTGCAGCGGTAGCTAGCAAACTAGTAAGAGACGATCACGCCCTATAATAAATACTAAAGTAACCCATAACTCCTGAAAAAAGGTTCAGATCAAAACAAAAAGTAAACTATAGGAACTGCCTTGTCCAAAACTTCTATAAAACAAACTTACCGTTCTTTGGCTTGATATCCGGGTTGCAGCGGTAGTTTTACAATAAAGAACGACCTCTTGCCTATACTAAATTTTATACGCTACTTAATTATAGTATAGGTTAGTAATTCTACAGATAGATTGGCCCCCAGGTTGCAGCGGTAGCTAGCAACCTAGTAAGAGACGATCACGCCCCATAGTAAAAACTAAAGTAACCCATAACTCCTGAAAAAAGATTAAGATCAAAACAAGAAGTATACTATTAGAATCACCTTGTTTAAAAACCTCTATATAGAAAACTTACCGGCCCTTGGCTTGAATAACAAGGAATCTGGGTTGCAGCGGTAGCTAGCAGCCTAGTATGAGACGATCACGTCCAATGTTAAGAAATATAAAAACCCATAAAACCTAAAAAAAAGGAGTCAGACCAAAAGAAAAAGTACACCATTAGAACTGCCTTGTTCGAAACCCCTATATAGGAAACTTTCTGTCCCTTGGCTTGAACAGCAAGGGAAATATATTGGCTTGAAAATCAAGAAAAGTGGCCGCTACTAAAAGTGGCCGCTACTACAACATTCTGCCTAAACGGGATTTTTTTTTTGTTTTTTATTTATTTTCCACAGATAGCTTGGCATTGCAATATCGTAGAGAGTTTTTCAATGGCTCATTTTAAAGGAAATTAATGGGGTTAAAAATCTTTTGTAACTAAAATAAATTATTTCGAAAAGAGAATAAATTTTTCCACTAAAAACTGCATTTTTGATGTTAATTAACCAGATCCGGGTTGCAGCGGTAGCTAGCATCCGGGTTGCAGCGGTAGCTACATAAAGAACCAATATAGTTCATCATAAATAGTGTTTGTCAATTAGGTTTTTCCTATATAATTATCCATTATTATGTAAAATGCAGTAACGTCTTGGGAGTTTCAACAAAAAATGTATTTGTTAACTGAAACTAGATTATAATAAAGAACGACCTCTTGCCTATAATAAATTTTATAGGCCACTTAACTATAGTATAGGCTAGTACAGTTATATTTAATCCGGGTTGCAGCGGTAGCTAGCAACCTTGTAAGAGACGACCACGTCCAACGTTAAGAAATATAAAAACCCATAGTTCCCAAAAAAGGAGATAGATCAAAACAAAAAGTACTCCATTAGGACCGCCTTGTCCGAAATCCCTGTATAGGAAACTTTCTGTCCCTTGGCTTGAAGACCAAGGGAAATATATTGGCTTGAAAATCAAGAAAAGTTGCAGCTTCTACAACATTCTGCCTAAACGGCATATTTTTTTCTTTTTTCTTTCTTGTTTTCCACAGATAGCTTGGCACTGGAACATCGTAGAGAGTTGTTCAATGGCTCATTTTAAAGGAAATTAATTGGGTTAAAAATCTTTTGTAACTAAAATAAATTATTTCTAAGAAAGAATAAATTTTCCAATTAAAAACTGCATTTTTGATGTCTTTTCAAACTGCAGTCTCTTCAAAGATATTTGATTTTTGTACATAAATCACAATAGTATACCATTAAGTCTACTAATAACAATATATGACGTAAAAAGTGACATGAAGAAATATCTAAAACCTATTGTGTACTAATAACCATATATGACGTAATGAGCGACGTGACGTAAAAATTGAAAAAAATCAATTATTATTTTATTTTCGTTTTCAGTACAGAATCGCTAAAGTTATAAACTGCAAAAATATTTATGGTATCTGAGCAATATTTATAATAAAGAACGAACTCTTGCCTATACTAAATTGTATACTCAACTTAATTATAGTTTATAAAAAATAACGAACTCTCGTTTATACTAACTCAAATCTTAAATATATTCCGGGTGGCAATGGTAGTTATATTAAAAGACAATAGTTGGAATAACAAGCCATTGCATACATTGTATAGTTAGCTGCCTGATTCTTTGAGAGTCGTCTATTACTACTCCAGAGAAGAAAAAGCCGTAGGCTTTTTCCTGTTTGGAATCAGGGTTTACAAAATCTAATTTGTCATCCGAGTTGCAGTGGTAGCTAGCAATCCGGGCTGCAGCGGTAGCTAGCAACCTAGTAAGAGACGATCACGTCCAATGTTAAGAAATATAAAAACCCCTAACTCCTAAAAAAAGAGTAATATCAAAACAAAAAGTACATCATTAAAACCGCCTTGTCCGAAACCCCTACAAAGGAAATACTTACTGCCCTTGGCTTGAATAACAAAGAAAATATATTGGCTTGAAAATCAAGAAAATTGACTTTAACCACGTTATTCTCCACAAACGGGATATTTTTTTCTTTCTTTCTTTTCCACAGATAGCTTGGCACTGGAACATCGTAGAGAGTTGTTCAATGTCTCATTTTAAAGGGAATCTATAGATCTAGAGCTATTTGTACTTATTTTTTTTAATTAATTATTTTTTACGAAAAACTTAATTTTTTATATACAATATTGATCAATGACGTCAGAGTCTTTGGATGTAGTTAGTACATAAAGTCTCGATCATCGAATTTAAGCTGAAACTAAGTAAAGGACAATTATGCCTCCATACATTCACAGTGATAAATAAAATTTCCCATTGCATCTGTAAACTGTTCCACAGTTGCCAGTTCATACCTTGGAAGCTTTTCACTAAACATGCAACATTTCTTTTGGATATTACTATGAAGTTTTGCGAAAGCATCGCTAGCACAAAATCCATTCTTTCAGATATAATTTTAATCTTTAATTTTGAATATTTTTCGTAATCCCGGTAAAAAATTCGTAAAATTTTACAGTAATCCGGATTGCAGCGGTAGCTAGTAACCTAGTAAGAGACGATCACGTCCAATGTTAAGAAATATAAAAACCCATAGTTCCTAAAAAAGGAGTCAGATCAAAACAAAAAGTACACCATTAGAACCGCCTTGTCCGAAACCCCTGTATAGGAAACTTTCTGTCCCTTGGCTTGAACAGCAAGGGAAATATATTGGCTTGAAAATCAAGAAAATTGACTTTAACCACGTTATTCTCCACAAACGGGATATTTTTTTCTTTTTTTCTTTTTTTTGTTTCCAGAGATAGCTTGGCACTGGAACATCGTAGAAAGTTGTTCAATAGCTCATTTTAAAGGAAATTAATTGGGTTAAAAATCTATAGTAACTAAAATAAATTATTTCTAAAAGAGAATAAATTTTTCCACCAAAAACTGCATTTTTGATGTCTTTTCACACTGCAGTCTTTCAAACATAATTACACTAAGGAACGAACAGTACTCCATAGTAACAAAAGTAATAAAAGGAATCATTTAATACAAGATTGTTTTGATTATATTCCTTAAGAAATCATCATAAATAATTTTATATATTGAAGAACGAACAATATCCTATAGTAATTGAACTACAAAGCACATTAATAGACTAATATGAAAGATGGGTTTATTTAACTATCCGGGTTGCAGCGGTAGCTAGCAACCTAGCAGGAGACGATCACGTCCAATGTAAAGAAATATAATAACCCATAACTCCCTTAGAAAGAGTCAGATCAAAACAAAACGTGCACCATAAGAACCGCCATGTCTGCTAAAGTTATTATGTAAACTGCAAAAATATTTATGATGTCTATCCAGTAATAGTAATTTCTTAATTTAAACTACAAAAATACCTGAAAATTTTAAAATTAGTTTTGCTTTTTGTCTCCTGGAACCAAAATTTTTTTCATCTCAGTTCAAAGTTATTATTGTATCCTGGAACCAAACTTTTTTTGGTTTGTAACCCGTAAAGTACGTATCTTCATACTGTTGTCTTAAAATTCCAATTATTTTAGTTTTCTGTTCAGAATGACTAAACTTATTATGTAAACTGCAAAAATATTTATGGTATCTAACCAATAATATTAATTTTTTAATTCAATCAAGTGAAATACCTGAAAATTTTAAAAATAGTTTTGTTTTATGCTAGGTTTTTGCTATAGTGTACTTTAAAATTACGGGGTATAGTGTACTTAATAATTTTAATCATTGAAAAAATATGGTCTCACGCGAATGGAAAAAAAGAAAGAATATTCACTTGTTACATCTTATATAACGTAATACTTGAAACTAATTTTTAAATTTTCAGGTATTGTTCAAGTTTTAATTAGAAGATTAAAATTATTACTCAGACACCATAAATATTTTTGCAATTTACACAATAGCTTTAGTGATCCTAAACTGAGGACTAAAATAAAAACATGATTTTTTTTACAGAAAAAACCCACAATGTTATAGAGATAAGTATTTTAGGAGTCGAGCCAAAAAAAGTTTGGTTCCGGGAAGAAAGCAGATGTTAATAATAATTGCTACTATAAAGACATAGATAAATGCAGTTTTCTGCGAAAGATGATTTTGTTTTAGAAACACATCAGTTGTCTTTTAAATGAGCCATTAAACAACTGTTTAATGACTCATTTGAAAGATCATCAGTTTAGGATTTTAAAGTTATTATGTAAACTGCAAAACTATTTATGGACCATAATTTTAATTTTTCAATTAAAATTAGAAAAATACCTAAAAATTTTAAAATTAGCTTCGTTTTTTTGCTAGGCTCTAATTACTCGTTTCCGTTTTTTCTCCTCGACTAACTAGGCACCGAAAATTACAAAGATCTGTTTTTTGGCTCGTTTGGAAGGAAATCGATTTATTTAAAAACCTTTCATAATTAACAAAAAAAAAGTCTAAATAAAAAACATTTTTTATGAAAAACTGCATTTATCTATAGCTTTATAATAGTAATTGTTGTTAACATCTGCTTGCCTCCTGGAACCAAACTTTTTTTTGGCTTGACTCCTAAAGTTTTTATCTCTATAACGTTGTACTTTATTTCCGTAAGAAAAATTTATGTTTTTTATTTTAGTCCTCAGTTCAAAATCACTAAAGTAATTATGTAAGCAGCAAAAATATTTAAGGTGTCTGAGCAATAATTTAAATTTATTAATTAAAACTAGAAAAATACCTGAAAATTTAAAAATTACTTTCACTTATTCCGTCATATAAGACGTAAAAAGTGAATGCAATATTTATATACGTTTATCTTTCGACAAGATAGTTTTATTTTATTTTAGTTCTCAGTTCCAGATTGTTATAATTATTATATAAACTGCAGAAATATTTAGGACGTCTGATCAATAATTTAAATTTTTTATTTAAAATAAAAAAACATCTGAAAAATTTAAAATTAGTTTTGTTTTTTTGCTAGGTTCTGGTTACTTGACTCGCAGTAAAGTCATGAAATGTACTTCTCGATTAGACTATTAATAATGAAATTATTTTTAATCATATTGATTTCTCTAAAAATGGTATCTGCTATATTTTATGAAAAAAACGCGGAATATTGTAGAAAATCGTTGAATAATGATTTATATATTACCAGACCTGTTAAGGTCAAGGATGGGCGATTCACTCATTGTTACTGTTATATGTATTATATGGACCAGAACGTGGCTACGAAGGGTAAATCACAACAAACATATAAATTTAGATTAAAAGAAGCCAATAATGTATGTAATAGAACAACTAGTTCTGGTGCCAAGCTAAGACTACCAATTGACTCAATCCGAAGTAAAAAGGGTCTCAAGGAATTTCACCGCGAAGTAACAGAATATTTGTGGAATAAATATAAAACCAGCCTTCCTAAATTATGGCTTAATTCAAAAAATCTTAATTCAAAATCAAGAGTCAATGTAGCTGATTGCTCAAGTGGACATACATATTGTGAAACCCGCATTGTGGACATAGGTGACAAAGCGGCATTTGCATGTGAAATGACAATAGGTGAAAACCTTAGTGAGGAGGAAATAAAAACCTGCAAAAAGGGAGAGTTTGAAAGTTTTATTGTCAATCAGCTTAAGAAACAAGAAATAATTCATACAGCTACTAGTAAGACAGTTAAGAGTAATAAGAAAGGACAAAGTAAGAAAGTACAAAAAGAGACAGTAAAAAGTGAGACAGGACAAATTCAGAAAAATATAAGAAAGCCAGTACAAAGTGAGATAAGCATAAATAAGTCAGTACAAGATAAGACAAGAATAAGAACGCCAGTACAAAGTAAGACAAAAATAAATAAGACGGTGCAAAGTAAGGTACCTACTACTGCAGCTACCACTACTTCAACTACCCCTTCTACAACTCCTACTACAAGTACTAGTGTACCTACTTCTACAGCAGCTACCACTACTTCAACTACCCCGTCTACAGCACCTACTACTAATACTACTTCAACTACCCCGTCTACAACTCCTACTACTTCTACTACAAGTACTAGTGTACCTACTTCTACAGCAGCTACCACTACTTCAACTACCCCGTCTACAACACCAACTCCTACTATTTCACGTACAAGTACTAGTGTACCTACTTCTACAGCAGCTACTACTACTTCAACTACCCCGTCTACAACACCTGCTACTACCACTACTTCAACTACCCCGTCTACAACTCCTACTACTTCACCTACAAGTACTAGTGTACCTACTTCTACAGCAGCTACCACTACTTCAGCTACCCCGTCTACAACTCCTACTACTTCTACTACAAGTACTAGTGTACCTACTTATACAGCAGCTACCACTACTTCAACTACCCCGTCTACAACACCAACTCCTACTATTTCACGTACAAGTACTAGTGTACCTACTTCTACTGCAGTTACCACTACTTCAACTACCCCGTCTACAACACCTACTACTACCACTACTTCAACTACCCCGTCTACAACACCTATTACTACTACTACTTCAACTACCCCGTCTACAACTCCTACTACTTCTACTACAAGTACTAGTGTACCTACTTCTACAGTAGCTACCACTACTTCAACTACCCCGTTTACAACACCAACTCCTACTATTTCACGTACAAGTACTAGTGTACCTACTTCTACAGCAGCTACTACTACTTCAACTACCCCGTCTACAACACCTGCTACTACCACTACTTCAACTACCCCGTCTACAACTCCTACTACTTCACCTACAAGTACTAGTGTACCTACTTCTACAGCAGCTAGCACTACTTCAGCTACCCCGTCTACAACTCCTACTACTTCTACTACAAGTACTAGTGTACCTACTTCTACAGCAGCTACCACTACTTCAACTACCCCGTTTACAACACCAACTCCTACTATTTCACGTACAAGTACTAGTGTACCTACTTCTACAGCAGCTACCACTACTTCAACTACCCCGTCTACAACACCTACTACTACCACTACTTCAACTATCCCGTCTACAACACCTATTACTACTACTACTTCAACTACCCCGTCTACAACTCCTACTACTTCTACTACAAGTACTAGTGTACCTACTTCTACAGCAGCTACCACTACTTCAACTACCCCGTTTACAACACCAACTCCTACTATTTCACGTACAAGTACTAGTGTACCTACTTCTACAGCAGCTACTACTACTTCAACTACCCCGTCTACAACACCTGCTACTACCACTACTTCAACTACCCCGTCTACAACTCCTACTACTTCACCTACAAGTACTAGTGTACCTACTTCTACAGCCGCTAGCACTACTTCAGCTACCCCGTCTACAACTCCTACTACTTCTACTACAAGTACTAGTGTACCTACTTCTACAGCAGCTACCACTACTTCAACTACCCCGTTTACAACACCAACTCCTACTATTTCACGTACAAGTACTAGTGTACCTACTTCTACAGCAGCTACTACTACTTCAACTACCCCGTCTACAACACCTGCTACTACCACTACTTCAACTACCCCGTCTACAACTCCTACTACTTCACCTACAAGTACTAGTGTACCTACTTCTACAGCAGCTACTTCAACTACCCCGTCTACAACACCTATTACTACTACTACTTCAACTACCCCGTCTACAACTCCTACTACTTCTACTACAAGTACTAGTGTACCTACTTCTACAGCAGCTACCACTACTTCAACTACCCCGTTTACAACACCAACTCCTACTATTTCACGTACAAGTACTAGTGTACCTACTTCTACAGCAGCTACCACTACTTCAACTACCCCGTCTACAACACCTGCTACTACCACTACTTCAACTACCCCGTCTACAACTCCTACTACTTCACCTACAAGTACTAGTGTACCTACTTCTACAGCAGCTAGCACTACTTCAGCTACCCCGTCTACAACTCCTACTACTTCTACTACAAGTACTAGTGTACCTACTTCTACAGCAGCTACCACTACTTCAACTACCCCGTTTACAACACCAACTCCTACTATTTCACGTACAAGTACTAGTGTACCTACTTCTACAGCAGCTACCACTACTTCAACTACCCCGTCTACAACACCTACTACTACCACTACTTCAACTATCCCGTCTACAACACCTATTACTACTACTACTTCAACTACCCCGTCTACAACTCCTACTACTTCTACTACAAGTACTAGTGTACCTACTTCTACAGCAGCTACCACTACTTCAACTACCCCGTTTACAACACCAACTCCTACTATTTCACGTACAAGTACTAGTGTACCTACTTCTACAGCAGCTACTACTACTTCAACTACCCCGTCTACAACACCTGCTACTACCACTACTTCAACTACCCCGTCTACAACTCCTACTACTTCACCTACAAGTACTAGTGTACCTACTTCTACAGCCGCTAGCACTACTTCAGCTACCCCGTCTACAACTCCTACTACTTCTACTACAAGTACTAGTGTACCTACTTCTACAGCAGCTACCACTACTTCAACTACCCCGTTTACAACACCAACTCCTACTATTTCACGTACAAGTACTAGTGTACCTACTTCTACAGCAGCTACCACTACTTCAACTACCCCGTCTACAACACCTGCTACTACCACTACTTCAACTACCCCGTCTACAACTCCTACTACTTCACCTACAAGTACTAGTGTACCTACTTCTACAGCAGCTACCACTACTTCAACTACCCTGTCTACAACTCCTACTACTTCTACTACAAGTACTAGTGTACCTACTTCTACTGCAGCTACCACTACTTCAACTACCCCGTCTACAACACCTACTACTACCACTACTTCAACTACCCCGTCTACAACACCTATTACTACTACTACTTCAACTACCCCGTCTACAACTCCTACTACTTCTACTACAAGTACTAGTGTACCTACTTCTACAGTAGATACCACTACTTCAACTACCCTGTCTACAACTCCTACTACTTCTACTACAAGTACTAGTGTACCTACTTCTACAGCAGCTACCACTACTTCAACTACCCCGTCTACAACACCTATTACTACTACTACTTCAACTACCCCGTCTACAACACCTATTACTACTACTACTTCAACTACCCTGTCTACAACTCCTACTACTTCTACTACAAGTACTAGTGTACCTACTTCTACAGCAGCTACCACTACTTCAGCTACCCCGTCTACAACTCCTACTACTTCTACTACAAGCACTAGTGTACCTACTTCTACAGCAGCTACCACTACTTCAACTACCCCGTCTACAACACCTATTACTACTACTACTTCAACTACCCCGTCTACAACACCTATTACTACTACTACTTCAACTACCCCGTCTACATCTCCTACTACTTCTACTACAAGTACTAGTGTACCTACTTCTACAGTAGAAACCACTACTTCAACTACCCTGTCTACAACTCCTACTACTTCTACTACAAGTACTAGTGTACCTACTTCTACAGCAGCTACCACTACTTCAACTACCCCATCTACAACACCTATTACTACTACTATTTCAACTATCCCGTCTACAACTCCTACTACTTCTACTACAAGTACTAGTGTACCTACTTCTACAGTAGATACCACTACTTCAACTACCCTGTCTACAACTCCTACTACTTCTACTACAAGTACTAGTGTACCTACTTCTACAGCAGCTACCACTACTTCAACTCCCCCGTCTACAACTCCTACTACTTCTACAACAAGTACTAGTGTACCTGCGTCTACAGCAGCTACCACTACTTCAACTACCCCGTCTACAACTCCTACTACTTCTACTACAAGTACTAGTGTACCTACTTCTACAGCAGCTACCACTACTTCAACTACCCAGTCTACAAAACCTACTACTACCACTATTTCAACTACCTCATCAACAACTTCTACTACTTCTGCTACAAGTACTAGTGTACCTACTTCTACAGCAGTTATCACTACTTCAACTAACCCATCTACAACACCTACTACTACCACTACTTCAACTACCCCGTCTACAACTCCTACTACTTCTACTATAAGTACTAGCGTACCTACTTCTACTACTACAAGTACTAGTGTACCTACACTTTCTACTACAACTACTAGTGCACCTACTACTACCACTATCACTAGTGCGCCTACTACTACAGCTACCACCACTTTGGCTAACACTACTTCACCCATCCCTACTGCTGCATCAACTGCTACACCTGGTACAACAGCTACCACTACAATTTCGAAAGATAGGAAAGTTAAACCCACAGAAAACAAGCCATTCTTGAATATATACAAGAAAATAACAGAATTAGAAACAATTCGAGATTCACTTGATAAAGATATTTTAAGCACATATTATCCTGAAATGTTAGCTAAAGTAAGAAGAGCTCGACTAGACATACAAAATGCTTTGAGATTCCTTCAAGAATTCCAAATCTCTGGTAACGACCAACGCTTGGAGAAGCAAAACTTGGAGTTCAAGTATGAAAAAGCAATTGAATCAATACATGAATACACGGTACATCGAAAAAAGTATAATGAAACACCAAGAAATAATGGCCGTCTTATTACTTTCTTTTATGTTTCAATAATTGCAAGCGTTAATTTTTTACTTTTCTATTTCCTGTTTGAGCAGTGCTTCAATAATTCCGGGTTGCAGCGGTAGCTAGCAACCTAGTAAGAGACGATCACGTCCAATTTTAAGAAATATAAAAACCCATAGTTCCTAACAGAGGAGTCAGATCAAAACAAAAAGTACACCATTAGAACCGTCTTGTCCGAAACCCCTTTATAGGAAACTTTCTGTCCCTTGGCTTGAACAGCAAGGGAAATATATTGGCTTGAAAATCAAGAAAAGTGGCAGCTACTACAACAGTCTGCCTAAACGGGATATGTTTTTTTTTTTTCTCTCTTTTCTTTTGTATCCAGAGATAGCTTGGCACTGGAACATCGTAGAGGGTTGTTCAATAGCTCATTTTAAAGGAAATTAATTGGGTTAAAAATCTAGAGTAACTAAAATAAATTATTTCTAAAAGAGAATAAATTTTTCCACCAAAAACTGCATTTTCAATGTCTTTTCACACTGCAGTCTTTCAAACATAATCGCATACCAGCGGTAAGATTTGAACCCACGCCTCCGAAGAGACTGGTGGCTAACACCAGTGCCTTGGACCACTCGGCCAGGCTGCCTCTCATAAATAAATATATATGTGAATTTGGGTTGCAGCAGTAGCTAGCAACCTAGTAAGAGACGATCAGTCCAATGCTAAGAAATATAAAAACCCAAAACTTCTAAAAATAGAGTCAGATCAAAACAAAAGTATATCATTAGAAGTACCTTGTCTGAAACCCTACTAGATAAATAATGAATGGCATCATAGTTTTATATTAGAGCTATGACGTGAATAGAAAAACACGAAAATATATTGTTGTTTCTGAAGACGTCATGAAATAATATCATTGCGCCATGACGTCAATAAAATCATTACGCCGTGACGTCATAATTATTATAATAAAGAACGAGCTCTTTCCTATACTAAATAAGCCTATACTAGTTAATGATATAGTAATGGAACATTTTTCCCTTCGCTTGAACAGCAAGGGAAATATATTGCCTTGAAAATTAAGAAAAGTGGCAGCTACTACAGCATTCTGCCTAAATGGCATCTTTTTTTTCTTTCTTTTCCACAGATGACTTGGCACTGGAACATCGTAGAGAGTTGTTCAATAGCTCATTTAATAGGAAATTAATTGGGTTAAAAACTTTTTTTAACTAAAACAAATTATTTTTAAGGCAGAATAAACTTTTCCACTAAAAACTGAATTTTGATGTCTTTTCATACTGCAGACTTTTCAAAGATATTTGATTTTTGAAGCAAACAAAGAGTTCGTGGTAATTATTATAAAAAATCATATTAAATAACGTAATATAGCCTGTAGTTATTGAACTACAAAGCACACCATTAGATTAATATGAAGGATGGGTTTAGTCAATTGTAGATGGGAATTATGTAAGATAAAGCAAAGTGTTCTTGGTAACTAACTGTATAGTAAGAACGACTCGTCTCAATAGCAACCGAAGCTCTATAAAACGAAATTTTGATATCAATAGATACATCAAAAGAATCAAATTTTTTGTTGATTTTAAATATATAAGTTCCATCAAGTTTACTTATATCTATCAAACGTTACGAGCCTGAGAAAATTTGCCTTATTTTCATCCGGGTCGCAGCGGTAGCTAGCAACGTAGTAAGAGATTTACATTAAAAGACGATAATTGGAATAGCAAACCAGCTTTTCACTAAACATGCAATATTTCTTTTGGATATTACTATGAAGTTTTGGGAACGCCTCTCTAGCTGACTTTTCAACAAAATCCATTCTTTCAGAGATAATTTTAATCTTTAATTTTGAATATTTTTCGTAATCCCGGTAAAACATTCGTAATATTTTTCTCAATTTACAAAGATCAGCCTGTGCGTTCTTTGCAGCTTGTGTAAACTGCAAAAATATCCATGGTATCCGAGCAATAGTTTGAATATTTCAATTCAAGCTAGAACAATACCTTAAAATGTTAAAATTAGTTTTATTTTTGGTTAGGTTCTAACTACCCGATGTGGGATTTACTATGTATTTTCAGACCAAAAAATTCAATTTTTTAATATATTTTATTTTTCAGTTTAGAATCTCTAAAGTTATAATGTAAACTGCAAAAATATTTATGATATCTGAGCAATAATTTTAATCTTTTCATTCAAACTAACAAAATACCTGAAAATTTAAAAATTAGTTTTATTTTTTGTTAGGTTATGGGTACTCGATACGAGTTATAAGAAGTTTTAATAAGATAAGAATATTATTTCTTGTTTTGTAATAAGATGCCTTCTAAGCGAGTTATACGTAATTTAAAAAAACAGTACTATACAAAAAACAGAGACAACATCTTGAAAAGAGAAAAGCAAAGGTATTCAACCGACAAGGCGTATCGAGATGCGAAAATTGATAGTGACAAACAGCGTTATTATAATGATGAAGTTTATAGACATGCAAAAATTGATAGTGACAAACATCCGGGTTGCCGCGGTAGCTAGCAACCTAGTAAGAGACGATCACGTCCAATGTTAAGAAATATAAAAACCCATAGTTCCTAACAAAGGAGTCAGATCAAAACAAATAAAATATAAAAACCCGTAACTCCTAAAAAAAAGAATCAGATCAAAACAAAAAGTACACCATTAGAACCGCCTTGTCCGAAACCCCTGTATAGTAAACTTTCTGTCCCTTGGCTTGAACAGCAAGGGAAATATATTGGATTGAAAATCAAGAAAAGTGGCAGCTACTACAACATTCTGCCTAAATGGGATATTTTTTTTTCTTTGTTTCCAGAGATAGCTTGGCACTGGAACATCGTAGATAGTTTTTCAATGGCTCATTTTAAAGGAAATTAATTGGGTTAAAAATCTATAGTAACTAAAATAAATTATTTCTAAAAGAGAATAAATTTTTCCACCAAAAACTGCATTTTTGATGTCTTTTCACACTGCAGTCTTTCAAACATAATCGTATACCAGCGGTAATATTTGAACCCACGCCTCCGAAGAGACTGGTGGCTAACACCAGTGCCTTGGACCACTCGGCCAGGCTGCCTCTCATAAATAAATATATATGTGAATCTGGGTTGCAGCAGTAGCTAGCAACCTAGCAAGAGACGATCATCCGGGTTGCAGCGGTAGCTAGCAACCTAGTAAGAGACGATCACGTCCAATGTTAAGAAATATAAAAACCCATAGTTCCTAAAAAAGGAGTCAGATCAAAACAAAAAGTACACCATTAGAACCGCCTTGTCCGAAACCCCTGTATAGGAAACTTTCTGTCCCTTGGCTTGAACAGCAAGGGAAATATATTGGCTTGAAAATCAAGAAAAGTGGCAGCTACTACAACATTCTGACTAAACGGGATATTTTTTTCTCTTTTCTCTTTTCTTTGTTTCCAGAGATAGCTTGGCACTGGAACATCGTAGAGGGTTGCTCAATAGCTCATTTTAAAGGAAATTAATTGGGTTAAAAACCTTTTGTAACTAAAATAAATTATTTCTAAAAGAGAATAAATTTTTCCACCAAAAACTGCATTTTCGATGTCTTTTCACACTGCAGTCTTTCAAACATAATCGTATACCAGCGGTAAGATTTGAACCCACGCCTCCGAAGAGACTGGTGGCTAATACCAGTGCCTTGGACCACTCGGCCAGGTTGCCTCTCATAAATAACTATATATGTGAATCTGGGTTGCAGCAGTAGCTAGCAATCTAGTAAGAGACGATCAGTCCAATGCTAAGAAATATAACAAAACTCCTAAAAATAGAGTCAAATCAAAACAAAAGTACCTCATTAGAATTACCTTGTCTGAAACCCTACTAGATAAATATTGAATGTCGTCATAGTTTTATATTAGAGCTATGACGTGAATAGAAAAACACGAAATTATATTGTTGTTTCTGAAGACGTCATGAAATAATATCATTGCGCTATGACGTCAATAAAATCATTACGCTGTGACGTCATAATCCGGGTTGCAGCGGTAGCTAGCAACCTAGTAAGAGACGATCACGTCCAATGTTAAGAAATATAAAAACCCATAGTTCCTAACAAAGGAGTCAGATCAAAACAAAAAGTACACCATTAGAACCGCCTTGTCCGAAACCCCTGTATAGGAAACTTTCTGTCCCTTGGCTTGAACAGCAAGGGAAATATATTGGCTTGAAAATCAAGAAAATTGACTCTAACCACGTTATTCTCCCCAAACGGGATATTTTTTTCTTTTTTCTTTTTTTTTCTTTTCCACAGATAGCTTGGCACTGGAACATCGTAGAAGCTCATTTTAAAGGAAATTAATTGGGTTAAAAACCTTTTGTAACTAAAATAAATTATTTCTAAAAGAGAATAAATTTTTCCACCAAAAACTGCATTTTCGATGTCTTTTCACACTCCAGTCTTTCAAACATAATCGTATACCAGCGGTAAGATTTGAACCCACGCCTCCGAAGAGACTGGTGGCTAACACCAGTGCCTTGGACCACTCGGCCAGGCTGCCTCTCATAAATAAATATATATGTGAATTTGGGTTGCAGCAGTAGCTAGCAACCTAGTAAGAGATGATCAGTCCAATGCTAAGAAATATAACAAAACTCCTAAAAATAGAGTCAGATCAAAACAAAAGTACATCATTAGAATTACCTTGTCTGAAACCCTACTAGATAAATAATGAATGTCATCATAGTTTTATATTAGAGCTATGACGTGAATAGAAAAACATGAAATTATATTGTTGTTTCTGAAGACGTCATGAAATAATATCATTGCTCTATGACGTCAACAAAATCATTACGCTGTGACGTCATAATTACTACTTAAGAACTACAAAGATGAAAATGTTCTCATTCATAATTACATAATGGTTTCAATCAAGCAAGTCGCACGCAAGTTGAAAAAACAGTACTACACAAACAACAGAGATAGTATCTTGAAAAGAGAAAAGCAAAAATATTCAACCGACCAGGCGCATCGAGAAGTAAAAATTGAGAGAGCAAAACAAAGGTATTCAACCGACCAGGCGTATCGAGAAGTAATAATTGAGAGAGCAAAACAAAGGTATTCAACCGACCAGGCGTATCGAGAAGTAATAATTGAGAGAGCAAAACAAAACAGCAAGATGTGTTATCACAATGATGAAGATTATAGACATGCAAAAATTGAGACAGCCAAACAAAAGATCAAGGAGAGTTATCACAATGATAAAGATTACCGCATCAAATATAAGAAAAACCAAAAGCAAAGGTATTCAACCGTCCAGGTGTATCGAGAAGCAAAAATTGAGACAGCCAAACAAAAGATCAAGGAGCGTTACTGGGGTGACAAAATCTATAATGAAAAAATTAAATTCTCTGCGAGGTTGTACCGAAGAACGCATAAGGACAGAGGGAAAAATTACATTCAGAAATACAAGAAGATGGCAAAAATGCAGGCTGATCTTTGTAAATTGAGAAACATTTTACGCATGTTTTATCGGAATCACGAAAAGTATTCAAAATTACAGATTAAAATTCTCTTTGAAAGAGCGGATGCTGTTGAAAAGTCGGCTAGAAATTCTTTGGCAAAGCTTCATAGTAATATCCAAAAAAAATGTTGTCAGTTTAACGAAAAGCTTCCAAGGTATGGATTGGCAACTGTGGAACAGTTTATAGATGCAATGGAAAATGTTCGACAACACAGTGAATATACGGAGGCGTACTTCTTAGAAAATTCGTATATTAATTTTGGAAGGAGCAATTGCAGTTTATGTAGCAGCAATAAAAATATATATACAAGCATACCTATCAACAGCGAAGGAAAAGCAATGTTTTTCAATTATGGCGAAAACGAGCCTGTTAGGGTTATTAGTAAATGTGTTTGTAAGACTAATGATTTAGAACAAATTCCTGGAACACCGACTCAAGAAAAAAGCATTTCTAACTGTGTTTTAAACAGTTCGTTTAGTTCTACTGAATATTTGGCAAAAAATTCTCTGTGTAGTAGAACAAACTGTCCTGAAAAGTACGAGACAACTATTGAAAAATGCTCTAGAACTAGATCTGACAAGGAAATTATGATGGCTGAAGTCACCTATAACAATCCGAGTAAACATTCAAGACCAAAAATTGGGCAGCAGGTTACTTGGCAATGTCACCCTGATATCTGCAAGCTCTATCCCATGGATATTGAATTATGTCAAATTCTTTTTGATATCCTTGAAAATAATATAGCATTAAAATTTTCAACTGACAAAGTGGTTAATTTCTACCTTGGCGGCTTGGATTATTGTGAAATCAATTACAGGGACACAAGAAAGCATGGGCATTCGTTATACTGTAGCCCAAATGAGGGATGTCAGAGCTATTTGCGTTCTCTAAGGGCACTAGCTCCACATTTTCCTGTCTTGAACTGTTTCATTAATAGCGTATATAAGGCAGTATCAAAATGTAAGATTATACAACATATTAATCTACTAAAAGTCGAGGGTTCGTACAAGGAACTAAGTCATTACATAGAAGAAGTGTCAAGTAGACTCTGTCGTAATAATAGTCAAGACTTCATTTACGGTGATAGCAATATTAGAGTTTCTGTGGATGAAAATACAATAATAAAATTATTTGGTGAGAGCCTTGATAAGGTAGCTAACATCAGGGATGTATACCCCACAATGCATTGTGACAGTTGTGAGCAGATAAAGACAAAATACCAATTGAAGAGTCTAAGATCCCTTTCAAATAGGAAAGGTTTTGATGTAATGATGGCCACGATTTTAGAACACCTACAACAGGACATACCCAAAGATGACAGAGAACAACTAATTCAATGTACAGGTTGGAAAGAGAGTGTCATAGATTCATTCTTTGTCTGTGATTACTGTGCTGGGAAAATGTTGAAAAGTCAGGAAAATGTCCGATCAGTATTAAATAACCTTCATATAGACTGTACACCGGGATGTATAAAGTGTTTAAATAATTTTGAAATGGCAATGATTCGATTTGTTATGCCTTGTCTTACGATCGTCAGATTAGGGCAAGTAACTGCATTGAAGAGACCTAGAACAGAACTTGTTGACGCTCTTAAGGGGAGAATAGTATATCTACCTGTTGATGTGCAAGCAAATGCAGATATTCAGCCTGAAAAACTTCTTAACATTGATAGTTTTGTAGTCATTGTCAATGGTCAGCCTACTTACAACAAGAATGTTTGGACTGCACTAATAGATCTGAGAAAAGTCCATGAAGCACTGTTGTGGTTAAGAGAGAACAACAGTCTCTATAAAACAATACATGCATACACCCTAGAAGATTTAAATAAAATACTTAAAGCATGTCTTGCTGAAAAAGCGGTTGGTGTTGATAATTTACCTGAAATACCGGAAGCTGCAATCCTTCAGAAACTGACAGAAAGCGCAAAATCTACATTGGTTGAACATTTTTCTGTCCAGCCTCTCAATTCAGCGGTACCAAAAGACTTCATTGAAGATTTTAAGCAGATGAAAGATCTTGGTACTGACCAATTTCAAATCAAGAAACTAAAAGGTGAGAGCGAAGACTTATTTCAGGAAGAACTTGATCTAAAAGTGTTTCCAAATCTTTTCCCGAAAGGCAAATATGGCTTGCGTGACAAGGCAAGACCATTTCGGATTAGGAATGCAGAATATTTTAAATCAAGGCTTCTTAGCAGACATACTAAGTTTCGTCTTGACAAAAAGTTTCTTTTTCACAGCTTCCAATTGCAAGAATTCTCTTACATGTGTAATAGCGTCGGTCATATGTTGCGGACTGTGAAACCAAATCAAAATGCTCGTCAATTTATAGACAGGCTTCATTCCCGTGATGGAGAGATGGAAGCGACTTTGTTTTCTGTTCAATCAAAAATCAGAGGATCTCAGCAGTATTTTCAATCTCTTTCCTATAAAGTAAAGTCAATGATTGAGCAATTGGGTCCACCGACTTTGTTTCTGACAGTTTCATGTGCTGAGTGGTACTCTCCTGAATTTATTGAATATTTACGGACTGTCCATAAGAACTTACCTGGTGTGGCAAAAATGACCCCAGCAGAGTTGACGTGTCTAGATCCAATTGCAGTTTCCATGCACTTTGACAAAAAATGGACACCTATATTTAATGAGCTAATTTGTTCAAAGACAAATCCTTTGTTTGGTAAAATTAAGGATCATTTCTGGCGTATCGAGTATCAGAAACGAGGTGCGCCTCATGTACACTGTGTGTTGTGGATTGAAGATGCTCCTATTATTGGGAAATCAACAGCGTCTGAAGTGATTCAGTATATCAATAGTATTATAACTTGTGAAATACCAAATAGATTGACTAGTCCAACTCTTCACAAACTGGTCAAAGACCATCAAGTGCACCGCTGTAATAAATACTGTCAAAGAAAGTATAAGAGAAAAAGAGGAAGATGGGTTACGTATTGTAAGTTTGGCTTTCCTCGTCCTACAAAGGAACGAACAGAATTATATGACATCCTTGACTGCTTGGCTCATGGTACAAACCGTAAAAAGCCAAGAAAAAGAATATATCATCTGCTTCGAAGAGATGACGAGCGTTATATAAATGACTATTCTCCTGCGTTACTTATTGCTAATCAAGCAAACATTGATGTTCAATGTATTGGCCATTTGGGCTCTAAATTACCGTATTACATTACCGATTACATGACAAAAGCAGAGAGTGTCGAAATAGAAGCAATGTGGGAGGAAGTAAATAATGCATGCAAAAGTCTTGGTCAACGAACTATGTCCTACTTGTTGAAGTCCATAAAAACCCGTCAAGTTGGAGCAGTTGAAGCTGCTGATAGGCTTCTTGGTACTAAATTGTATAGTATTTCTAGGCAATTTAGATATATTGACCTTGCGAAAAAGAGCGAGGTAAAGAGGACACTGAGAAGGTATGAGGAGCTTGAAAAGCTTGCTAAAAACGATCCACAGAGTAGTGATCTGTACATTGCCCACTGGGTTATTGATATATACCCTAAAAGACCGGAACATATGGAAAATATCAGTCTTTTTCAGTTATTGTCTTGGTATGAACGGGAGCGTAATGGTACTGATGATAATATGATGTTAACTGACGGGTCCTTCTACCTCAGAAAAAGGCTTTTTAAACCGTATATCATACAGCACAGAAAGGTAAACCCATTTGAAACTGACGAGAAGAAAAATGCTTATTATGGAGATCTTTTAAAATTGTTTAAACCTTGGAGAAATGAAAATGAACTAGTAGTCAGTGGATATAGCAACTACGAAACCTACTGTGTTGAAAGTGTAAACTATCCCGACATGGTAGCTTACCATGAAAAATTTGTTGTTAAGAGGAAAAGCGATATAGAATTTGAAGAAAGGGTCCGAGAACGTGCAAAAGAAATTCTGAAGGCAGAAAATATTGATGAAAACATTGAAGATGACCCAGAAAATGCAATTCAGGGAGGAGTCATTGACAGAGCAGCAGATGCTATGGAGGATTTGTTAGACACAAACAAACAGATTTTAAATGGTGACACCGAAGAATGGTTGAAAAATGATTATGAGTCGCTCAATATTGATCAAAAGAGAGTTGTTGACAAAATTTTAGACTCAGTTACCAAGCGCAATGGTGCAACATCTTTGAAGTTGATTGTATCTGGATGTGGGGGTACAGGAAAATCTAGGGTTATCAGTGTCGTGAGAAGACTACTTTGCAACAAGTTCAAGAATGAAGATTGTCCCGTTGTAGTTATGACACCTACTGGTATTGCTGCACATAGCATAAATGGTTTAACAATACATAGTTGTTTAAGTTTAGCTATTGATCAGGAAAACACCATAAAATACACACCTCTCTCCACTGAAAAACTTCTTACTTTGAGAAAGACACTTAAGGAGACAAGACTTTTTATTATTGATGAAATTAGTATGGTTTCGTCTCTTCTTTTAACCTACATTCATTTAAGACTATCAGAAATATTGGCAGTTGATTTGCCAATGGGTAATGCTAACTGCGTATTTTTGGGAGATTTCCTTCAATTAAGACCAGTAAGTGGTAATCCTCCTTATATGCCTCTCACACGACTAGAAGTAAAAAACAGGATCGGATCAGTTGGTACTTTTAACCTCTGGCATCTATTTGAGTATGAGGAACTAAGCATAAATGTGAGACAAAAGATGGATAAGAGTTATGCTAATACACTTGCTGAAATTAGACAAGGGTTTTGCACTGGTGAAAATTTGAATAGTCTTTACAAGAGAAAAATTGGGAACTCCTACAGAGCTTCAAATGACGAAATAATAGATCTTTACTCAAAATTGTATGAAGAGGGAAATAGACCTGTCATTCTTATGCCCACCAATGAAAATTGTATGGTAGTTAACGATTTACTTCTTACAAAAAGCTGCTCAGACTACGTTAAACTTTCTGCAGTTGATCGACTCTCTTCAGTTGTTGACGACAAACGAATCGAACAGAAAGCAGCAAACACTGTTTTAACTTTGGCAACGACAAAAAAAGAACAGCCGGTTCTTTCATGAGCTTGTTACTTGCAGTAGGTGCACGTGTAATGCTCCAAAGAAATATTTGTGTTGCTAAGGGGCTAGTAAATGGATCAATGGGAACAGTAACAAGCTTCAAGTTGCTACCAAACGGAGAAATAATTGGAGTTCTTGTAAAATTTGATGGACTGGAACTTCCGGTTGAAATTGGCAGAGAAACCGTGCGCTTTGAAGTTTTGAAGCAAGTTTTTTTTTACGCGAAGACAGTTTCCTCTTCAACTGGCCTTTGCCATTACAATACACAAGTCCCAAGGACTAAGTTTACAGTGTGCAATTGTTGACGCAGGTAATCGTTGCTTCGGTCCAGGTATGTTGTACGTTGCTCTTTCCCGTGTGACCACTAGTGCAGGTTTACATCTAGTAGAATTTGATAAGACAAAGATTTATTGCGATGTTGATGCTTTAATTGAGTACAACCGTTTGAGACAAATTTATAGAACAGATCTTCCATTGTTTGAGTTCCCAGAAAGGCAACTCAGAGGTACACCAGATGAAGTATGTATAACAAATGAAGTAAACTCTAAAGGACAACAGACTCAAGGAAAAAAAATTTCCATTGTTGGAGGTCCCAGAAAAAGAATGAGAATCCCTTCAGTTGAAGAACCCTTATTAATAGAAATTTATCCCAAAAATAAGAAAAGGATAACTAGTGTCGGACCGGTGGTGTCAACAAAAGAGAAAAAATTAAATATTAATGCGAAACTTGATCACAATGATATATTTCGTGTCATTCAACCGGCCCAAGATCGTCAAGAACAACACAAAAATGCTAAAAATGCAAATGCACCAGCAAGTGCATATGTTACTCTTGATAGTAATAGAAAGGTATCAAGAATTATACATGCTGACTGGAATCAAGCAGCAGCTAATATATTTCTATCTGGATACGCAGGCAGCCAATGCTTTGCCATGGTACTCGCAAATATTGTCCGAGCTGCTATTATACCTCCAAGGCAATGGAATAAAAATATTCTGAACAGAAACATGATTGAAGGGGATACAATTTATGCTCTCATACGTGAAAATAATAATAATAGAAATCCAAGAGTTTTTCCGATTCCTCCTAGTGGCTATTTGGTATTGAAAAATTTAGATGTCATCAAGGACGATTTTCTAATGTATGACGCAGTGTTTTCCCTAAATTATGACGATAATTGGTTGTGCAGCGGAAGCTTATTGGATTCTATAAATAATGGAGAATTAGGAATTACATTATTGGCTGCTTTAAAAAAATTATTTAGAGAACATAATGCTGGAATAATAGTTGCATACTCTAAATCACTGGGTCTTATGCATTATGATGAAAAATACTATTTTACAGATTCTCACTCATGCGGACCCAGAGGAGCACCATTGCAAAATGAAAATGGAAAAGCATGTGTCATAGAATGCGACACGATTGAAGAATTATATCGCATTACTCGAAGAGTCTTCAAAGCTAAAAATGAACAATTTACTATTCATTATATTGACGTTACAGTAAGTACATTAAATCCGGGTTGCAGCGGTAGCTAGCAACCTAGTAAGAGACGATCACGTCCAATGTTAAGAAATATAAAAACCCATAGTTCCTAAAACAGGAGTCAGATCAAAACAAAAAGTACACCATTAGAACCGCCTTGTCCGAAACCCCTGTATAGGAAACTTTCTGTCCCTTGGCTTGAACAGCAAGGGAAATATATTGGCTTGAAATTTACAATAAAGAACGACACCTAGCCCATGTTAACTGAAACATAAATAGGGATTATTTAATCTCCATCAGTATCATGGCTGTAGAGATGGCTGAAACTTAGTAAAGAACAAACCGTTACAGTAAAGAATTATAATAAAGAACGAACTCTTGCCTATAATAGATTAGATACTCAACTTAATTATAGTTAATGATATAGTAATGATAGGGTTTTATTGATAGCTGAACTACAAATTAAAAGAAAAAGACACCGGCTGGATTTGTTACATTAAAAGACGATCACTGAAATAACAAACCATTCCATACATTGGACATAGTTAGCTACTTGATTGTTTGAGTTTCGTCTCTTACTATTTAAAAGAAGAAAAAGCCGTAGGCTTTTTCCTGTTTGTATTTATAGTTAAAAAACGAACTCAAGTCCAAAGAAACTGAACACTGTGGTTCATTCATATTATCTTCATTATTTTAGCTAGAAGGTAAATAAGCAAGTTTCTTTTTTAAATTTTAAATTGAAAAGATAGTGCTTTTAATTCAACATATTAAAAGTTCTCCCCGACGGGGAATCGAACCCCCTTTTCCCAGGTAACAAGTGGGCATACTAACCATTAGACTATCGAAGACTTATAAAACAAAAGTTACATATAATATATGATAATAATTTTTTAATCCGGGTTACATAAAGGCTCCATCATCGAATTTTTACATTAAAGAACGAACTTTAGTCCATAGTTTATATTAAAGGACGATCATTTATAATAATCCGGGTTGCAGCGGTAGCTAGCAACCTAGTAAGAGACGATCACCTCCAATGTTAAGAAATATAAAAACCCGTAGCTCCTAAAAAAAGAGTCAGATCAAAACAAAAAGTACACCATTAGAACCGCCTTGTCCAAATCCTCCATAAAGGAAACTTACCGCCCTTTGGCTTGAACAGAAAGGGAAATATATTGGCTTGAAAATCAAGCAAATAGACTTTTACCACGTTATTCTCCCCAAACGGGATATTTTTTTTTTTCTTTTTTTGTCTCCAGAGATAGCTTGGCACTGGAACATCGTAGAGGGTTGTTCAATAGCTCATTTTAAAGGAAATTAATTGGGTTAAAAACCTTTTGTAACTAAAATAAATTATTTCTAAAAGAGAATAAATTTTTCCAATAAAAACTGTATTTTTGATGCAGTGACGTCATAATTACTATATAAGAAACGTCAAAACTGTAAATGGTCTCATTCATGAATACATAATGGTTAGATCAAAGCAAGCTACACGCAAGTTAAAAAATCAGTGCTAAAATATTATAATAAAGATCGAACTCTTCCCTATACTAACTTGCATACGCAACTTCACTATAGTTAAGATTACAGTATTTATATTATACATCATTATAGATTATAAAAGGTTCAAATGTTATAATGTTATAATAAAGATCGAACTCTTCCCTATACTAACTTGCATACGCAACTTCACTATAGTTATCCGGGTTGCAGCGGTAGCTAGCAACCTAGTAAGAGACGATCACCTCCAATGTTAAGAAATATAAAAACCCGTAGCTCCTAAAAAAAGAGTCAGATCAAAACAAAAAGTACACCATTAGAACCGCCTTGTCCAAATCCTCCATAAAGGAAACTTACCGCCCTTTGGCTTGAATAACAAAGAAAATATATTGGCTTGAAAATCAAGAAAATAGACTTTTACCACGTTATTCTCCCCAAACGGGATATTTTTTTCTTTTTTTTTTCTTTGTTTCCAGAGATAGCTTGGCACTGGAACATCGTAGAGGGTTGTTCAATAGCTCATTTTAAAGGAAATTAATTGGGTTAAAAACCTTTTGTAACTAAAATAAATTATTTCTAAAAGAGAATAAATTTTTCCAATAAAAACTGTATTTTTGATGCAGTGACGTCATAATTACTATATAAGAAACGTCAAAACTGTAAATGGTCTCATTCATGAATACATAATGGTTAGATCAAAGCAAGCTACACGCAAGTTAAAAAATCAGTACTAAAAAATCAAGAAAAGTGGCAGCTACTACAACATTCCGCCTTAACGGGATATTTTTTTCTCTTTTCTTTTTATAATAAAGAGCGACCTCTTGCCTATGCTAAATTTTATAGACCACTTAATCCGGGTTGCAGCGGTAGCTAGCAACCTAGTAAGAGACGATCACGTCCAATGTTAAGAAATATAAAAACCCATAGTTCCTAAAAAAGGAGTCAGATCAAAACAAAAAGTACACCATTAGAACCGCCTTGTCCGAAACCCCTGTATAGGAAACTTTCTGTCCCTTGGCTTGAACAGAAAGGGAAATATATTGGCTTGAAAATCAAGCAAATTGACTTTTACCACGTTATTCTCCCCAAACGGGATATTTTTTTCTTTTTTTTTTTCTTTGTTTCCAGATTACATTAAAGAACGATCTGTAGCCCATAGTAACTGAAGTGTTATAAGGAATTATTATACAGATGGTGATGTAAAACATACTTATATTTAGATATGATAGTATTACATCCGGGTTGCAGCGGTAGCTAGCAACCTAGTAAGAGACGATCACGTCCAATGTTAAGAAATATAAAAACCCATAGTTCTTAACAAAGGAGTCAGATCAAAACAAAAAGTACACTATTAGAACCGCCTTGTCCGAAACCCCTGTATAGGAAACTTTCTGTCCCTTGGCTTGAACAGCAAGGGAAATATATTGGCTTGAAAATCAAGAAAATTGACTTTAACCACGTTATTCTCCCCAAACGGGATATTTTTTTCTCTTTTCTTTTTTTTTCTTTTCCACAGATAGCTTGGCACTGGAACATCGTAGAGGGTTGTTCAATAGCTCATTTTAAAGGAAGTTAATTGGGTTAAAAATCTATAGTAACTAAAATAAATTATTTCTAAAAGAGAATAAATTTTTCCACTAAAAACTGCATTTTTGATGTCTTTTCACACTGCAGTCTTTCAAACATAATCGTATACCAGCGGTAATACAGTAAAGAACGACCTCTTGCCTATACTAAATTTTTATAGGCCACCTATGTATAATATAGTCTAGTACAGTTATACTTAAGGTCAATGTATTAAAATTTTCCATTAAAAGAGGATCATTGGAATAAAAACCAATTACATACATTAGATTTAGTTCGCTACTTGATTATTTGAGGCTAGTCTCTTACTATTTAAAAGAAGAAAAAGCCGTAGGCTTTTTCCTGTTTGTAATTATAATAAGTACCAAAGTCTATCTCATAGTAATTGATGCAACAGAGAAAAGAAAATTATAATAAAGAAAGAACTCTTGCCTACACTTGTTAATAATATAGTAATGAAATGGTTTTATTGATAGCTGAATTACAAATTAAAGAAAATGATCCCAGGTGGCTTTGAACCACCCAACTTGCGGTTAAAGGCCGATCGTGCTTTCCACTTGGACTGTAACGTCACTAATTAAAGTTGTAAAATTAACAATTTGATACATATGATACTTTTATCACTTGTCTTTTCATAATGCAGTCTTTCAAAGATATTTGATTTATTAAGCTTACATAAAGGACCTATATAGCTGATCATTGGTAGGCAGCGGTAGCTAGCAACCTAGTAAGAGACGATCAGGTCCAATGTTAATAAATATAAAACCCATAACTCCTAAAAAGAAATCAGATCAAAACAAAAAGTATATCGTTAGAACTGCCTTGTCCAAAATCCCTACATGGGAAATTTTCTGTCATTTGACTTTAACAGCAAGGGAAACATATTGGCTTTATCCGGGTTGCAGTGGTAGCTAGCAATCCGGGTTGCAGCGGTAGCTAGCAACCTAGTAAGAGACGATCACGGCCAATTTTAAGAAATTAAAAAACCCATAACTCCTTAAAAAAGAGTCAGATCAAATTATAATCCGGGTTGCAGCGGTAGCTAGCAACCTAGTAAGAGACGATCACGTCCAATGTTAAGAAATATAAAAACCCATAGCTCCTAAAAAAGGAGTCAGATCAAAACAAAAAGTACACCATTAGAACCGCCTTGTCCGAAACCCCTGTATAGGAAACTTTCTGTCCCTTGGCTTGAACAGCAATGGAAATATATTGGCTTGAAAATCAAGAAAATTGACTTTAACCACGTTATTCTCGTCAAAAGGGATATTTTTTTCTTTTTTTTTGTATCCAGAGATAGCTTGGCACTGGAACATCGTAGAGGGTTGTTCAATAGCTCATTTTAAAGGAAATTAATTGGGTTAAAAATCTATAGTAACTAAAATAAATTATTTCTAAAAGAGAATAAATTTTTCCAATAAAAACTGTATTTTTGATGCAGTGACGTCATAATTACTATATAAGATCATCATAGTTTTATATTAGAGCTATGACGTGAATAGAGTGACGTCATAATTAGTATATAAGGAAAGTCAAAACTGAAAATTCTCTCATTCTTGATTAGAATAATGGTTAGATCAAAGCAGGCTATACGCAAGTTGAAGAAAGAGTACTACACAAACAACAGAGATAGTAACTTGAAAAGAAAAAAGCAAAGGTATTCAACCGACCAGGTGTATCGAGAAGTAATAATTGAGAGAGCAAAAAAAAGGTATTCAACCGACCAGGCGTATCGAGAAGTAATAATTGAGAGAGCAAAAGAACGGTATGGTAATGATGAACATTACAGAGAAGCAAGAATTGAGCAGGCTAGACAAAAGAGCAGGGAACGGTATGATAATGATGAAGATTACCGAAACAAACATAAGAAAATATAATAAAGAACGACCTCTTACCTATATTAATTTATATTCTTTATAAATTATATAAATTAATATTCTTATTAGCTTGTGTAAACTGCAAAAATATCCATGGTATCTGAGCAGTAGTTTGAATATTTCAATACAAGCTAGAAAAATACCTTAAAATGTTAAAATTAGTTTTATTTTTGGTTAGGTTCTAACTACCCGATGTGGGATTGACTATGTAGTTTCAGACCAAAAAATTCCATTTTTTAATATATCTTATTTTTCAGTTTAGAATCGCTAAAGTTATTATGTAAACTGCAAAAATATTTATGATATCTGAGCAATAATTTTAATCTTTTCATTCAAACTAACAAAATACCTGAAAATTTAAAAATTAGTTTTACTTTTTGTTAGGTTATGGATATTTGATACGAATCATAAGAAGTGTTATGAGTTTAAATAAAGTATTATGACGAGTCATAAGAAGCGAGTTAGTACAAAAAACAGAGACAACATCTTGAAAAATGAAATAGTAGAGATGAAAACACAACGACCTTTTGCCTATACTAGATAAATGCTTACGCAAAGAAGATAATAAAGACGCCTACTATTCTTCTTAAAAGATACAGTAAAGAACAAGCCTTAGCCCATAGTAGCAGAAATAAGAATATCTAGGTTGCAGTGGTAGCTAGCAACCTAGTAAGAAACGCCAAATTAAAAGATGAACATTAGAAGAACAAACCATTGCTTATATTGAACTTAGTTAGCTGCCTGATTCTTTGAGGTTCGTCTCTTACTATTCCAAAGAAGAAAAAGCCGTAGGCTTTTTCCTGTTTGTAATAATACATTAAAAGATAACCATATGTGACGTAATATTACATAAAGGATCGATATGATTCATCATAATACAGTAAAGATCGATCTCTCGCCCATAGTAACTGATATATGTTGGTTCCAGGGGTAGCTGCAAGCTATCCAGATTGTAGTTACATTATCCGGGTTGCAGCGGTAGCTAGCAACCTAGTAATTACATTAAAAGACAATCATTCGAGGAACATACCACTGCATATATTGGACTTAGTTAGCTGCTCGATTCCTTGAAAAAAAAATCTTATTTGTCAACGGAAACTAGAATAATTCTTGAAAATTTTAAAAAAATAATTTTATTTAACTGCAAAGTGCAATAATATTTATGGTGTCTCATCAATAATTTCCATTTTTAATTCAAACCAGAAAAAAACCTGAAAATTTTAATATTATTTTAGTTTTCCTTTTGCCTCAATTGACTCAATACGTTACATAAAGGATCAATATAGTTCATTATTAATCTTGATTATGTAAGTTTCATCTTTATAAGGGTTACAGAGGCAGTTAAAATTTCAATACAGAGGATTGGCACAGTTCATTATACCTATCAAACAGTTCGTGGTAACAAATTGTATAGTAAGAGCGACCTGTCTCAATAGTAACCGAAACTCTAAGGAACATAATTTAGATACCGATACATATATCAAAAGAATTAGTTTTTTACATTATAAGAAGATGTTTTAGAGACAGAGGTTATGCATCTACATCAATTTTCTTGCGACACATGGGTTTGAACCTGCCAACCTTCGATCAATGCTGCCACAACGTCATCGCTAGGTATTATTGATAATAATTCTCAAATTACTTTATTAATTTACTTTAATTAGTAATAATTTATCAAACAGTTCGTGGTAACGAACTGTATAGTAAGAGTAACTCGTCTCAATAGTAAACGAAACTCTAAAAAACGTAACTTTAATATCAATAGATACATCAGAAGAATTGGATTCTTATGCTGATTTTAAATCTATAAGTCTCATCAAGTTTACTCATACCATCAAAAGTTACGAGCCTGAGAAAATTTGCCTTATTTTCAAAAAAAGGGAAAACACCCCGTAAGAGTCATAGAATCGTAATGAAAATCACCCGATCAGATTCAGTATATCAGCGAACTTTACTGTAGAGGTTTCAAGCTCCTATCTGAAAAAATGTGGTATTTTGTATTTTTTGCCAGAAAAAAAAAGATCACAGATTCGTGTTTATATGCTTGCCTTTTTTCCCGAGGTTACATAAAGGATTACATAAAGGACCGATATAGTTCATCATAAATGGTGTTTGTCGAAACCATTTTTTTATATTTACATAAAATATTTTAATCTGAATTGCAGCAGTAGCTAGCAACCTAGTAAGAGACGATGATGTACAATGTTAAGAAATATAATAACAGATAACTCCTAAAAAAAGAGTCAGATCAAAACAAAAAGTACACATTTAGAACCGCCTTGTCCAAAATCCCTATATAGGAAACTTTCGGTCATTTGGCTTTGACAGTAAGGGAAATATATTGGCTTAAAAATCAAGAAAAGTGGCAGCTACTACAGCATTCTGACTAAACGGCATCTTTTTTTTCTCTCTTTATTTCAAAGAGTTCATGGTAATGAACTGTATAGTAAGAGCGACCCGTGTCAATAGCAACCGAAACTCTAAAAAACGGAATTTTGATACCAATAGATACATCAAAAGAAATGAATTTTTATGCTGATTTTAAACATGTAAGTTTCATTAAGTTTAGTTATACCCATCAAAAGTGATGAGAAAATTGAGAAAATTTGCCCTATTTTTTAAAAAAGGAAAAAAAAACCTAAAAGTCATAGAATCTTAATGAAAATCACACCGCCAGATTCAGCGTATCAGAGATCTTTACTGTAGAGGTTTAAAGCTCCTATCTGCAAAAACGTGGAATTTTGTATCTTTTGTCAGAAGAAAGATCACAGATACGTATTTGTTGTCCCTTTTTTTATAATAAAGAACAAATATTCTACCGATTGTCTACTATTAACCATATATGACGTATTAAGTGACATGTTGTAATATATAACACCAATTATGTACTAATAACCAAATATGATGTAATGAGTAACGTGACGTAAAAATTGAAAAAAATCAATTTTTTTATAGAGTTCAGTTCAGAAATACTAAAGTTATAAACTGCAAAAATATTTATGGTATCTGAGCAATATTTTTAATTTTTTAGTTTAAACTAGAAAAATACCTGAAAAATCTGAAACTAGTTTTATTTTTTGTTGGGTTTTTGTTATTGATACGAGAACTAAACATCCTTTATGTGAGGTGAGGTTTCAATTAAATATGACTAAATCATTATTGAACGGTATACAAAAATTCTCCGATATAACTATTAAAAAAGTAAAAGGAAAGAAAGAAACAAATAAAGAAAGAAAACGAGTGGACTTTTTAACCCAGAACCAAAGAGTACATACGGGTGAGAAACCGTTTAAGTGTAATGTCTGTGACAAAACCTTTTCTGGCTCATCAAGTTTGAATAAACACCAAAGAGTACATACGGGTGAGAAACCGTTTAAGTGTAATGTTTGTGACAAAACCTTTTCTCTGTCATTACATTTGAACACACATCGAAGAATTCATACGGGTGAGAAACCTTATAAGTGTGCTGTTTGTGACAAGACCTTTGCTCGGTCATCAAGTTTGAACAAACATCAAAGAATTCATACGGGTGAGAAACCGTTTAAGTGCTATGTTTGTGACAAAACCTTTTCTCAGTCATCAAGTTTGAACAGACATCAAAGAATTCATACGGGTGCGAAACCGTTTACGTGTGAAGCTTGTGACAAGTCCTTTTCTGACTCATCAAATTTGAACAAACATCAAAGAATGCATATGTGACTAAACTTTTCCTCAAGCAGTAAATTTTAACAAAAACCAAAGATGGCATACGGATGAGTAGCCAATTAAATGAGTATACAACAAGTATATATAGGAGTAAAGAAAGATTTTTGTAACACAAATTTTATCCTCATTGGTTGGTGGTTATTATTCTCACACCCAATTAGTAATGCCTCGAATTAGTTTTTTGTTCAATGTTTTTTTATGTGTTTAGGTTCTTTAGCAATTTCATCATCATCCTCTGAAAAGTAGTGATACATATTTGCTTTATTGTAACAAATGTGATATATGTAAGAAATGCTTGTCTACATCAAGATTTTTTATGAAAAATTAATGCAGTTCCACGCTGGTTCATTCTTATATTTAAATTAGCACTGGATATTAATATAATTTTCTGGTATCCGGGTTGCAGCGGTAGCTAGCAACCTAGTAAGAGACGATCACCTCCAATGTCAAGAAATATAAAACCCCCCAACTCCTAAAAAAAGAGTCAGATCAAAACAAAAAGTACACCATTAGAACCGCCTTGTCCGAATCCTCTATAAAGGAAACTTACCGCCCTTTGGCTTGAATAACACAGAAAATATATTGGCTTGAAAATCAAGAAAATTGACTTTTACCACGTTATTCTCCACAAACGGGATATTTTTTTCTTTCCGCTTTTTCTTTCTCCTCAGCTAGCTGGGCACTGGAAAATCATAGGGAGCTGTATAATAGCTCATTTTAAAGGAAATTGCTACATCTAGTGCCTTTTGTATTTAAAAATAAAATACTTTTTAAAGTAGAATCAATTTTTTCAAAAAAATTGCATTTTTGATGTATTTCATACTGCAGTCTTTTCAAAGATATTTGAATTTTGAAGCAATCAAACAGTTCATGGTAATTTACAATAAAAAACGATCATTGGAATAACAAAAATTGAATACCTTTGGAATTAGCTAGCTACTTGATTATTTGAGACTCGTCTCTTACTATTTAAAAGAAGAAAAACCCGTAGGCTTTTTCCTGTGTATAATAAAGAACGACCTCTTGTCATTCCTAAATTTTATACGCCACTTAATCATAATATAGGTTAGTAATTCAACATACACACAAAAACTCACACACACACACACACACAAAAACATACACACACACACACACACAAAAACTTACACACACACAAAAACTTACACACACACACACAAACTTACACACACACACACAGAAACTTACACACACACACTAAAACTTACACACACACAAAAACTTACACACACAAAAAACTTACACACACACAAAAACTTACACACACACACACACAAAAACTTACACACACACAAAAACTTACACACACACACACAAAAACTTACACACACACACAAAAACTTGTACACACACACAAAAACTTGCACACACACACAAAAACTTACACACAAAAAAAAACTTACAAACACAGACACAAAAACTTACACACACAAAAAGTTACACACACACACAAAAAATTACACACACACACATAAAAACTTACACACACACACACACACACAAACTTACACACACACAAAATCTTACACACACAAAAAAACTTACATACACACAAAAACTTACACACACACACACACACAAAAACTTACACACACACACACAAAAACTTGCACACACACACAAAAGCTTACAGACACACAAAAACTTAAAAACACACAAAAACTTACGCACACACAAAAACTTACACACACAAAAAAAAACTTACACACAGACAAAAACTTACACACACACAAAAACTTACACACACACAAAAAAACTTACACACACACAAAAAACTTACACACTCACAAAATCTTACACACACAAAAAAATCCGGGTTGCAGCGGTAGCTAGCAACCTAGTAAGAGACGATCACGTCCAATGTTAAGAAATATAAAAACCCATAGCTCCTAAAGCAGGAGTCAGATCAAAACAAAAAGTACACCATTAGAACCGCCTTGTCCGAAACTCCTGTATAGGAAACTTTCTGTCCTTTGGCTTGAACAGCAAGGGAAATATATTGGCTTGAAAATCGAGAAAATTGACTTTAACCACGTTATTCTCCCCAAACGAGATATTTTTTTCTTTTTTTTTTCTTTTTTGTATCCAGAGATAGCTTGGCACTGGAACATCGTAGAGGGTTGTTCAATAGCTCATTTTAAAGGAAATTAATTGGGTTAAAAATCTATAGTAACTAAAATAAATTATTTCTAAAAGAGAATAAATTTTTCCAATAAAAACTGTATTTTTAATGCAGTGACGTCATAATTACTATATAAGAAACGTCAAAACTGTAAATGGTCTCATTCATGAATACATAATGGTTAGATCAAAGCAAGCTACACACAAGTTAAAAAACCAGTACTAAAAAATCAAGAAAAGTGGCAGCTACTACAACATTCTGCCTCAACGGGGTATTTTTTTTCTCTTTTCTTTGTTTCCAGTATACTAAACGGGATTTTTCCACCAAAAACTGCATTATGATGTCTTTTCACACTGCAGTCTTTCAAACATAATCGTATACCAGCGGTAAGAATTGAACCCACGCCTCTGAAGAGACTGGTGGCTAAAACCAGTGCCTTGGACCACTCAGCCAGGCTGCCTCTCATAAATAAATATATATGTGAATTTGGGTTGCAGCAGTAGCTAGCAACCTAGTAATAGACGATCAGTCCAATGCTAAGAAATATAAAAACCCAAAACTCCTAAAAATAGAGTCAGATCAAAACAAAAGTACATCATTAGAAATACCTTGTCTGAAACCCTACTAGATAAATAATGAATTTTACATTAAATTATAATAAAGATCGAACTCTTCCCTATACTAACTTGCATGGGCAACTTCACTATAGTGAAGATTACAGTATTTATATTATATAATAAAGAACGACCATTTGCCTATACTAAATTTTATACACCACTTAATTATAGTATAGGTTAGTAATTTAACAGATCCGGGTTGCAGCGGTAGCTAGCAACCTAGTAAGAGACGATCACGTCCAATGTTAAGAAATATAAAAACCCATAGCTCCTAAAGCAGGAGTCAGATCAAAACAAAAAGTACACCATTAGAACCGCCTTGTCCGAAACCCCTGTATAGGAAACTTTCTGTCCCTTGGCTTGAACAGCAAGGGAAATATATTGGCTTGAAAATCGAGAAAATTGACTTTAACCACGTTATTCTCCCCAAACGAGATATTTTTTTCTTTTTTTTTTTCTTTTTTGTATCCAGAGATAGCTTGGCACTGGAACATCGTAGAGGGTTGTTCAATAGCTCATTTTAAAGGAAATTAATTGGGTTAAAAATCTATAGTAACTAAAATAAATTATTTCTAAAAGAGAATAAATTTTTCCAATAAAAACTGTATTTTTAATGCAGTGACGTCATAATTACTATATAAGAAACGTCAAAACTGTAAATGGTCTCATTCATGAATACATAATGGTTAGATCATTATAATAAAGAACGACCACTTGCCTCTACTAAATTTTATAGGCCACTTAACTATAGTTTAGGCTAGTACAGTTATATTTAAGGCCAATATATTAAAATTTTCCATTAAAAGACGACCATTGGAATAAAAACCCATTACATACATTTGATTTAGTTAGCTATTTTTTATAATAAAGATCGAACTCTTCCCTATACTAACTTGCATACGCAACTTCACTATAGTTAAGATTACATTATTTATATTATGCACCATTATAAATTATAAAAGGTTCAAATGTTCGAAGATTATAGAGTTAAAAATTTTCCCATCCCGGGAATCGAACCCGAGCCTGTTAAGTGAAAGTTAACTATCCTAGCCACTAGACCATATTGAACCATAAAGAAGTATGATTTAAGAGCCATGTGCGTATTATTATTTCACCATACCAATTATAATAAGGCCAAAACAAAGTTGTCGACTTGCAACCTTACTTTTGACAAATTAGTTAAATCTTCATCAGGCTTAAAAAATGTTTTGCTAGTTTTACATGAAAGAAAGAACCTTAGTCCATATACAATAAAGAACGACACCTTGCCCATGTTAACTAAAACATAAATAGGGATTATGTAATTTATAATAAAGAACGACCTCATGCCTATAATAAATTTTATACGCCACTGAATAATAGTATAGGTTAGTAATTCCACAGATAGCTTGGCACTGGAACATCATAGAACGTTGTTCATCCGGGTTGCAGCGGTAGCTAGCAACCTAGTAAGAGACGATCACCTCCAATGTCAAGAAATATAAAACCCCCCAACTCCTAAAAAAAGAGTCAGATCAAAACAAAAAGTACACCATTAGAACCGCCTTGTCCGAATCCTCTATAAAGGAAACTTACCGCCCTTTGGCTTGAATAACACAGAAAATATATTGGCTTGAAAATCAAGAAAATTGACTTTTACCACGTTATTCTCCACAAACGGGATATTTTTTTCTTTCCGCTTTTTCTTTCTCCTCAGCTAGCTGGGCACTGGAAAATCATAGGGAGCTGTATAATAGCTCATTTTAAAGGAAATTGCTACATCTAGTGCCTTTTGTATTTAAAAATAAAATACTTTTTAAAGTAGAATCAATTTTTTCAAAAAAATTGCATTTTTGATGTATTTCATACTGCAGTCTTTTCAAAGATATTTGAATTTTGAAGCAATCAAACAGTTCATGGTAATTTACAATAAAAAACGATCATTGGAATAACAAAAATTGAATACCTTTGGAATTAGCTAGCTACTTGATTATTTGAGACTCGTCTCTTACTATTTAAAAGAAGAAAAAGCCGTAGGCTTTTTCCTGTGTCATAATAAAGATCGAACTCTTCCCTATACTAACTAGCATACGCAAATTCACTATAGTTAAGATTACAGTATTTATATTATACATCATTATAAATTATAAAAGGTTCAAATGTGCGAAGATTATTGAGTTAAAAATTTTCCCACACCAAGAATCGAACCCGAGCCTCTTAAGTGAAAGTTAAATATCCTAGCCACTAGACCATATGGAACCATAAAGAAGTATGATTTAAGAGTCATATGCAAATTATTATTTCACCATACCAATTATAATAAGGCCAAAACAAAATAGTCGACATGCAACCTTAATTTTGACACATTAGTTAAATCTTCATCAGGCTTAAAAAAATGTTTTGCTAGTTTACAAGAAAGAACGAACCTTAGCCCATAGTAGCAGAAATAAGAATATCTAGATTGCAGCGGTAGCTAGCAACCTATTACATAATCCGGGTTTTTCCGGGTTGCAGTGGGAGCTAGGAAACTTTCTGTCCCTTGGCTTGAAAAGCAAGGGAAATATATTGGCTTGAAAATCAAGAAAAGTGACAGCTACTACAACATTCTGCCTAAACGGGATATTTTTTTCTTTTTTTCTCTTTTCTTTCTTTTCCAAAGATAGCTTGGCACTGGATCCGGGTTGCAGCGGTAGCTAGCAACCTAGTAAGAGACGATCACGTCCAATGTTAAGAAATATAAAAACCCATAGCTCCTAAAAAAGGAGTCAGATCAAAACAAAAAGTACACCATTAGAACCGCCTTGTCCGAAACCCCTGTATAGGAAACTTTCTGTCCCTTGGCTTGAACAGCAAGGGAAATATATTGGCTTGAAAATCAAGAAAATTGACTTTAACCACGTTATTCTCCCCAAACGGGATATTTTTTTCTTTTTTTTTTTTCTTTTTTTTTCTTTTGTATCCAGAGATAGCTTGGCACTGGAACATCGTAGAGGGTTGTTCAATAGCTCATTTTAAAGGAAATTAATTGGGTTAAAAATCTATAGTAACTAAAATAAATTATTTCTAAAAGAGAATAAATTTTTCCAATAAAAACTGTATTTTTGATGCAGTGACGTCATAATTACTATATAAGAAACGTCAAAACTGTAAATGGTCTCATTCATGAATACATAATCCGGGTTGCAGCGGTAGCTAGCAACCTAGTAAGAGACGATCACGTCCAATGTTAAGAAATATAAAAACCCATAGCTCCTAAAAAAGGAGTCAGATCAAAACAAAAAGTACACCATTAGAACCGCCTTGTCCGAAACCCCTGTATAGGAAACTTTCTGTCCCTTGGCTTGAACAGCAAGGGAAATATATTGGCTTGAAAATCAAGAAAATTGACTTTAACCACGTTATTCTCCCCAAACAGGATATTTTTTTCTTTTTTTTTATAATAAAGAACGACCTCTTGCCTATACTATTTTTATAGGCCACTCAACTATAGTATAGGCTAGCACAGTTATATCTAAGGTCAATATATTCAAATTTTTCATTAAAAGACGATCATTAGAATAAAAACCCATTACATATATTTGATTTAGTTAGCTACTTGATTGTTTGAGGCTAGTCTCTTACTATTTCAAAGAAGAAAAAGCCGTAGGATTTTTCCTGTTTGTAATCAATTAGAAAGATATAATAAAGATCGAACTCTTCCCTATACTAACTTGCATACGCAACTTCACTATAGTTAAGATTACAGTATTTATATTATACATCATTATAGATTATAAAAGGTTCAAATGTTCGAAGATTATAGAGTTAAAAATTTTCCCACGCCGGGAATCGAACCCGAGCCTGTTAAGTGAAAGTTAACTATCCTAGCCACTAGACCATATGGAACCATAAAGAAGTATGATTTAAGAGCCATATGCATATTATTCTTTCACCATACCAATTATAATAAGGCCAATCCGGGTTGCAGCGGTAGCTAGCAACCTAGTAAGAGACGATCACGTCCAATGTTAAGAAATATAAAAACCCATAGCTCCTAAAGCAGGAGTCAGATCAAAACAAAAAGTACACCATTAGAACCGCCTTGTCCGAAACCCCTGTATAGGAAACTTTCTGTCCCTTGGCTTGAACAGCAAGGGAAATATATTGGCTTGAAAATCAAGAAAATTGACTTTAACCACGTTATTCTCCCCAAACGAGATATTTTTTTCTTTTTTTTTTTTTTTTTTGTATCCAGAGATAGCTTGGCACTGGAACATCGTAGAGGGTTGTTCAATAGCTCATTTTAAAGGAAATTAATTGGGTTAAAAATCTATAGTAACTAAAATAAATTATTTCTGAAAGAGAATAAATTTTTCCAATAAAAACTGTATTTTTAATGCAGTGACGTCATAATTACTATATAAGAAACGTCAAAACTGTAAATGGTCTCATTCATGAATACATAATGGTTAGATCAAAGCAAGCTGCACACAAGTTAAAAAATCAGTACTAAAAAATCAAGAAAAGTGGCAGCTACTACAACATTCTGCCTAAACGGGGTATTTTTTTTCTCTTTTCTTTGTTTCCAGTATACTAAACGGGATTTTTCCACCAAAAACTGCATTTTGATGTCTTTTCACACTGCAGTCTTTCAAACATAATCGTATACCAGCGGTAAGAATTGAACCCACGCCTCTGAAGAGACTGGTGGCTAACACCAGTGCCTTGGACCACTCAGCCAGGCTGCCTCTCATAAATAAATATATATGTGAATTTGGGTTGCAGCAGTAGCTAGCAACCTAGTAATAGACGATCAGCCCAATGCTAAGAAATATAAAAACCCAAAACTCCTAAAAATAGAGTCAGATCAAAACAAAAGTACATCATTAGAAATACCTTGTCTGAAACCCTACTAGATAAATAATGAACGTCATCATAGTTTTATATTAGAGCTATGACGTGAATAGAGTGATTACAGTAAAGAACGATCTCTCTCCCATAATAACTGATATATGGTGGTTCCAGGTGTAGTTCACAGTAAAGAACAATCGCTCATGCATAGTAACTGATATATGGTGGTTCCAGTGGTAGTTACTTGTGGTTCGTCTCTTACTATTTCAAAGAAGAAAAAGCCGTAGGCTTTTTCCTGTTTGTAATGATATAGCATAAAACGAATTCCAAGTTTTACATAAAGGATCGATGTGGTTCATTATAAATTATAAAAGGTTTAGAGCTTCTAATGTTCGAAGATTATAGAGTTAAAAATTTTCCAACACCGGGAATCGAACCCGGGCCTTCTAGATGAAAGCCAGCTATCCTATCCGCTACACCACATGGGAATATAAAACAGCATGATTTAAGAACCATATGCATATTATTATTTCATCATATGATTTTACAGTAATCCGGGTTGCAGCGGTAGCTAGCAACCTAGTAAGAGACGATCACATCCAATGTTAAGAAATATAAAAACCTATAGTTCCTAACAAAGGAGTCAGATCAAAACAAAAAGTGCACCATTAGAACTGCCTTGTCTGAAACCCCTGTATAGTAAACTTTCTGTCCCTTGGCTTGAACACCAAGGGAAACATATTGGCTTGAAAATCAAGAAAAGTGGCAGCTACTACAACATTCTGCCTAAACGGGATATTTTCTTCTTTTTTTCTTTGTATGCAGAGATAGCTTTGCATTCGGGTTGCAGCGGTAGCTAGCACCCTAGTAAGAGATGATCACGTCCAATGTTAAGAAATATAAAAAACCATAGTTCCTAAAAAAAGAGTCAGATCAAAACAAAAAGTACACCATTAGAACCGCCTTGTCGGAAATCCCTGTATAGGAAACTTTCAGTCCCTTGGCTTGAACAGCAAGGGAAATATTTTGGCTTGAAAATCAAGAAAAGTGGCAGCTACTACAACATTCTGCCTAAACGGGATGTTTTTTTTTTCTTTTTTCTTTCTTTTCCACAGATAGCTTGGCACTGGAACATCGTAGAGAGTTGTTCAATGGCTCATTTTAAAGGAAATTAATTGGGTTAAAAATCTATAGTAACTAAAATAAATTATTTCTAAAAGAGAATAAATTTTTCCACCAAAAACTGCATTTTTGATGTCTTTTCACACTGCAGTATTTCAAACATTGTACCAGCGGTAAGATTTGAACCCACGCCTCCGAAGAGACTGGTGGCTAACACCAGTGCCTTGGACCACTCGGCCAGGCTGCCTCTCATAAATAATATATATGTGAATCTGGGTTGCAGCAGTAGCTAGCAACCTAGCAAGAGACGATCAGTCCAATGCTAAGAAATATAAAAACCCAAATCTCCTAAAAATAGAGTCAGATCAAAACAAAAGTACATCAATAGAACTACCTTGTCTGAAACCTTACTAGATAAATAATGAATGTCGTCATAGTTTTATATTAGAGCTATGACATGAATAGAAAAACACGATATTATGTTGTGGTTTCTGAAGACGTCATGAAATAATATCATTGCGCCATGACGTCATGAAATAAAATCATTACGCCGTGACGTCATAATTACTACTTAAGAAGCGTCAGAACTGTAAATGGTCTCATTCATAATTAGATAATGGTTAGATCAAAGCAAGCTATACGCAAGTTAAAAAAACAGTACTACACAAACAACAGAGATAGTATCTTGAAAAGAGAAAAGCAAAGGTATTCAACGGACCAGGCGTATCGAGAAGTAAAAATTGAGAGAGCAAAACAAAACAGCAAGATGTGTTATCACAATGATGAAGATTATAGACATGCAAAAATTGAGACAGCCAAACAAAAGATCAAGGAACGGTATGATAATGATTACATTAAAAGACGATCGTTGGAATAACAAACCATTGCATACATTTGACTTAGTTAGCTACTTGATTGTTTGAGGTTCGTCTGTTACTATTTTAAAGAAGAAAAAACCATAGGTTTTTCCCTGTTATAATAAAGAACGACCTTTTGCCTATACTAAATTTTATAGGCCACTTAACTATGGTATAGGTAATATATAGTATATAGTAACAAAAGTACATCATTAGAATTACCTTGTCTGAAACCCTACTAGATCAATAATGAATGTCAGTCATCATAGTTATATATTAGAGCTATGACGTGAATAGAAAAACACGAAATTATATTGTTGTTTCTGAAGACGTCATGAAATAATACCATTGCGCCATGACTTCATGAAATAAAATCATTACGCCGTGACGTCATATTTACTATAAAAGAAACGTCAAAACTGTAAATGGTCTCATTCATGAATACATAATGGTTAGATCAAAGCGAGCTACACGCAAGTTAAAAAAACAGTACTACAAAAAAAACAGAGATAGTATTTTGAAAAGAAAAAAGCAAAGGTATTCAACCGACCAGGCGTATCGAGAAGTAATAATTGAGAGAGTAAAACAAAACAGCAAGATGTGTTATCACAATGATGAAGATTATAGACATGTGAAAATTGAGACAGCCAAACAAAAGAGTAAGGAACGGTATGATAATGATGAAGATTACAGAGAAGCAACATTATAATAAAGAACGACCTCTTGCCTATACTAAATTTATATACGCTACTTAATTATAGCATAGGTTAGTAATTCCACAGATAGCTTGGCACTGGAACATCGTAGAGAGTTGTTTAATGGCTCATTTTAAAGAAAATTAATGGGGTTAAAAACCTTTTGCCTTTTCCGGGTTGCAGCGGTAGCTAGCAACCTAGTAAAAGACGATCACGTCCAATGTTAAGATATATAAAAACCCATAGTTCCTAACAAAGGAGTCAGATCAAAACAAAAAGTACACCATTAGAACCGCCTTGTCCGAAACCCCTGTATAGGAAACTTTCTGTCCCTTGGCTTGAACAGCAAGGGAAATATATTGGCTTGAAAATCAAGAAAATTGACTTTAACCACGTTATTCTCCCCAAACGGGATATTTTTTTCTTTTTTTTTTCTTTTGTATCCAGAGATAGCTTGGCACTGGAACATCGTAGAGGGTTGTTCAATAGCTCATTTTAAAGGAAATTAATTGGGTTAAAAACCTTTTGTAACTAAAATAAATTATTTCTAAAAGAGAATAAATTTTTCCACCAAAAACTGCATTTTCCATGTCTTTTCACACTGCAGTCTTTCAAACATAATCGTATACCAGCGGTAAGATTTGAACCCACGCCTCCGAAGAGACTGGTGGCTAACACAAGTGCCTTGGACCACTCGGCCAGGTTGCCTCTCATATATAATATATATGTGAATCCGGGTTGCAGCAGTAGCTAGCAATCTAGTAAGAGACGATCAGTCCAATGCTAAGAAATATAACAAAACTCTTAAAAATAGAGTCAGATCAAAACAAAAGTACATCATTAGAATTACCTTGTCTGGAACCCTACTAGATAAATATTGAATGTCGTCATAGTTTTTACATAAAGGATCGATACTATAAATGCGAATTTTGTCAAACAGTTCGTGGTAAGGAACTGTATAATAAGAGCGAAATATTATAAAGAACGAACTCTTGCCTATACTAATCCGGGTTGCAGCGGTAGCTAGCAACCTAGTAAGAGACGATCACGTCCAATGTTAAGAAATATAAAAACCCATAGTTCTTAAAAAAAGAGTCAGATCAAAACAAAAAGTACACCATTAGAACCACCTTGTCCGAAACCCCTGTATAGGAAACTTTCTGTCCCTTGGCTTGAACAGCAAGGGAAATATATTGGCTTGAAAATCAAGAAAATTGACTTTAACCACGTTATTCTCCTCAAAAGGGATATTTTTTTCTTTTTTTTGTATCCAGAGATAGCTTGGCACTGGAACATCGTAGAGGGTTGTTCAATAGCTCATTTTAAAGGAAATTAATTGGGTTAAAAATCTATAGTAACTAAAATAAATTATTGCTAAAAGAGAATAAATTTTTCCAATAAAAACTGTATTTTTGATGCAGTGACGTCATAATTACTATATAAGATTCTCTTTTCCTTGTTTCCAGTAGAATAAAGATCAAACACGTCCCTATACTAACTTGCATACGCAACTTTACTATAGTTAAGATTACAGTATTTTTGTAATTTTCTTTACATTAAAAGACGATCACTGAAATAACAAACCATTCCATACATTGGACTTAGTTAGCTACTTGATTGTTTGAGTTTCGTCTCTTACTATTTAAAAGAAGAAAAAGCCGTAGGCTTTTTCCTGTTTGTATTTATTGTTAAAAAACGAACTCAAGTCCAAAGAAACTGAACACTTTGGTTCATTCATATTATCTTCATTATTTTAGCTAGAATGTAAATAAACAAGTTTCTTTTTTAAATTTTAAATTGAAAAGATAGTGCTTTTAATTACATTAAAAGACGATCACTGAAATAACAAACCATTCCATACATTGGACTTAGTTAGCTACTTGATTGTTTGAGTTTCGTCTCTTACTATTTAAAAGAAGAAAAAGCCGTAGGCTTTTTCCTGTTTGTATTTATTGTTAAAAAACGAACTCAAGTCCAAAGAATCTGAACACTGTGGTTCATTCATATTATCTTCATTATTTTAGCTAGAATGTAAATAAACAAGTTTCTTTTTTAAATTTTAAATTGAAAATATAGTAAAGAACGAACTTCAGTACATAGTAACTAAAACAAGATTATAATTAGCTTTGGTATAAAATACTGTCAGCGGTGGGATTCAATCCCATGCCTCCGAATTGAAGAGTGGTATAATAAAGAACGAACATTTTACCGATTATCTACTAATAACCATATATGACGTAATAAGTGACATGACGTAATATATAAAACCTATTGTGTACTAATAACCATATATGAATTAATTACCGACGTGACGTAAAAATTGAAAGATTTTATTTTATTTTATTTTCGTTTTTAGTTCAGAATCGCTAAAGTTATAAACTGCAAAAATATTTATGGTGTCTGAACAATAGTTTTAATCTTTTAATTTAGACTAGAAAAATACCTGAAAATTTAAAATTTAGTTTAATTTTTTGTTAGGTTCTTGATACTTGATACGCGACATAAACATTCAACTAATGGTTATATAATGGTTTCAATCAAGCAAGCTATACGCAAGTTGAAAAAACAGTGCTACACAAACAACAGAGATAGTAACTTGAAAAGAAAAAAGCAAAGGTATTCAACCGACCAGGCGTATCGAGAAGTAATAATTGAGAGAGCAAAACGAAACAGCAAGATGTGTTATCTCAATGATGAAGATTATAGACATGCAAAAATTGAGACAGCCAAACAAAAGTTCAAGGAGAGTTATCACAATGATGAAGATTACCGCATCAAATATAAGAAAAACAAAAAGCAAAGGTATTCAACCATCCAGGTGTTTACACTAAAGAACGACCCTTAGCTCATAGTAAGAGAAATAAGAATATCCAGGTTGCATCGGTATCTGGCAACCTCTGGGTTGCAGTGGTATCACAGAGTTCGTGATAACAAACTGTATAGTAAGAGCAACTCGTCTCAATAGAAACCGAAACTCTAAAAAAGGAATTTTGATACCAATAGACCCGAGTTGCAGCGGTCGCTAGCAACCTAGCAAGAGACGATCACGCTCCATAATAAAAACTGAAGTAATCCATAACTTCTTAAAAATAGATTCAGATCAAAATATAATAAAGAACGACCTTATGCCTATACTAAATTTTATACGCCACTGAATTATAGTATAGGTTATTGGCACTGAAACATCGTAGAGAGTTGTTCAATGGCTCGTTTTAAAGGAAATTAATGGGGTTAAAAATATTATATTAAATTATAATAAAGATCGAACTCTTCCCTATACTAACTTGCATACGCAACTTCACTATAGTTAAGATTACAGTATTTATATTATGCATCATTATAAATTATAAAAGGTTCAAATGTTCGAAGATTATAGAGTTAAAAATTTTCCTACACCGGGAATCGAACCCGAGCCTGCTAAGTGTAAGTTAACTATCCTAGCCACTAGACCATATGGAACCATAAAGAATTATAATAAAGATCGAACTCTTCCCTATACTAACTTGCATACGCAACTTCACTATAGTTAAGATTACAGTATTTATATTATGCATCATTATAAATTATAAAAGGTTCAAATGTTCGAAGATTATAGAGTTAAAAATTTTCCCACCCCGGGAATCGAACCCGAGCCTGTTAAGTGAAAGTTAACTATCCTAGCCACTAGACCATATTGAACCATAAAGAAGTATGATTTAAGAGCCATATGCGTATTATTATTTCACCATACCAATTATAATAAGGCCAAAACAAAATCGTCGACTTGCAACCTTACTTTTGACACATTAGTTAAATCTTCATCAGGCTTAAAAAATGTTTTGCTAGTTTTACATGAAAGAACGAACCTTAGTCCATATACAATAAAGAACGACACCTTGCCTATGTTAACTAAAACATAAATAGGGATTATGTAATTTCCAATAGTATCATGGCTGTAGAGATGGCTGAAACCTAGTTACAATAAAAAACGATCATTGGAATAACAAAAATTGAATACCTTTGGAATTAGCTAGCTACTTGATTATTTGAGACTCGTCTCTTACTATTTAAAAGAAGAAAAAGCCGTAGGCTTTTTCCTGTGTGTAATCAGTTTATTATCATAGGCAGCGCGCTAGCACTGCCTGAGTAAAGAACGATGTGGGCACAATGTGTTTTTTTTCCGGGTTGCAGCGATAGCTAGCAACCTAGTAAGAGACGATCACGTCCAATGTTAAGAAATATAAAACCCATAGTTCCTAACAAAGGAGTCAGATCAAAACAAAAAGTACACCATTAGAACCGCCTTGTCCGAAACCCCTGTATAGGAAACTTTCTGTCCCTTGGCTTGAACAGCAAGGGAAATATATTGGCTTGAAAATCAAGAAAATTGACTTTAACCACGTTATTCTCCCCAAACGGGATATTTTTTTCTCTTTTCTTTTTTTTTCTTTTCCACAGATAGCTTGGCACTGGAACATCGTAGAGGGTTGTTCAATAGCTCATTTTAAAAGAAATTAATTGGGTTAAAAATCTATAGTAACTAAAATAAATTATTTCTAAAAGAGAATAAATTTTTCCACCAAAAACTGCATTTTTGATGTCTTTTCACACTGCAGTCTTTCAAACATAATCGTATACCAGCGGTAAGATTTGAACCCACGCCTCCGAAGAGACTGGTGGCTAACACCAGTGTCTTGGACCACTCGGCCAGGCTGCCTCTCATAAATAAATATATATGTGCATTTGGGTTGCAGCAGTAGCTAGCAACCTAGTAAGAGACGATCAGTCCCATGCTAAGAAATATAACAAAACTCCTAAAAATAGAGTAAGATCAAAACAAAAGTACATCATTAGAACTACCTTGTCTGAAACCCTACTAGATAAATAATGAATGTCGTAGCTTTATATTAGAGCTATGACGTGAATAGAAAAACACGAAATTATATTGTTGTTTCTGATGACGTCATGAAATAATATCATTGCGCCTTGACGTCAATAAAATCATTACGCCGTGACGTCATAATCCGGGTTGCAGCGGTAGCTAGCAACCTAGTAAGAGACGATCACGTCCAATGTTAAGAAATATAAAAACCCATAGTTCCTAAAAAAGGAGTCAGATCAAAACAAAAAGTACACCATTAGAACCGCCTTGTCCGAAACCCCTGTATAAGAAACTTTCTGTCCCTTGGCTTGAACAGCAAGGGAAATATATTGGCATGAAAATCAAGAAAATTGACTTTAACCACGTTATTCTCCCCAAACGGGATATTTTTTTCTTTTTTCTTTTTTTTTCTTTTTCTTTTCCACAGATAGCTTGGCACTGGAACATCGTAGAGGGTTGTTCAATAGCTCATTTTAAAGGAAATTAATTGGGTTAAAAATCTATAGTAACTAAAATAAATTATTTCTAAAAGAGAATAAATTTTTCCACCAAAAACTGCATTTTTGATGTCTTTTCACACTGCAGTCTTTCAAACATAATCGTATACCAGCGGTAAGATTTGAACCCACTCCTCCGAAGAGACTGGTGGCTAACACCAGTGTCTTGGACCACTCGGCCAGGCTGCCTCTCATAAATAAATATATATGTGAATTTGGGTTGCAGCAGTAGCTAGCAACCTAGTAAGAGACGATCAGTCCCATGCTAAGAAACAGAACAAAACTCCTAAAAATAGAGTAAGATCAAAACAAAAGTACATCATTAGAACTACCTTGTCTGAAACCCTACTAGATAAATAATGAATGTCGTAGCTTTATATTAGAGCTATGAAGTGAATAGAAAAACACGAAATTATATTGTTGTTTCTGATGACGTCATGAAATAATATCATTGCGCCTTGACGTCAATAAAATCATTACGCCTTGACGTCATAATTACTACTTAAGATCGGCACAGATGTAAATTCTCTCATTCTTGATTAGAATAAGGGTTAGATCGAAGCAAGCTATACGCAATTTGAAAAAACAGTACTACAGAAACAACAGAGATAGTATCTTGAAAAGAGAAAAGCAAAGGTATTCAACCGACCAGGCGCATCGAGAAGTAAAAATTGAGAGAGCAAAACAAAGGTATTCAACCGACCAGGCGTATCGAGAAGTAATAATTGAGAGAGCAAAACAAAGGTATTCAACCGACCAGGCGCATCGAGAAGTAAAAATTGAGAGAGCAAAACAAAGGTATTCAACCGACCAGGCGTATCGAGAAGTAATAATTGAGAGAGCAAAACAAAGGTATTCAACCGACCAGGCGTATCGAGAAGTAATAATTGAGAGAGCAAAACAAAACAGCAAGATGTGTTATCACAATGATGAAGATTATAGACATGCAAAAATTGAGACAGCCAAACAAAAGATCAAGGAGAGTTATCACAATGATGAAGATTACCGCATCAAATATAAGAAAAACCAAAAGCAAAGGTATTCAACCGTCCAGGTGTATCGAGAAGTAAAAATTGAGACAGCAAAACAAAAGATCAAGGGGCGTTACTGGGGTGACAAAATCTATAATGAAAAAATTAAATTCTCTGCGAGGTTGTACCGAAGAACGCATAAGGACAAAGGGAAAAATTACATTCAGAAATACAAGAAGATGGCAAAAATGCAGGCTGATCTTCGTAAATTGAGAAACATTTTACGCATGTTTTACCAGGATCACGAAAAGTATTCAAAATTACAGATTAAAATTCTCTTTGAAAGAGCGGATGCTGTTGAAAAGTCGGCTAGAATTGCTTTGGCAAAGCTTCATAGTAATATACAAAAGAAATGTTGTCAGTTTTTATAATAAAGATCGAACTCTTCCCTATACTAACTTGCATACGCAACTTCACTATAGTTAAGATTACAGTATTTATATTATGCATCATTATAAATTATAAAAGGTTCAAATGTTCGAAGATTATAGAGTTAAAAATTTCCCCACCCCGGGAATCGAACCCGAGCCTGTTAAGTGAAAGTTAACTATCCTAGCCAATAGACCATATTGAACCATAAAGAAGTATGATTTAAGAGCCATATTACATAAAGGATCGATAACGTTTATGATAATTTAAAGTAAAGAACGATCGCTCATGCATAGTAACTGATATATGGTGGTTCCAGGGGTAGTTACTTGTGGTTCGTCTCTTACTATTTCAAAGAAGAAAAAGCCGTAGGCTTTTTCCTGTTTGTAATGATATAGCATAAAACGAATTCCAAGTTGTAACTGACGTCATCCTGGTTGTTATAGTAAAGAACGAACTCTTGCCCTTAGTTACCAACTATGTCTTGTCAAATTAGCTAATTAATTTCATCTAATTTTGTTTAAAAATAATTCCCACTCCGGGATTCGAACCCAAGACAATTAATTGAAAGCCAACTACCCTAAGCCACTAAACCATATGAGATATATATAGAAAGCTAATTAATTGTTTTATGATCTCTTATAGCATAAATTTTATCGGATATAGCTGATTACAATAAAGAAGGAAACCTAGCCCATGTTAACTGTGACATAAATAGGGATTATGAAATTTCTATCAGTATCATGGCTATAAAGATGGCTGAAACCTAGTACAGAAAAATACATAAAGGATCGATGCCAGTTAAGAGAATCTAATGTAGTACTAATTAATATAATTTTTAATTAGACTTTAGATAGATAAATATATAAAAATCGTCCCTGGCAGGATTTGAACCTGCAGCCTTGGGATTAGAATTTTACATAAAGGATCGATAACAATCATGATAAATGGAGCTTAAGCTACTTTCAGCGAATATAGCTGAAACCGAGTTCTAATTTTAATAAAGAACGACCTCTTGTCTAAACTAAATTTTATACGCCACTTAATTATAGTATAGGTTAGTAATTCCCCAGATAGCTGGCACTGGAACGTCGTAGAGAGTTGTTCAATGGCTCATTTTAAAGAAAATTAACGGGGTTAAAATTATAATAAAGAACGACCTCTTACCTATGCTAAATATTATACGCCACTTAATTATAGTATAGGTTATCCGGGTTGCTACAGTAAAGAACGATTTCTCATCCATAGTAACTGATAAATGGTGGTTCCAGGGGTAGTACACTTGAGGTTCGTCTCTTTCCGGGTTGCAGCGGTAGCTAGCAACCTAGTAAGAGACGATCACGTCCAATGTTAAGAAATATAAAAACCCATAGTTCCTAACAGAGGAGTCAGATCAAAACAAAAAGTACACCATTAGAACCGCCTTGTCCGAAACCCCTGTATAAGAAACTTTCTGTCCCTTGGCTTGAACAGCAAGGGAAATATATTGGCATGAAAATCAAGAAAATTGACTTTAACCACGTTATTCTCCCCAAACGGGATATTTTTTTCTCTTTTCTTTTTTTTTTCTTTTCCACAGATAGCTTGGCACTGGAACATCGTAGAGAGTTGTTCAATAGCTCATTTTAAAGGAAATTAATTGGGTTTTTCCGGGTTGCAGCGGTAGCTAGCAACCTAGTAAGAGACGATCACGTCCAATGTTAAGAAATATAAAAACCCATAGTTCCTAACAAAGGAGTCAGATCAAAACAAAAAGTAGACCATTTGAACCGCCTTGTCCGAAACCCCTGTATAGGAAACTTTCTGTCCCTTGGCTTGAACAGCAAGGGAAATATATTGGCTTGAAATTCAAGAAAATTGACTTTAACCACGTTATTCTCCCCAAACGGGATTTTTTTTTCTTTTTTCTTTTTTTTTTCTTTTCCACAGATAGCTTGGCACTGGAACATCGTAGAGGGTTGTTCAATAGCTCATTTTAAAGGAAATAAATTGGGTTAAAAATCTATAGTATTTAAAATAAATTATTTCTAAAAGAGAATAAATTTTTCCACCAAAAACTGCATTTTTGATGTCTTTTCACACTGCAGTCTTTCAAACATAATCGTATACCAGCGGTAAGATTTGAACCCACGCCTCCGAAGAGACTGGTGGCTAACACCAGTGTCTTGGACCACTCGGCCAGGCTGCCTCTCATAAATAAATATATATATGTGAATTTGGGTTGCAGCAGTAGCTAGCAACCTAGTAAGAGACAATCAGTCCCATGCTAAGAAATATAACAAAACTCCTAAAAATAGAGTAAGATCAAAACGAAAGTACATCATTGAAACTACCTTGTCTGAAACCCTACTAGATAAATAATGAATGTCGTCATAGCTTTATATTAGATTAGAGCTATGACGTGAATAGAAAAATCATTACGCCGTGACGTCATAATTACTACTTAAGAACAACAAAGATGTAAATTTTCTCAGTCTTGATTAGAATAATGGTTAGATCGAAGCAAGCTATACGCAATTTGAAAAAACAGTACTACACAAACAACAGAGATAGTATCTTGAAAAGAGAAAAGCAAAAATATTCAACCGACCAGGCGCATCGAGAAGTAAAAATTGAGAGAGCAAAACAAAGGTATTCAACCGACCAGGCGTATCGAGAAGTAATAATTGAGAGAGCAAAACAAAGGTATTCAACCGACCAGGCGTATCGAGAAGTAATAATTGAGAGAGCAAAACAAAGGTATTCAACCGACCAGGCGTATCGAGAAGTAATAATTGAGAGAGCAAAACAAAACAGCAAGATGTGTTATCACAATGATGAAGATTATAGACATGCAAAAATTGAGACAGCCAAACAAAAGATCAAGGAGAGTTATCACAATGATGAAGATTACCGCAACAAATATAAGAAAAACTAAAAGCAAAGGTATTCAACCGTCCAGGTGTATCGAGAAGTAAAAATTGAGACAGCCAAACAAAAGATCAAGGAGAGTTATCACAATGATGAAGATTACCGCATCAAATATAAGAAAAACTAAAAGCAAAGGTATTCAACCGTCCAGGTGTATCGAGAAGCAAAAATTGAGACAGCCAAACAAAAGATCAAGGAGCGTTACTGGGCTGACAAAATCTATAATGAAAAAATTAAATTCTCTGCGAGGTTGTACCGAAGAACGCATAAGGACAGAGGGAAAAATTACATTCAGAAATACAAGAAGATGGCAAAAATGCAGGCTGATCTTTGTAAATTGAGAAACATTTTACGCATGTTTTATCGGGATCACGAAAAGTATTCAAAATTACAGATTAAGATTCTCTTTGAAAGAGCGGATGCTGTTGAAAAGTCGGCTAGAAATTCCTTGGCAAAGCTTCATAGTAATATCCAAAAGAAATGTTGTCAGTTTAATGAAAAGCTTCCAAGGTATGGATTGGCAACTGCGGAACAGTTTACAGATGCAATGGAAAATGTTCGACAACACAGTGAATATACGGAGGCGCACTTCTTTGAAAATTCGTATATTAATTTTGGAAGGAGCAATTGCAGTTTATGTAGCAGCAATAAAAACATATATACAAGCATACCTATCAACAGCGAAGGAAAAGCAATGTTTTTCAATTATGGCGAAAACGAGCCTGTTAGGGTTATTAGTAAATGTGTTTGTAAGACTAATGATTTAGAACAAATTCCTGGAACACCGACTCAAGAAAAAAGCATTTCTAACTGTGTTTTAATTTTACAGTAAAGAACGAACCTTAGCCCATAGTAACAGAAACAAGCTTATAATAAAGAACGACCTCTTGCCTATACTAAATTTTATACGCCACTTAATTATAGTATAGGTTAGTAATTCAACAGATAGCATGGCACTGGAACATCGTAGAGAGTTGTTCAATGGCTCATTTTAAATGAAATTAATGGGGTTAAAAATCTTTTGTAATTTACACAAAGGACCGATATAGCTCATTATAAATGGTGTTTGTCAATTATCCGGGTTGCAGCGGTAGCTAGCTTATAATAAAGAACGACCTCTTTGCCTATACTAAATTTTATACGCCACTTAATTATTGTATAGGTTAGTAATTCAACAGATAGCATGGCACTGGAACATCGTATATAAGAACTACAATAGCCCATAACTCCTTAAAATAAAACTTACAGTCTTTTGGCTTTAACAAAATTACATTAAAAGACGATCATAGGAATAACAAACAATTGCATACATTGGAATTAAACAGCTACTTGATTGTTTGATGTTTGTCTCTTACTATATCAAAGAAGAAAAAGCCGTAGGCTTTTTCCTGTTTGTAATCAGTTTATTATCCTTACAATAAAGAACGACACCTTGCCCATGTTAACTAAAACATAAATAGGGATTATATAATTTCCAGCAGTATCATAGCTATAGAGATGGCTGAAACCTAGTCCGGGTTGCAGCGGTAGCTAGCAACCTAGTAAGAGACGATCACCTCCAATGTCAAGAAATATAAAACCCCCCAACTCCTAAAAAAAGAGTCAGATCAAAACAAAAAGTACACCATTAGAACCGCCTTGTCCGAATCCTCTATAAAGGAAACTTACCTCCCTTTGGCTTGAATAACAAAGAAAATATATTGGCTTGAAAATCAAGAAAATTGACTTTTACCACGTTATTCTCCACAAACGGGATATTTTTTTCTTTCCGCTTTTTCTTTCTGCTCAGCTAGCTGGGCACTGGAAAATCATAGAGAGCTGTATAATAGCTCATTTTAAAGGAAATTGCAACATCTAGTCACTTTTGTATTTAAAAATAAAATACTTTTTAAAGTAGAATCAATTTTGTCAAAAAAATTGCATTTTTGATGTATTTTCATACTGCAGTCTTTTCAAAGATATTTGAATTTTGAAGCAATAAAACAGTCCATGTAATGAACTCTATAGTAATAATAGCTACTTGTCTCAATAGTAACCGAAACTCCTGGAACCAAAATTTTCTTTTTTGGCTTAATCGCTAAAATTATTATGTAAACTGCAAAAATATTTATGATGCCTAATCAGTAATAGTAATTTTTTAATTTAAACAACAAAAATTATAATAAAGATCGAACTCTTCCCTATACTAGCTTGCATACGCAACTTCACTATAGTTAATATAGTTAAGATTACAGTATTTATATTATACATCATTATAAATTATAAAAGTTTCAAATATTCGAAGATTATAGAGTTAAAAATTTTCCCACACCGGGAATCGAACCCGAGCCTGTTTTATAGTAAAGAACGAACTCTTGCCCTTAGTTACCTATGTCTTGTCAAATTAGCTAATTAATTTCACCTGATTTTGTTTTAAAAATAATTCCCACACCGGGATTCGAACCCAAGCCAATTGGTTGAAAGCCAACTATCCTAAACCACTAGACCATATGAGATATGTGTAAAAAGCTAATTAATTGTTTTATGATATTATAATAAAGAACGACCTCTTGCCTATACTAAATTTTATACGCCACTTAATTATAGTATAGGTTAGTACTTCAACAGATAGCATGGCACTGGAACATCGTAGAGAGTTGTTCAATGGCTCATTTTAAAGGAAATTAATGGGGTTAAAAACCTTTTGTAATTAAAACAAATTATTTTTATTACATTAAGAAATTTTAATTATGTTCCTTAAGAAATCATCATAAATAAAAATTTCCCAAACAGAAATTGAACTCAAGCCTACTGGGTGAGAGCTATCCCAACCTCTAGACCATATAGGATATATTAAAATATCCGATTAATGAAGTTTATGTTAAAGAACAAATTATAATCCTAGTTAGCTGCCTGATTATTTGAGGATCGTCTCTTACTATTCCAAAGAAGAAAAAGCCGTAGGCTTTTTCCTGTTTGTAATTGATTTCATAATAAAGTATCCGGGTTGCAGCGGTAGCTAGCAACCTAGTAAGAGACGATCACGTCCAATGTTAAGAAATATAAAAACCCATAGTTCTTAAAAAAAAAGAGTCAGATCAAAACAAAAAGTACACCATTAGAACCGCCTTGTCCGAAACCCCTGCATAGTAAAATTTCTGTCCCTTGGCTTGAACAGCAAGGGAAATATATTGGCTTGAAAATCAAGAAAAGTGGCAGCTACTACAACATTCTGCCTAAACGGGATATTTTTTTCTTTTTTTCTTTTTTTTTTCTTTTTTTGTTATCCGGGTTGCAGCGGTAGCTAGCAACCTAGTAAGAGACGATCACCTCCAATGTCAAGAAATATAAAACCCCCCAACTCCTAAAAAAAGAGTCAGATCAAAACAAAAAGTACACCATTAGAACCGCCTTGTCCGAATCCTCTATAAAGGAAACTTACCTCCCTTTGGCTTGAATAACAAAGAAAATATATTGGCTTGAAAATCAAGAAAATTGACTTTTACCACGTTATTCTCCACAAACGGGATATTTTTTTCTTTCCGCTTTTTCTTTCTGCTCAGCTAGCTGGGCACTGGAAAATCATAGAGAGCTGTATAATAGCTCATTTTAAAGGAAATTGCAACATCTAGTCACTTTTGTATTTAAAAATAAAATACTTTTTAAAGTAGAATCAATTTTGTCAAAAAAATTGCATTTTTGATGTATTTTCATACTGCAGTCTTTTCAAAGATATTTGAATTTTGAAGCAATAAAACAGTCCATGTAATGAACTCTATAGTAATAATAGCTACTTGTCTCAATAGTAACCGAAACTCCTGGAACCAAAATTTTCTTTTTTGGCTTAATCGCTAAAATTATTATGTAAACTGCAAAAATATTTATGATGCCTAATCAGTAATAGTAATTTTTTAATTTAAACAACAAAAATTATAATAAAGATCGAACTCTTCCCTATACTAGCTTGCATACGCAACTTCACTATAGTTAATATAGTTAAGATTACAGTATTTATATTATACATCATTATAAATTATAAAAGTTTCAAATATTCGAAGATTATAGAGTTAAAAATTTTCCCACACCGGGAATCGAACCCGAGCCTGTTTTATAGTAAAGAACGAACTCTTGCCCTTAGTTACCTATGTCTTGTCAAATTAGCTAATTAATTTCACCTGATTTTGTTTTAAAAATAATTCCCACACCGGGATTCGAACCCAAGCCAATTGGTTGAAAGCCAACTATCCTAAACCACTAGACCATATGAGATATGTGTAAAAAGCTAATTAATTGTTTTATGATATTATAATAAAGAACGACCTCTTGCCTATACTAAATTTTATACGCCACTTAATTATAGTATAGGTTAGTACTTCAACAGATAGCATGGCACTGGAACATCGTAGAGAGTTGTTCAATGGCTCATTTTAAAGGAAATTAATGGGGTTAAAAACCTTTTGTAATTAAAACAAATTATTTTTATTACATTAAGAAATTTTAATTATGTTCCTTAAGAAATCATCATAAATAAAAATTTCCCAAACAGAAATTGAACTCAAGCCTACTGGGTGAGAGCTATCCCAACCTCTAGACCATATAGGATATATTAAAATATCCGATTAATGAAGTTTATGTTAAAGAACAAATTATAATCCTAGTTAGCTGCCTGATTATTTGAGGATCGTCTCTTACTATTCCAAAGAAGAAAAAGCCGTAGGCTTTTTCCTGTTTGTAATTTATTTCATAATAAAGTATCCGGGTTGCAGCGGTAGCTAGCAACCTAGTAAGAGACGATCACGTCCAATGTTAAGAAATATAAAAACCCATAGTTCTTAAAAAAAAAGAGTCAGATCAAAACAAAAAGTACACCATTAGAACCGCCTTGTCCGAAACCCCTGCATAGTAAAATTTCTGTCCCTTGGCTTGAACAGCAAGGGAAATATATTGGCTTGAAAATCAAGAAAAGTGGCAGCTACTACAACATTCTGCCTAAACGGGATATTTTTTTCTTTTTTTCTTTTTTTTTTCTTTTTTTGTTATAATAAAGAACGAACTCTATTATAATAAAGAACGAATATTTTACCGATTATCTACTAATAACCATATATGACGTAATAAGTGACATGATGTAATATCTAAAACCTATTGTTTACTAATAACCATATATGAATTAATGAGCGACGTGATGTAAAATTATAATAAAGAACGACCTCTTGCCTATACTAAATATTATACGCCACTTAATTATAGTATATTCCACAGATAGATTGGCACTGGAACATCGTAGAGAGCTGTTTAATGGCTCATTTTAAAGGGAATTACTGGGGTTAATAAAGTATCCGGGTTGCAGCGGTAGCTAGCAACCTAGTAAGAGACGATCACGTCCAATGTTAAGAAATATAAAAACCCATAGTTCCTAACAAAGGTGTCAGATCAAAACAAAAAGTACACCATTAGAACCGCCTTGTCCGAAACCCCTGTATAGGAAACTTTCTGTCCCTTGGCTTGAACAGCAAGAGAAATATATTAGCTTGAAAATCATTACAATAAAGAACGACCTCTAATTACATTTTGTAATCATGAAATATAAAATATAGTAATATAAAATATTACTAAATAACCATATATGACGTAATGAGCGACTAAAAATTGAAAAAAAAATTTATTTTATTTTCGTTTTCAGTTCAGAATCGGTAAAGTTATAAACTGCAAAAATACTTATGGTATCTGAGCAATAGTTTTAATCTTTTATGAACAGTAAAGAACGATCTCTCGCCCATAGTAACCGATATATGGTGGTTTTTACATTAAAGGACGAACTATAGCCCATAGTTACATAAAGGCTCGATCATCGAATTTAAGCTGAAACTAAGTAAAGGACAATTATGCCTCCATATATTCAAGTGATGTATAAGATTTCCCATTACATCTGTAAACTGTTTATAATAAAGAACGACCTTTTGGCTATACTAAATTTTATTCGCCACTTAATCATAGTATAGGTTAGTAATCTGGGTTTTACAATAAAAAACGATCATTGGAATAACAAACAATTACATACATTGGAATTAGCTAGCTACTTGATTGCTTGAGACTCGTCTCTTACTATTTCAAAGAAGAAAAAGCCGTAAGCTTTTTCCTGTGTGTAATCAGTTTATTATCATAGACAGTGCGCTAGCACTGCCTGAGTAAAGAACGATGCGGGCACAATGTGTTTTTTTCTTATTCAGTCAGGTTACAATAAGGAACGAACTGTAACCCATAGTAACTGAAGTATTAAATCAAACAGTTCATGGTCATAATAATGACCTGAATAATGACTTATTTTAAAGGAAACTGCTGTATATAGAAACCTTTCGTAATTAACAAAAATAAATATTATAATAAAATAAATTGTTACGATTTGGTAAAGAACTAATTCTAGGCCATAGTAACTAATTTAATTTTGAAAAGAAAGAATTACGGCAGAAACCGAAATGTTAGTATAAGTAAGCTATAATTCATAAAAACCGTTTACCGAGATTTGAATTCAGATCGCAGGATTCAAAGTCCTAATAGAGCAATCCAAATTTCTACTTATAAAAAACTTTACTACACAAAAAATAAAGCTAACATTCTGAAATATCAGAAAAGTTTGTTTAAAATTTATAGTAAGGAACGATCTCTCATCCATAGTAACTGATATATGGTGGTTCCAGGGGTAGCTACTTGAGGTTCTTCTCTTACTATTTCAAAGAAGAAAAAGCCATAGGCTTTTTCCTGTTTGTAATGATATAGCATAAAACAAAACCCAAGTTGTAACTGACGTCATCCTGATTGTTATAGTAAAGAACGAACTCTTGCCCTTAGTTACCTACTATGTCTTGTCAAATTAGCTAATTAATTTCACCTAATTTTGTTTTAAAAATAATACAAAAAAAAACAGAGATAGCATCTTGAAAAGAGAAAAGCAAAGGTATTCAGCCGACAAGGCGTATCGAGATGCGAAAATTAATAGTGACAAACAACGTTATTATAATGATGAAGTTTACACATGCAAAAATTTATAATAAAGAACGACCTCTTGCCTAACTAAATTGTATACGTCACTTAATTATAGTATAGGTTATTACTATATAAGAAGCGTCAGAACTGTAAATGTTCACATTCATAATTACATAATGGTTTCAATCAAGCAAGCTGCACGCAAATTGAAAAAAACAGTACTACACAAACAACAGAGATAGTATCTTGAAAAGAAAAAAGCAAAGGTATTCAACCGACCAGGCGTATCGAGAAGTAATCAAACAAAACAGCAAGATGTGTTATCACAATGATGAAGATTATAGACATGCAAAAATTGAGACAGCCAAACAAAAGTTCAAGGAGAGTTATCACAATGATGAAGATTACCGCATCAAATATAAGAAAAACCAAAAGCAAAGGTATTCAACCGTCCAGGTGTATCGAGAAGTAAAAATTGAGACAGCCAAACAAAAGATCAAGGAGCGTTACTGGGGTGACAAAATCTATAATGAAAAAATTAAATTCTCTGCGAGGTTGTACCGAAGAACGCATAAGGACAAAGGGAAAAATTACATTCAGAAATACAAGAAGATGGCAAAAATGCAGGCTGATCTTTGTAAATTGAGAAACATTTTACGCATGTTTTATCGGGATCACGAAAAGTATTCAAAATTACAAATTAAAATTCTCTTTGAAAGAGCGGATGCTGTTGAAAAGTCGGCTAGAAATTCTTTGGCAAAGCTTCATAGTAATATCCAAAAGAAATGTTGTCAGTTTAACGAAAAGCTTCCAAGGTATGGATTGGCAACTGCGGAACAGTTTATAGATGCAATGGAAAATGTTCGACAACACAGTGAATATACGGAGGCGTACTTCTTAGAAAATTCGTATATTAATTTTGGAAGGAGCAATTGCAGTTTATGTAGCAGCAATAAAAATATATATACAAGCATACCTATCAACAGCGAAGGAAAAGCAATGTTTTTCAATTATGGCGAAAACGAGCCTGTTAGGGTTATTAGTAAATGTGTTTGTAAGACTAATGATTTAGAACAAATTCCTGGAACACCGACTCAAGAAAAAAGCATTTCTAACTGTGTTTTAAACAGTTCTTTTAGTTCTACTGAATATCTGGCAAAAAATTCTCTGTGTAGTAGAACAAACTGTCCTGAAAAGTACGAGACAACTATTGAAAAATGCTCTAAAACTAGATCTGACAAGGAAATTATGATGGCTGAAGTCACCTATAACAATCTGAGTAAACATTCAAAACCAAAAATTGGGCAGCAGGTTACTTGGCAATGTCACCCTGATATCTGCAAGCTCTATCCGACGGATATTGAATTATGTCAAATTCTTTTTGATATCCTTGAAAATAATATAGCATTAAAATTTTCAACTGACAAAGTGGTTAATTTCTACCTTGGCGGCTTGGATTATTGTGAAATCAATTACAGGGACACAAGAAAGAATGGGCATTCGTTATACTGTAGCCCAAATGAGGGATGTCAGAGCTATTTGCGTTCTCTAAGGGCACTAGCTCCACATTTTCCTGTCTTGAACTGTTTCATTAATAGCGTATATAAGGCAGTATCAAAATGTAAGATTATACAACATATTAATCTACTAAAAGTCGAGGGCTCGTACAAGGAACTAAGTCATTACATAGAAGAAGTTTCAAGTAGACTCTGTCGTAATAATAGTCAAGACTTCATTTACGGTGATAGCAATATTAGAGTTTCTGTGGATGAAAAATACAATAATAAAATTATTTGGTGAGAGCCTTGATAAGGTAGCTAACATCAGGGATGTATACCCCACAATGCATTGTGACAGTTGTGAGCAGATAAAGACAAAATACCAATTGAAGAGTCTTAGATCCCTTTCAAATAAGAAAGGTTTTGATGTAATGATGGCCACGATTTTAGAACACCTACAACAGGACATACCCAAAGATGACAGAGAACAACTAATTCAATGTACAGGTTGGAAAGAGGATGTCATAGATTCATTCTTTGTCTGTGATTACTGTGCTGGGAAAATGTTGAAAAGTCAGGAGAATGTCCGATCAGTATTAAATAATCTTCATGTAGACTGTACACCGGAATGTATAAAGTGTTTAAATAATTTTGAAATGGCAATGATTCGATTTGTAATGCCTTGTCTTACGATCGTCAGATTAGGGCAAGTAACTGCATTGAAGAGACCTAGAACAGAACTTGTTGACGCTCTTAAGGGGAGAATAGTATATCTACCTGTTGATGTGCAAGCAAATGCAGATATTCAGCCTGAAAAACTTCTTAACATTGATAGTTTTGTAGTCATTGTCAATGGTCAGCCTACTTACAACAAGAATGTTTGGACTGCACTAATAGATCTGAGAAAAGTCCATGAAGCACTGTTGTGGTTAAGAGAGAACAACAGTCTCTATAAAACAATACATGCATACACCCTAGAAGATTTAAATAAAACGTCTTGCTGAAAAAGCGGTTGGTGTTGATAATTTACCTGAAATACCGGAAGCTGCAATCCTTCAGAAACTGACAGAAAGCGCAAAATCTACATTGGTTGAACATTTTTCTGTCCAGCCTCTCAATTCAGCGGTTCCAAAAGACTTCACTGAAGATTTTAAGCAGATGAAAGATCTTGGTACCGACCAATTTCAAATCAAGAAACTAAAAGGTGAGAGCGAAGACTTATTTCAGGAAGAACTTGATCTAAAAGTGTTTCCAAATCTTTTCCCGAAAGGCAAATATGGCTTGCGTGACAAGGCAAGACCATTTCGGATTAGGAATGCAGAATATTTTAAATCAAGGCTTCTTAGCAGACATACTAAGTTTCGTCTTGACAAACAGTTTCTTTTTCACAGCTTCCAATTGCAAGAATTCTCTTACATGTGTAATAGCGTCGGTCATATGTTGCGGACTGTGAAACCAAATCAAAATGCTCGTCAATTTATAGACAGGCTTCATTCCCGTGATGGAGAGATGGAAGCGACTTTGTTTTCTGTTCAATCAAAAATCAGAGGATCTCAGCAGTATTTTCAATCTCTTTCCTATAAAGTAAAGTCAATGATTGAGCAATTGGGTCCACCGACTTTGTTTCTGACAGTTTCATGTGCTGAGTGGTACTCTCCTGAATTTATTGACTATTTACGGACTGTCCATAAGAACTTACCTGGTGTGGTAAAAATGACCCCAGCAGAGTTGACGTGTCTAGATCCAATTGCAGTTTCCATGCACTTTGACAAAAAATGGACACCTATATTTAATGAGCTAATTTGTTCAAAGACAAATCCTTTGTTTGGTAAAATTAAGGATCATTTCTGGCGTATCGAGTATCAGAAACGAGGTGCGCCTCATGTACACTGTGTGTTGTGGATTGAAGATGCTCCTATTATTGGGAAATCAACAGCGTCTGAAGTGATTCAGTATATCAATAGTATTATAACTTGTGAAATACCAAATAGATTGACTAGTCCAACTCTTCACAAACTGGTCAAAGACCATCAAGTGCACCGCTGTAATAAATACTGTCAAAGAAAGTATAAGAGAAAAAGAGGAAGATGGGTTACGTATTGTAAGTTTGGCTTTCCTCGTCCTACAAAGGAACGAACAGAATTATATGACATGCTTGACTGCTTGGCTCATGGTACAAACCGTAAAAAGCCAAGAAAAAGAATATATCATCTGCTTCGAAGAGATGACGAGCGTTATATAAATGACTATTCTCCTGCGTTACTTATTGCTAATCAAGCAAACATTGATGTTCAATATATTGGCCATTTGGGCTCTAAATTACCGTATTACATTACCGATTACATGACAAAAGCAGAGAGTGTCGAAATAGAAGCAATGTGGGAGGAAGTAAATAATGCATGCAAAAGTCTTGGTCAACGAACTATGTCCTACTTGTTGAAGTCCATAAAAACCCGTCAAGTTGGAGCAGTTGAAGCTGCTGATAGGCTTCTTGGTACTAAATTGTATAGTATTTCTAGGCAATTTAGATATATTGACCTTGCGAAAAAGAGCGAGGTGAAGAGGACACTGAGAAGGTATGAGGAGCTTGAAAAGCTTGCTAAAAACGATCCACAGAGTAGTGATTTGTACATTGCCCACTGGGTTATTAATATCAACCCTAAAAGACCAGAACATATGGAAAATATCAGTCTTTTTCAGTTATTGTCTTGGTATGAACGGGAGCGTAATGGTACTGATGATAATATGATGTTAACTGACGGGTCCTTCTACCTCAGAAAAAGGCTTTTTAAACCGTATATCATACAGCACAGAACGGTAAACCCATTTGAAACTGACGAGAAGAAAAATGCTTACTATGGAGATCTTTTAAATTGTTTAAACCTTGGAGAAATGAAAATGAACTAGTAGTCAGTGGAAATAGCAACTACGAAACCTACTGTGTTGAAAGTGTAAACTATCCCGACATGGTAGCTTACCACGAAAAATTTGTTGTTAAGAGGAAAAGCGATATAGAATTTGAAGAAAGGGTCCGAGAACGTGCAAAAGAAATTCTGAAGGCAGGAAAAATTGATGAAAACATTGAAGATGACCCAGAAAATGCAATTCAGGGAGGAGTCATTGACAGAGCAGCAGATGCTACGGAGGATTTGTTAGACGCAAACAAACAGATTTTAAATGGTGACACCGAAGACAGGTTGAAAAATGATTATGAGTCGCTAAATATTGATCAAAAGAGAGTTGTTGACAAAATTTTAGACTCAGTTACCAAGCGCAATGGTGCAACATCTTTGAAGTTGATTGTATCTGGATGTGGGGGTACAGGAAAATCTAGGGTTATCAGTGTCGTGAGAAGACTACTTTGCAACAAGTTCAAGAATGAAGATTGTCCCGTTGTAGTTATGGCACCTACTGGTATTGCTGCACATAGCATAAATGGTTTAACAATGCATAGTTGTTTAAGTTTAGCTATTGATCAGGAAAACACCACAAAATACACATTTCTCTCCACTGAAAAACTTCTTACTTTGAGAAAGACACTTAAGGAGACAAGACTTTTTATTATTGATGAAATTAGTATGGTTTCGTCTCTTCTTTTAACCTACATTCATTTAAGACTATCAGAAATATTGGCAGTTGATTTGCCAATGGGTAATGCTAACTGCGTATTTTTGGGAGATTTTCATCAATTAAGACCAGTAAGTGGTAATCCTCCTTATATGCCTCTCACACGACTAGAAGTAAAAAACAGGATCGGATCAGTTGGTACTTTTAACCTCTGGCATCTATTTGAGTATGAGGAACTAAGCATAAACGTGAGACAAAAGATGGATAAGAGTTATGCTAATACACTTGCTGAAATTAGACAGGGGTTTTGCACTGGTGAAAATTTGAATAGTCTTTACAAGAGAAAAATTGGGAACTCCTACAGAGCTTCAAATGACGAAATAATAGATCTTTACTCAAAATTGTATGAAGAGGGAAATAGACCTGTCATTCTTATGCCCACCAATGAAAATTGTATGGTAGTTAACGATTTACTTCTTACAAAAAGCTGCTCAGACTACGTTAAACTTTCTGCAGTTGATCGACTCTCTTCAGTTGTTGACGACAAACGAATCGAACAGAAAGCAGCAAACACTGTTTTAAACTTTGGCAACGACAAAAAAAGAACAGCCGGTTCTTTCATGAGCTTGTTACTTGCAGTAGGTGCACGTGTAATGCTCCAAAGAAATATTTGTGTTGCTAAGGGGCTAGTAAATGGATCAATGGGAACAGTAACAAGCTTCAAGTTGCTACCAAACGGAGAAATAATTGGAGTTCTTGTAAAATTTGATGGACTGGAACTTCCGGTTGAAATTGGCAGAGAAACCGTGCGCTTTGAAGTTTTGAAGCAAGTTTATAATAAAGAACGACCTCTTTCCTATACTAAATTTTATAGGCCACTTAACTAAAGTATAGGCTAGTACAGTTATTATATTTAAGGTCAGTATATTAAAATTTTCCACTTTGTTTACATTAAAGAACATTATTATAATAAAGAACGACCTCTTGCCTATACTAAATTTTATACGCCACTTAATTATAGTATAGGTTAGTAATTTAACAGATAGCTTGGCACTGGAACATCGTAGAGAGTTGTTCAATGGCTCATTTTAAAGGAAATTAATGGGGTTAAAAGCCTTTTTTAATTAAAACAAATTATTTTTATTATATTAAAAAATTTTAATTATGTTCCTTAAGAAATCATCAAAAGTGAAAATTTCCCATACGGAAATTGAACTCAAGCCAACTGGGTGAGAGCTATCTCAACCTCTAGACCATATAGAATATATTAAAATATACGATTAATGAAGTTTATGTTAAAGAACCAATTATTAAACTAGTTAGCTGCCTGATTATTTCAGGATCGTCTCTTACTATTCCAAAGAAGAAAAAGCCGTAGGCTTTTTCCTGTTTGTAATTTATAATCCGGGTTCAAGCAGTAGTTATAGTAAAATCCGGGTTGCAGCGGTAGCTAGCAACCTAGTAAGAGACGATCAAGACCCGTGTTAAAAATATAAAAACCCCTAACTCCTAAAAAAAGAGTCAGATCAAAACAAAAATTATATAAAAAAGCCTAATTTACAAATACCATTTATGAAGAACTATATCGGTCCTTATGTATAATCAGTTCCTATGGGCTACAGATTGGTCTTTATTGAATTTATTGTAAATTATTATATTTCTTAACATAGGACTTGATCTTCTCTTACTTGGTTGCTAGCTACCTCTGCAACCCGGATTAACAAATATGATTAAAATAATCATCTACATAATGATCCCTTTTTTCAATTACTATGGGCTACAGATAGTTCCTTAATGTAACTACCAATGCAAACCAGATAATAAACTTATTGCAAACAGGAAAATTACATTAAAGGGCGAACTATAGTCCATAGTAACTGGAATCCAGGTTGCAGCAGTAGCTTGCATACTATCCGGGTTGCGGCGGTAGCTAGCAACCTAGTAAGAGATGATCACGCCCCATAGTAAAAATAAAATAGTCAAACAGTTCCTGGTAACGAACTGTTGTAGTAGAAGCGAATCGTCTCAATAGTAACTGTAACTCTAAAAAACAGAATTTCAATATCAAAGATACGTCAAAAGAATCAGATTTTTATAGTGATTTTAAATATTTCAACAAGTTTAGTTACATTAAAAGATGTTCATTGGAATTATAATAAAGTTTATAATAAAGATTATAATAAAGAACGACCTCTTGCCTATACTAAATTTTATACGCTACTTAATTATAGCATAGGTTAGTAATTCCGCAGATATCTGGGTTGCAGCGGTAGCTAGCAACCTAGTAAGAGACGATCACGTCCAATGTTAAGAAATATAAAAACCCATAGCTCCTAAAAAAGGATTCAGATCAAAACAAAAAGTACACCATTAGAACCGCCTTATCCGAAACCTCTGTATAGTAAAATTTCTGTCCCTTGGCTTGAACAGCAAGGGAAATATTTTGGCTTGAAAATCAAGGAATCTTACCGCCCTTTGGCTTGAATAACAAAGAATATTGATAGTAAAGTAATTATAAAAATATTTATGGTAATTTTGTTTTGGTACTTGTGTTATTGTGGTAGTATTATGGTAGTTTTGTTATATAAAGTAATTTTATTAACCTGCAAACAGCAAAAATATTTATGGTAATTTTGTTTCTTTGTTAGGTTCTAACTACTTGACGCAAAAAGATTTATCAACTGAAACTAGAATAAATCCTAAAATTTTAAAATAAAACCATTTTAATTAACTGCAAATTGCACAAATATTTATGGTGTTTGAGCAATAATTTTAATTTTTTAATTCAAACCAGAAAAATATTTGTAATAAGATGCCTTCTAAGCGAGTTATACGTAATTTAAAAAAACAGTACTATACAAAAAACAGAGACAACATCTTGAAAAGAGAAAAGCAAAGGTATTCAACCGACAAGGCGTATCGAGATGCGAAAATTGATAGTGACAAACAGCGTTATTATAATGATGAAGTTTATAGACATGCGAAAATTGATAGTGACAAACAGCGTTATTATAATGATTAAGTTTATAGACATGAAGTTTATAGTAAACTTTCTGTCCCTTGGCTTGAACAGCAAGGGAAATATATTGGATTGAAAATCAAAAAAAGTGGCAGCTACTACAACATTCTGCCTAAACGGGATATTTTTTTTTCTTTGTTTCCAGAGATAGCTTGGCACTGGAACATCGTAGATAGTTTTTCAATGGCTCATTTTAAAGGAAATTAATTGGATTAAAAATCTATAGTAACTAAAATAAATTATTTCTATAAGAGAATAAATTTTTCCACCAAAAACTGCATTTTTGATGTCTTTTCACACTGCAGTCTTTCAAACATAATACCAGCGGTAAGATTAAAACCCACGCCTCCGAAGAGACTGGTGGCTAACACCAGTGCCTTGGACCACTCGGCCAGGCTGCCTCTCAAAAATAAATATATATATATGTGGATTTGGGTTGCAGTAGTAGCTAGCAACCTAGTAAGAGACGATCAGTCCAATGCTAAGAAATATAAAAACCCAAAACTCCTAAAAATAGAGTCAGATCAAAACAAAAGTACATCATTAGAACTACCTTGTCTGAAACCCTACTAGATAAATAATGAATGTCATCATAGTTTTATATTAGAGCTATGACGTGAATAGAAAAACACGAAATTATATTGTTGTTTCTGAAGACGTCATGAAATAATACCATTGCGCCATGACGTCATGAAATAAAATCATTACGTCGTGACGTCATAATTACTATATAAGAAACGTCAAAACTGTAAATGGTCTCATTCATGAATAAATAATGGTTAGATCAAAGCAAGCTACACGCAAGTTAAAAAAACAGTACTACAAAAAAAACAGAGATAGTATCTCGAAAAGAAAAAAAGCAAAGGTATTCAACCGACCAGGCGTATCGAGAAGTAATCAAACAAAACAGCAAGATGTGTTATCAAAATGATAAACTTTATAGAGAAGCAACAATTGAGCAGGCTAGACAAAAGATCAAGGAGCGTTATCACAATGATGAAGATTACCGAAAAATATATAAGAGAAAAGTTGCTATCAGAATAATGGGTAGATACTGGGGTGACAAAAGCTATAAAGAAAAAATTAAATTCTCTGCGAGGTTGTAACGAAGAACGCATAAGGACAAAGGGAAAAATTACATTCAGAAATACAAGAAGATGGCAAAAATGCAGGCTGATCTTCGTAAATTGAGAAACATTTTACGCATGTTTTACCAGGATCACGAAAAGTTACATAAAGGCTCGATCATCGAATGTAAGCTGAAACTAAGTAAAGGACAATTATGCCTCCATATATTCTAAGTTATGTATAAGATTTCCCATTACATCTGTAAACTGTTCCACAGTTGCCGGTCCATACCTTGGAAGCTTTTCACTAAACATGCAACATTTCTTTTGGATATTACTATGAAGTTTTGCGAAAGCATCTCTAGCTGACTTTTCAACAAAATCCATTCTTTCAGAGATAATTTTAATCTTAAATTTTGAATATTTTTCGTAATCCCGGTAAAATATTCGTAAAATTTTTCTCAATTTACAAAGATCAGCCTGTGCATTCTTTGCGGCTTGTGTAAACTGCAAAAATATCCATGGTATCCGAGCAATAGTTCGAATATTTCAATTCAAGCTAGAAAAATACCTTAAAATGTTAAAATTAGTTTTATTTTTGGTTAGGTTCTAACTACCCGATGTGGGATTTACTATGTATTTTCAGACCAAAACATTCAATTTTTTAATATATTTTATTTTTCAGTTTAGAATCGCTAAAGTTATTATGTAAACTGCAAAAATATTTATGATATATGAGCAATAATTTTAATCTTTTAATTCAAACTAACAAAATACCTGAAAGAACGAACTATAGTCTATAGTAACTGGAATCTGGGTTGCAGCAGTAGCTTGAAACCTTTCCGGGTGGCAGTGGTAGCTAGCAACCTAGTAAGAGAAGATTACATTAAAAGACGATTATCCGGGTTGCAGCGGTAGCTAGCAACCTAGTAAGAGACGATCACGTCCAATGTTAAGAAATATACAAACCCATAGCTCCTAAAAAAGAAGTCAGATCAAAACAAAATATATATCAGAGACTTCACTAGATTTACTTTATTTCGGACAAAAAAAAACAAAAACTTATTTATAAAGTTACACATTCCTAAATCAGCTTCAAATTTAGATTCTTCCTCAGTTGTCAGTTACTTTTTATATTTGTTTTTAAATGGGTCACTATTAGCTGGAGTTCGTCCTTTACTAGACATGTTTTAACAAAATATTTACGTTTTCTTATATAGTTTAATCTATAAAATAATAAGGGAGAAGAAAAAGTTAATTGCTCCTAAATCGTATGGGATAATTTTCACACAGAAATGAACACTGATATGTTTCCATAAAGAACTGAACTCTAGTACATTTACATATAGAGCTGAACACTGGTATATTTACATCCGGGTTGCAGCGGTAGCTAGCAACCTAGTAAGAGACGATCACGTCCAATGTTAAGAAATATAAAAACCCATAGTTCCTAACAGAGGAGTCAGATCAAAACAAAAAGTACACCATTAGAACCGCCTTGTCCGAAACCCCTGTATAGGAAACTTTCTGTCCCTTGGCTTGAACAGCAAGGGAAATATATTGGCTTGAATATCAAGAAAAGTGGCAGCTATTACAACATTCTGCCTAAACGGCAGAATGTATATAAATAAATTGTTACTATTCTGTATATAAATAAATTGTTACTTTTATATATAAATAAAAGTTACTATTCTGCCTAAACGGCAGAATAGTAACTAAAATAAATTATTTCTAAAAGAGAATAAATTTTTCCAATAAAAACTGTATTTTTGATGCAGTGACGTCATAATTACTATATAAAAAACGTCAAAACTGTAAATGGTCTCATTCATGGATACATAATGGTTGGATCAAAGCAAGCTACACGCAAGTTAAAAAATCAGTACTAAAAAATCAAGAAAAGTGGCAGCTACTACAACATTCTGCCTAAACGGGATATTTTTTTCTCTTTTCTTTGTTTCCAGAGATAGCTTGGCACTGGAACATCGTAGATAGTTGTTCAATAGCTCATTTTAAAGGAAATTAATTGGGTTAAAAATCTATAGTAACTAAAATAAATTATTTCTAAAATTTACAGTAAAGAACGATCTCTCGTCCATAGTAACTGATATATGATGGTTTCCAGGGGTAGTTACATAAAGGACCGATATATCTTATCATAAATGGTGTTTGTCAATTATTACATTAAAAGAGGATAATTGGAATAAAAAATTATTGCATACATTAGACTTGGTTAGCTACTTTATCGTTTGAGGTTCGTCTCTTACTATTTCAAAGAAGAAAAGGCCGTAGGCTTTTTCCTGTTTGTAATATTTTCCTTTTTGTTTTCCGGGTTGCAGCGGTAGCTAGCAACCTAGTAAGAGATAATCACCGCCAATGTTAAGAAATATAATCCGGGTTGCATTACACTATAATAAAGAACGACCTCTTGCCAATACTAAATCTTATAGGCTACTTAACTATAGTATAGGTTAGTGAAGTTTACATAAAGGACCAATATAATTCATCATAAATGGTGTTTGTCAATACTGTTTCATTTTATTAAAATTTATTTGTTAACTGAATCCGGGTTGCAGCGGTAGCTAGCAACCTAGTAAGAGACGATCACGTCCAATGTTAAGAAATATAAAAACCCATAGTTCCTAAAAAAGGAGTCAGATCAAAACAAAAAGTACACCATTAGAACCGCCTTGTCCGAAACCCCTGTATAGGAAACTTTCTGTCCCTTGGCTTGAACAGAAAGGGAAATATATTGGCTTGAAAATCAAGAAAAGTGGCAGCTACTACAACATTCTTCCTAAACGGGATATTTTTTTCTTTTTTTTTTTCTTTGTTTCCAGAGATAGCTTGGCACTGGAACATCGTAGAGGGTTGTTCAATAGCTCATTTTAAAGGAAATTAATTGGGTTAAAAACCTTTTGTAACTAAAATAAATTATTTCTAAAAGAGAATAAATTTTTCCACCAAAAACTGCATTTTCGATGTCTTTTCACACTGCAGTCTTTCAAACATAATCGTATACCAGCGGTAAGATTTGAACCCACGCCTCCGAAGAGACTGGTGGTTAACACCAGTGCCTTGGACCACTCGGCCAGGTTGCCTCTCATAAATAATATATATGTGAATCCGGGTTGCAGCAGTAGCTAGCAATCTAGTAAGAGACGATCAGTCCAATGCTAAGAAATATAACAAAACTCCTAAAAATAGAGTCAGATCAAAACAAAAGTGCATCATTAGAATTACCTTGTCTGAAATCCTACTAGATAAATATTGAATGTCGTCATAGTTTTATATTAGAGCTATGATGTGAATAGACAAACACGAAATTATATTGTTGTTTCTGAAGACGTCATGAAATAATATCATTGCGCTATGACGTCAATAAAATCATTACCTTGTGACGTCATAATTACTATATAAGAAGCTTCAGAACTGTAAAAGTTCACATTCATAATTACATAATGGTTTCAATCAAGCAAGCTGCACGGATATTGAAAAAACAGTACTACACAAACAACAGAGATAGTATCTTGAAAAGAAAAAAACAAAGGTATTCAACCGACCAGGCATATCGAGAAGTAATCAAACAAAACAGCAAGATGTGTTATCACAATGATGAAGATTATAGACATGCAAAAATTAAGACAGCCAAACAAAAGATCAAGGAACGGTATGATAATGATGAATATTACAGAGAAGCAAGAATTGAGCAGGCTAGACAAAAGATCAAGGAGCGTTATCATAATGATAAACTTTATAGAGAAGCAACAATTGAGAAGGCTAGACAAAAGAGCAAGGAACGGTATGATAACGATATAGATTACCGAAACAAACATATAATAAAGAACGACCTTTTGCCTATACTAAATTTTTTTACAATAAAGAACGACACCTAGCCCATTAAAAATGAAACATAAATAGGGATTATGTAATTTCCATCAGTATCATGGCTGTAGAGACGGCTGATACCTAGTAAAGAACAAACCATTACAGCAAAGAACATTTCATGTTAAAGATTGATCAATGATGCCATAATCATAGTTTGTAGCCAGGTCGTCTCTTACTATTCCAATCAAGAAAAAGCCATAGGCTTTTTCCTGTTTGTAATTTCACATCATCCGGGTTATATATCGTCCAATGTTAAGATATATAAAAACCCATAACTCCTAAAAAAAAGTCAGATCATCCGGGTTTATCTATATAGGTCTATATAGGTCGTATATAGGAGTTGCCAGCAATCTTCGTGTTAATTTTACTTGTTTTGAGTTTGACTCTGTTATTTATTATAATTTTTGGTCGTTTTGAGTTTCATTTATTTACTAATTGTGATTGGTGGTAGTTTTACGCTTGGTTAGGAAAGGGAGGATGTCGTAAAGAAACAGTTGAGGAAAATAATGAAAGCTTCCTGGGAGGGGGTTAAGAGGAAGACTTTGATATATAATAAAGAACGACCTTTTGCCTATACTAAATTTTTTTACAATAAAGAACGACACCTAGCCCATTAAAAATGAAACATAAATAGGGATTATGTAATTTCCATCAGTATCATGGCTGTAGAGACGGCTGATACCTAGTAAAGAACAAACCATTACAGCAAAGAACATTTCATGTTAAAGATTGATCAATGATGCCATAATCATAGTTTGTAGCCAGGTCGTCTCTTACTATTCCAATCAAGAAAAAACCATAGGCTTTTTCCTGTTTGTAATTTCACATCATCCGGGTTATATATCGTCCAATGTTAAGATATATAAAAACCCATAACTCCTAAAAAAAAGTCAGATCATCCGGGTTTATGTATATAGGTCTATATAGGTCGTATATAGGAGTTGCCAGCAATCTTCGTGTTAATTTTGCTTGTTTTGAGTTTGTTATCATAAAGAACCAACTCTTGCCTATAATAACTTATATAGGCATCCAGGTTGCAGCGGTAGCTAGCAACCTAGTAAGAGACGATTACGTCCAATGTTAAGAAATATAAAAACCTATAGCTCCTAAAAAAGTTTTATATTAAAAGACAATGATTAATGTAGTCCATATCAGCTGAAGTTTTATAAGGAGTCATTATGTAGATGTCTGGGTTGCAACGATAGCTAGTAGCCATTTAAGAGACGATCATGCCCCATAGTGAATTTTATAATAAAGAACGAATATTTTACCGATTATCTACTAATAACCATATATGACGTAATAAGTGACATGACGTAATATCTAAAACCTATTGTGTACTAATAATAGTACACAATAGGTTTATGACTTAATGAGCGACGTGACGTAAAAATTGAAAAAATTAATTTTTATAATAAAGAACGACCTCTTGCCTATACTAAATTTTATACGCCACTTAATTATAGTATAGGTTAGTAATTCAAGAGATAGCATGGCACTGGAACATCGTAGAGAGTTCTTCAATGGCTCATTTTAAAGGAAATTAATGGGGTTAAAAATCTTTTGTAATTAAAACAAATTATTTTTATTACATTAAGAAATTTTAATTATGTTCCTTTCCGGGTTGCAGCGGTAGCTAGCAACCTAGTAAGAGACGATCACGTCCAATGTTAAGAAATATAAAAACCCATAGTTCCTAACAAAGGAGTCAGATCAAAACAAAAAGTACACCATTAGAACCGCCTTGTCCGAAACCCATGTATAGGAAACTTTCTGTCCCTTGGCTTGAACAGCAAGGGAAATATATTGGCTTTAAAATCAAGAAAATTGACTTTAACCACGTTATTCTCCCCAAACGGGATATTTTTTTCTCTTTTCTTTTTTTCTTTTCCACAGATAGCTTGGCACTGGAACATCGTAGAGGGTTGTTCAATAGCTCATTTTAATCCGGGTTGCAGCGGTAGCTAGCAACCTAGTAAGAGACGATCACCTCCAATGTTAAGAAATATAAAAACCCGTAGCTCCTAAAAAAAGAGTCAGATCAAAACAAAAAGTACACCATTAGAACCGCCTTGTCCAAATCCTCCATAAAGGAAACTTACCGCCCTTTGGCTTGAATAATAAAGAAAATATATTGGCTTGAAAATCAAGAAAATAGACTTTTACCACGTTATTCTCCCCAAACGGGATATTTTTTTCTTTTTTTTTTCTTTTTCTTTTCCACAGATAGCTTGGCACTGGAACATCGTAGAGGGTTGTTCAATAGCTCATTTTAAAGGAAATTAATTGGGTTAAAAACCTTTTGTAACTAAAATAAATTATTTCTAAAAGAGAATAAATTTTTCCAATAAAAACTGTATTTTTGATGCAGTGACGTCATAATTACTATATAAGAATTATAATAAAGAACGACCTCTTACCTATACTAAATTTTATACGCCACGTAATTATAGTATAGGTTAGTAATTCAACAGATAGCATGGCACTGGAATATTGTAGAGAGATGTTCAATGGCTCATTTTGAAGGAAATTAATGGGGTTAAAAACATTTTGTAATTAAAACAAATTATTTTACAATAAATTACAGTAAAGAACGATCTCTCTCCCATAGTAACTGATATAAAATTATAATAAAGATCGAACTCTTCCCTATACTAACTTGCATACGCAACTTCACTATAGTTAATATAGTTAAGATTACAGTATTTATATTATACATCATTATAAATTATAAAAGGTTCAAATATTCGAAGATTATAGAGTTAAAAATTTTCCCACACCGGGAATCGAACCCGAGCCTGTTTTATAGTAAAGAACGAACTCTTGCCCTTAGTTACCTATGTCTTGTCAAATTAGCTAATTAATTTCACCTGATTTTGTTTTAAAAATAATTCCCACACCGGGATTCGAACCCAAGCCAATTGGTTGAAAGCCAACTATCCTAAACCACTAGACCATATGAGATATGTGTAAAAAGCTAATTAATTGTTTTATGATATCCGGGTTGTTATAATAAAGAACGACCTCTTGCCTATACTAAATTTTATACGCCACTTAATTATAGTATAGGTTAGTACTTCAACAGATAGCATGGCACTGGAACATCGTAGAGAGTTGTTCAATGGCTCATTTTAAAGGAAATTAATGGGGTTAAAAACCTTTTGTAATTAAAACAAATTATTTTTATTACATTAAGAAATTTTAATTATGTTCCTTAAGAAATCATCATAAATAAAAATTTCCCAAACAGAAATTGAACTCAAGCCTACTGGGTGAGAGCTATCCCAACCTCTAGACCATATAGGATATATTAAAATATCCGATTAATGAAGTTTATGTTAAAGAACAAATTATAATCCTAGTTAGCTGCCTGATTATTTGACGATCGTCTCTTACTATTCCAAAGAAGAAAAAGCCGTAGGCTTTTTCCTGTTTGTAATTTATTTCATAATAAAGTATCCGGGTTGCAGCGGTAGCTAGCAACTTAGTAAGAGACGATCACGTCCAATGTTAAGAAATATAAAATTACATAAAGGACCGATATAGCTCATCATAAATGGTTTCTTGTCAATACGTTACAATATAAGAAGCGTCAAAACTGTAAATGTTCTCATTCACAATTAGATAATGGTTAGATCAAAGCAAGCTACACGCAAGTTAAAAAAAACAGTACTACACAAACAACAGAGATAGTATCTTGAAAAGAAAAAGCAAAGGTATTCAACCGACCAAGCGTATCGATAAGTTATAACAAAGAATCCGGGTTGCAGCGGTAGCTAGCAACCTAGTAAGAGACGATCACGTCCAATGTTAAGAAATATAATTATAATAAAGATCGAACTCTTCCCTATACTAACTTGCATACGCAACTTCACTATAGTTAAGATTACAGTATTTATATTTTTACATTAAAAGACGATCACTGAAATAACAAACCATTCCATACATTGGACTTAGTTAGCTACTTGATTGTTTGAGTTTCGTCTCTTACTATTTAAAAGAAGAAAAAAGCCGTAAGCTTTTTCCTGTTTGTATTTATAGTTAAAAAACGAACTCAAGTCCGAAGAAACTGAACACTGTGGTTCATTCATATTATCTTCATTATTTTAGCTAGAATGTAAATAAACAAGTTTCTTTTTTAAATTTTAAATAGAAAAGATAGTGCTTTTAATTCAACATATTAAAAGTTCTCCCTGACGGGGAATCGAACCCCCTTCTCCCAGGTAACAAGTGGGCATACTTACCATTAGACTATCGAAGACTTATAAAATAAAAGTTACATATAAGATATGATAATAATTTTTTAATCCGGGCTACATAAGGGCTCGATTATCGAATTTTCCGGGTTGCAGCGGTAGCTAGCAACCTATTAAGAGACGATCACGTCCAATGTTAAGAAATATAAAAACCCATAGTTCCTAACAAAGGAGTCAGATCAAAACAAAAAGTACACCATTAGAACCGCCTTGTCCGAAACCCCTGTATAGGAAACTTTCTGTCCCTTGGCTTGAACAGCAAGGGAAATATATTGGCTTGAAAATCAAGAAAATTGACTTTAACCACGTTATTCTCCCCAAACGGGATATTTTTTTCTCTTTTCTTTTTTCTTTTCCACAGATAGCTTGGCACTGGAAAATCGTAGAGGGTTGTTCAATAGCTCATTTTAAAGGAAATTAATTTGGTTAAAAACCTTTTGCAACTAAAATAAATTATTTCTAAAAGAGAATAAATTTTTCCACCAAAAACTGCATTTTCGATGTCTTTTCACACTGCAGTCTTTCAAACATAATCGTATACCAGCGGTAAGATTTGATTATAATAAAGAAATACGCCACTTAATTATAGTATAGGTTAGTGATTCCCTAGATAGCTTGGCAATGGAACATCGAAGAGAGTTGTTATAATAAAGAGCGAACTCTTGCCTATAATAGATTAGATACTCAACTTAATTATAATTAATAATATTTATAATAAAGAACGATTATACCCTTCTCCCAAGTAACAAGTGGGCATGCTTACCATTCGATCCGGGTTGCAGCGGTAGCTAGCAACCTAGTAAGAGACGATCACGTCCAATGTTAAGAAATATAAAAACCCATAGTTCCTAAAAAAGGAGTCAGTTCAAAACAAAAAGTACACCATTAGAACCGCCTTGTCCGAAACCCCTGTATAGGAAACTTTCTGTCATTTGGCTTGAACAGCAAGGGAAATATATTGGCTTGAAAATCAAGAAAAGTGGCAGCTACTACAACATTCTGCCTAAACGGGATATTTGTTTCTTTCTTTCTTGTTATCCAGAGATAGCTTTGCACTGGAACATCGTAGAAAGTTGTTCAATGGCACATTTTAAAGGAAATTAATTGGGTTAAAAACCTTTTGTAACTAAAACAAATTATTTTAAAACAGGATAAATTTTTCAACTAAAAACTGTATTTTTGATGTCTTTCCATACTGCTGTCTTTTCAAAGACATTTGATTTTTGAAGCAATAAAACAGTTCGTGGTAAGGTTGTATTTTAAACTTTATATCCGGGTTGCAGCGGTAGCTAGCAACCTAGTAAGAGACGATCACGTCCAATGTTAAGAAATATAAAAACCCATAGTTCCTAAAAAAGGAGTCAGATCAAAACAAAAAGTACACCATTATCCGGGTTGCAGCGGTAGCTAGCAACCTAGTAAGAGACGATCACGTCCAATGTTAAGAAATATAAAACCCATAGTTCCTAAAAAAGGAGTCAGATCAAAACAAAAAGTACACCATTAGAATCGCCTTGTCCGAAACCCCTGTATAGGAAACTTTCTGTCCTTTGGCTTGAACAGCAAGGGAAATATATTGGCTTGAAAATCAAGGAAAGTGGCAGCTACTATAACATTCTGCCTAAACGGGATATTTTTCCCTTTCTTTCTTGTTATCCAGAGATAGCTTTGCTTTGGAACATCGTAGAAAGTTGTTCAATGGCTCATTTTAAAGGAAATTAATTGGGTTAAAAACATTTTGTACCTAAAACAAATTATTTTAAAACAGGATAAATTTTTCCACTAAAAACTGTATTTTTGATGTCTTTCCATACTGCTGTCTTTTCAAAGACATTTAATTTTTGAAGCAATCAAACAGTTCGTGGTAAGGTTGTATTTTAAACTTTATATCCGGGTTGCAGCGGTAGCTAGCAACCTAGTAAGAGACGATCACGTCCAATGTTAAGAAATATAAAAACCCATAGTTCCTAAAGAAGGAGTCAGATCAAAACAAAAAGTACACCATTATCCGGGTTGCAGCGGTAGCTAGCAGCCTAGTAAGAGACGATCACGTCCAATGTTAAGAAATATAAAAACCCATAGCTCCTAAAAAAGGAGTCAGATCAAAACAAAAAGTACACCATTAGAACCGCCTTGTCCGAAACCCCTTTATAGGAAACTTTCTGTCCCTTGGCTTGAACAGCAAGGGAAATATATTGGCTTGAAAATCAAGAAAATTGACTTTAACCACGTTATTCTCCCCAAACGGGATATTTTTTTCTCTTTTCTTTTTTTGTATCCAGAGATAGCTTGGCACTGGAACATCGTAGATAGTTGTTCAATAGCTCATTTTAAAGGAAATTAATTGGGTTAAAAATCTATAGTAACTAAAATAAATTATTTCTAAAAGATTACAGTAAAGAACGATCTCTGGCCCAGAGTAACTGATATATTGTTCCGGGTTGGAGCGGTAGCTAGCAACCTAGTAAGAGACGATCACGTCCAATGTTAAGAAATATAAAACCCATAGCTCCTAAAAAAGGAGTTTACAGTAAAGAACGAACTTCCAGCCAAAAGTAACTAAAAAAGCTACATAAAGGCTCGATCATCGAATTTAAGCTGAAACTAAGTAAAGAACAATTATGCCTCCATATATCCACAGTGATGTATAAGATTTCCCATTACATCTGTAAACTGTTCCACAGTTGCCAGTCCATACCTTGGAAGCTTTTCACTAAACAAGCAACATTTGTTTTGGATATTACTATGAAGTTTTGCGAAAGCATCTCTAGCTGACTTTTTTCCACAAAATCCATTCTTTCAGAGATAATTTTAATCTTTAATTTTGAATATTTTTCGTAATTCCGGTAAAACATTCGTAAAATTTTTCTCAATTTACAAATATCAGCCTGTGCGTTCTTTGCAGCTGGTGTAAACTGCAAAAATATTCATGGTATCCGAGCAATAGTTTGAATATTTCAATTCAAGCTAGAAAAATACCTTAAAATGTTAAAATTAGTTTTATCTTTGGTTAGGTTCTAACTACCCGATGTGGGATTTACTATGTAGTTTCAGAGCAAAAAATTCAAATTTTTAATATATTTTATTTTTCAGTTTAGAATCGCTAAAGTTATTATGTAAACTGCAAAAATATTTATGATACCTGAGCAATAATTTTAATCTTTTCATTCAAACTAACTAAATACCTGAAAATTTAAAAATTAGTTTTACTTTTTGTTAGGTTATGGATACTCGATACGAGTCTTAAGAAGTGTTAATTAGATAAGAATATTATTTCTTGTTTTGCAATAAGATGTCTTCTAAGCGAGTTATACGTAATTTTAAAAAAAACAGTACTATACAAAAAACAGAGATAGCATCTTGGGAAAAAAAAGCAAAGGTAACCAACTGACAAGGCGTATCGAGATGCGAAAATTGATAGTGACAAACAGCGTTATTATAATGATGAAATTTATAGACATGCGAAAATTGATAGTGAAAAACAGCGTTATTATAATGATGAAGTTTATAGACATGCGAAAATTAATAGTGACAAACAGCGTTATTATAATGATGAAGTTTGTAGACATGCAAAAACTGATACTGAAAAACAGCCTTTTTATAATGATGAAGTTTATAGACATACAAAAATTGAGACAGCCAAACAAAAGAGCAAGGAACGGTATGATAACGATAAAGATTACTGCCTTGTCTGAATCCCCAGTATAGGAAACTTTCTGTCCCTTGGCTTTAACAGCAACGGAAATATCTTGATAAGAATCTTCAGAGCAGCTTCGGAGGTCGGTGGATCGAACCTAACCAAAGAACGCTAGACCTTAGGCCCAACGAGGTTCAATGAGATTTTGATCCATCCTTCTCCGGGCCAAACGCCCAACGCACTTCCACTGCGCTAAGCTGCTCACACTGAAGAAAGTGATTTAAACAGTTTATGATGTATTATACGGGATTTTTTTTCTAAATCCACAATCCAGGTTGCAGCGGTAGCTAGCAATCCGGGTTGCAGCGGTAGCTAGCAACCTAGTAAGAGACGATCACGTCCAATGTTAAGAAATATAAAAACCCATAGTTCCTAAAAAAGGAAACAGATCAAAACAAAAAGTACACCATTAGAACCGCCTTGTCCGAAACCCCTGTATAGGAAACTTTCTGTCATTTGGCTTGAACAGCAAGGGAAATATATTGGCTTGCAAATCAAGAAAAGTGGCAGCTACTACAACATTCTGCCTAAACGGGATATTTTTTTCTTTCTTTCTTGTTATCCAGAGATAGCTTTGCACTGGAACATCGTAGAAAGTTGATTAATGGCTCATTTTAAAGGAAATTAATTGGGTTAAAAAGCTTTTGTAACCAAAACAAATTATTTTAAAACAGGGTAAATTTTTCCACTAGAAACTGTATTTTTGATGTCTTTCCATACTGCTGTCTTTTCAAAGACATTTGATTTTTGAAGCAATCAAACAGTTCGTGGTAAGGTTGTATTTTAAACTTTATATCCGGGTTGCAGCGGTAGCTAGCAACCTAGTAAGAGACGATCACGTCCAATGTTAAGAAATATAAAAACCCATAGTTCCTAAAAAAGGAGTCAGATCAAAACAAAAAGTACACCATTATCCGGGTTGCAGCGGTAGCTAGCAACCTAGTAAGAGACGATCACGTCCAATGTTAGGAAATATAAAAACCCATAGTTCCTAAAAAAGGAGTCAGATCAAAACAAAAAGTACACCATTAGAACCGCCTTGTCTGAAACCCATGTATAGTAAACTTTCTATCCCTTGGCTTGAACAGCAAGGGAAATATATTGGCTTGAAAATCAATAAAAGTGGCAGCTACTACAACATTCTGCCTAAACGGGATATTTTTTTTCTTTTTTTCTCTTTTCTTCTTTTCCAGAGATAGCTTGGCACTGGAACATCGTAGAGAGTTGTTCAATGGCTCATTTTAAAGGAAATTAATTGGGTTAAAAATCTATAGTTCCTAAAATAAATTATTTCTAAAAGAGAATAAATTTTTCCACCAAAAACTGCATTTTTGATGTCTTTTCACACTGCAGTCTTTCAAACATAAATAATCGTATACCAGCGGTAAGATTTGAACCCACGCCTCCGAAGAGACTTGTGGCTAACACCAGTGCCTTGGATCCGGGTTGCAGCGGTAGCTAGCAACCTAGTAAGAGACGATCACGTCCAATGTTAAGAAATATAAAAACCCATAGTTCCTAACAAAGGAGTCAGATCAAAACAAAAAGTACACCATTAGAACCGCCTTGTCCGAAACCCCTGTATAGGAAACTTTCTGTCCCTTGGCTTGAACAGCAAGGGAAATATATTGGCTTGAAAATCAAGAAAATTGACTTTAACCACGTTATTCTCCCCAAACGGGATATTTTTTCTCTTTTCTTTTTTTCTTTTCCAAAGATAGCTTGGCACTGGAACATCGTAGAGAGTTGTTCAATGGCTCATTTTAAAGGAAATTAATTGGGTTAAAAATCTATAGTAACTAAAATAAATTATTTCTAAAAGAGAATAAATTTTTCCACCAAAAACTGCATTTTTGATGTCTTTTCACACTGCAGTATTTCAAACATTATACCAGCGGTAAGATTTGAACCCACGCCTCCGAAGAGACTGGTGGCTAACACCAGTGCCTTGGACCACTCGGCCAGGTTGCCTCTCATAAATAAATATATATGTGAATTTGGGTTGCAGCAGTAGCTAGCAACCTAGTAAGAGATGATCAGTCCAATGCTAAGAAATATAACAAAACTCCTAAAAATAGAGTCAGATCAAAACTGAGCAGGCTAGACAAAAGAGCAAGGAACGGTATGATAATGATGAATATTACAGAGAAGCAAGAATTGAGCAAGCTAGACAAAAGATCAAGGAGCGTTATCATAATGATAATCTTTATAGAGAAGCAACAATTGAGAAGGCTAGACAAAAGAGCAAGGAACGGTATGATAATGATGAAGATTACCGAAACAAACATAAGAAAAAAGTTGCTACCAGAATAATGGGTAGATACTGGGGTGACAAAAGCTATAATGAAAAAATTAAATTCTATGCGAGGTTGTACCGAAGAACGCATAAGGACAAAGGGAAAAATTACATTCAGAAATACAAGAAGATTGCAAAAATGCGGGCTGATCTTCGTAAATTGAGACACATTTTACGCATGTTTTACCAGGATCACGAAAAGTATTCAAAATTACAGATTAAAATTCTCTTTGAAAGAGCGGATGCTGTTGAAAAGTCGGCTAGAAATGCTTTGGCAAAGCTTCATAGTAATATCCAAAAGAAATGTTGTCAGTTTAATGAAAAGCTTCCAAGGTATGGATTGGCAACTGCGGAACAGTTTATAGATGCAATGGAAAATGTTCGACAACACAGTGAATATATTATAATAAAGAACGACCTCTTGCCTATACTAAATTTTATACGCCACTTAATTATAGTATAGGTTAGTAATTCCACAGATAGCTTGGCACTGGAACATCTTAGAGAGTTATTTAATGGCTCATTTTAAAGGAAATTAATGGGGTTAAAAACATTTTTAACATTAAAGGACGAGCTATAGCCCATAGTAAATGGAATCTGGGTTACATTAAAAGACGATCACTGAAATAATAAACCATTCTACACATTGGACTCAGTTAGCTACTTGATTGTTTGATTACATTAAAAAACGAGCATTAGAAGACATACAGTGGACTCAGTTAGCTGCCTGATTCTTTAAGAGTCATCTCTTACTACTCCAAAGAAGAAAATCCGTAGGCTTTTTCCTGTTTGTAATCAGGGTTTTACATAAAGGTCCCGGTTGCAGCGGTAGCTAGCAACCTAGTAAGATTTATAATAAATCCGGGTTGCAGCGGTAGCTAGCAACCTAGTAAGAGACGATCACGTCCAATGTTAAGAAATATAAAAACCCATAGTTCCTAAAAAAGGAGTCAGATCAAAACAAAAAGTACACCATTAGAACCGCCTTGTCCGAAACCCCTGTATAGGAAACTTTCTGTCCCTTGGCTTTAACAGCAAGGGAAATATATTGGCTTGAAAATCAAGAAAAGTGGCAGCTACTACAACATTCTGCCTAAACGGGATATTTTTTTCTCTTTTCTTTTTTTCTCTTTTCTTTTGTATCCAGAGATAGCTTGGCACTGGAACATCGTAGAGGGTTGTTCAATAGCTCATTTTAAAGGAAATTAATTGGGTTAAAAATCTATAGTAACTAAAATAAATTATTTCTAAAAGAGAATAAATTTTTCCACCAAAAACTGCATCTTCGATGTCTTTTCACACTGCAGTCTTTCAAACATAATCGCATACCAGCGGTAAGATTTGAACCCAGGCCTCCGAAGAGACTAGTGGCTAACACCAGTGCCTTGGACCACTCGGCCAGGCTGCCTCTCATAAATAAATATATATGTGAATTTGGGTTGCAGCAGTAGCTAGCAACCTAGTAAGAGACGATCAGTCCAATGCTAAGAAATATATAATAAAGAACGACCTTTTGCCTATACTAGATAAATGCTTACGCAAAGAAGATAATAAAGACGCCAAATCTTCTTCTTAAAAGATGAGTCAACTCAAAAAAGCCTTCCGAAGACCGAATTTTTGAACCTTCTATAAATAAAACTCCAAGATGCAGGGGACAAAAACTTTATATAAAGGCTCGATCATCGTAGAGTAAAGAGCGAACTCAAGCCCAAACGAACTAAACCAGTTTTAGATAAGTTAAAATTGAAAGGCTCCTAACTGCACCGTTTACCTCTGGACAAGGAAATTGCATTAGGGAGCTAATCCGGGTTGCAGCGGTAGTATAATCAAGTTACAGTAAAGAACGATCTCTTGCCCATAGTAACTGATATATGGTGGTTCCAGGGGTATTACATAAACGAATAAACTGCAGCCCATATTCACTGAAGTAATAAAAGGGATCATTATATGATCCGAGTTGCAGCGGTAGCTAGCAACCTAGTAAGAGACGATCACGTCCAATGTTAAGAAATATAAAAACCCCTAACTCCTAAAAAAAGTCAGGTCAAAACAAAAAATACACCATTAGAACCGCCTTGTCCGAAACCCCTGTATAGGAAACTTTCTGTCCCTTGGCTTGATTTAAAGTTAAGAACGATCTCTCTCCCATACTAACTGATATATGGTGGTTCCAGGTGTATTTACAGTAAAGAACGATCTCTCGCCTATAGTAACTTATATATGGTGGTTCCAGGGACAGTTATACACAGGGTTATACACACACCGATATAGCTCATCATAAATAGTGTTTGTCAATTATTACATTAAAAGAGGAGAATTGGAATAAAAAATTATTGCATACATTGGACTTAGTTCGGTACATGATCGTTTGAGGTTCGGCTCTTACTATTTCATAGAAGAAAAAGCCGTAGGCTTTTTCCTGTTTGTAATATTTTCCTGTGTGTCCGGGTTGCAGAAGTAGCTAGCAACCTAGTAAGAGACGATCATGTCCAATGATAAGAAATATAAAAAACCCATAACTCCTAAGAAAAAGTTCAAATCAAAACATCCGGGTTGCAGCGGTAGCTAGTCCGGGTTGTAGCGGTAGCTAGCAACCTAGTAAGAGTTACATTAAAGAACGAACTGTAGCCCATGTTATATTAAAAGACGATTATAGTAAAGAACCAATTCTGCTGAATTAATAATAATTCATTCAATCTTGAAAACAAGGAATTACAGCAGAGTCTTATATGTTATTATAAGTGAGCTACAAGTTTTAAAAAAACTCCACCGAGATTTGAACTCAAATCTCAAGATTCATTGTCAGGAGTGCTAGCCATTACACCATAAAATTACAATAAGGAACGAACTTTAACCCATAGTAACTAATTATTACATCAAACAGTTCGTGGTCATAATAAAGAGCTGTTAAATGGCTCATTTTAAAGGAAATTGCTGTATATTGAAACCCTTTGTAATTAGCAAAAATAATTATTATTATGAAATATTACCAATCAAATTACACTAAAGAACGACACCTAGCCCATGTTAACTGAAACATATACAGGGATTATGTAATTTCCATCAGTATCATGGCTTTAGAGATGGCCGAAACCTAGAAAAGAACAAACCATTACAGTAAAGAACATTTCATGTTAAAGATTGATCAATGATGTGATAATCATAGTTTGTAGCCAGGTCGTCTCTTACTGCTCCAATTAAGAAAAAGCCATAGGCTTTTTCCTGTTTGTAATTTCACATCAAAAAAGAAATTTCATCCGGGTTGCAGCAGTAGCTAGCAACCTAGTAAGAGACGATCACACTCCGGGTTGCAGCGGTAGCTAGCAACGTAATAAGAGACGATCAAGTCCAATGTTAAGAAATATAACAACCCATAGTTCCTAAAAAAGGAGTCAGATCAAAACAAAAAGTACATCATTAGTTTAACAAACTTAATTATTATTATAAAATAAATTTTTACGACATGGTAAAGAACTAACTCATGGCGATAGTAACTAATTTAATTTTGAAAAGAAAGAATTACGGCGGAAACCTAAATGGTAGCATAAGTAAGCTACATTTCTTAAGAACTCAGATCGCCGGATTCAAAGTCTTATGTTTTAACCACTACACCAAGAAACGTTCATTTAAGAAAGAATTTTTATGGTATATGATAACTTAAATACCGAACTAAGTGCTAACCACTACACCAAGAAACATTCATATAAAAAAGAATTTTAACAGTATATGAAAATTTGAAGACCGAACTCTAATCATCAGTATTGTCAATCATCCGGGTTGCAGCGGTAGCTAGCAACCTAGTAAGAGACGATCACGTCCAATGTTAAGAAATATAAAAGCCCCTAACTCCTAAGAAAAGAGTTAGATCAAAACAAAAAGTACACCATTAGAACCGCCTTGTCCGAAACCCCTATAAAGGAAACTTACCGCCCTTTGACTTGAATAACAAAGAAAATATATAGGCTTGAAAATCAAGAAAATTGACTTCAACCACGTTATTCTCCACAAACGGGATATTTCTTTCTTTCTTTCTTCTTTTCCACAGATAGCTTGGCACTGGAACATCGTAGAGAGTTGTTCAATGGCACATTTTAAAGGAAATCTCCAGATCTAGTGCTATTTGCACTTAATTTTTTTTTAATTAATTTTTTTTACGAAAAACTTAATTTTTATATACAATATTGATCAATGACGTCATAGTCGTTGGATGTAGTTAGAATTACATAAAGGCTCGATCATCGAATTTAAGCTGAAACTAAGTAAAGGACAATTATGCCTCCATATATTCACAGTGATGTATGAGATTTTATAATAAAGAACGACCTCTTGCCTATACTAAATTTTATACGCTACTTAATTATAGCATAGGTTAGAAATTCCACAGATAGCTTGGCACTGGAACATCGTAGAGAGTTGTTTAATGGCTCATTTTAAAGGAGATTAATGGGGTTAAAAACCTGTTGCATTTAAAAAACAAATTATTTTTAAAATAAAATCATTTTTCTCACGAAATTACATTAAAAGAAGATCATTACAATAACAAACCATTACATACATTGAACTTAGCTAGAGACTTAAGTTTTTGAGGTTCGTCTCTTACTATTTCAAAGAAGAAAAAGCCGTAGGCTTTTTCCTGTTTGTAATGCGGGTTGCAGTGGTAGTTATAATAAAGAACAAAGCAGGGTTGCTGCGGTAGCTATCATTTACATAAAGGAACGATATAGTTCATCATAAATGGTGTTTGTCAATACGGTTTCATTTTATATAATTATCCATTATTATGTAATTTACAGTAAAGAACGATCTCTCTCCCATAGTAACTGATATATGGTGGTACAAGGTGTAGATCCGGGTTGCAGCGGTAGCTAGCAGCCTAGTAAGAGACGATCACGCCCAATGTTAAGATATATAAAAACCCATAACTTTTAAGAAAAAGGTCAGATCAAAACAAAAAGTACACCATTAGAACCGCCAGGTCTGAAACCCCTGTATAGGAAAATTTCTGTCACTTGGCTTGAACAGCAAGGGAAATATAATGGCTTGAAAATCCAGAAAATTGACTTTAACCACGTTATTCTCCACAAATGGCATATTTTTTCTTTCTCTTTTTTTTCTTTTCCACAGATAGCTTGGCACTGGAACATCGTAGTGAGTTGTTCAATGGCTCATTTTAAAGGAAATTAATTGGGTTAAAAATCTTTTGTAACTAAAATAAATTATTTCTAAAAGAGAATAAATTTTAACACTAAAAACTGCATTTTTATGTCTTTTCATACTGCAGTCTTTTCAAAGATATTTTTTTACAGTAAAGAACGATCTTTCACCCATAGTTACAATAAGGAACGAACTGAACCCATGGTAACTGAAGTATTAAATCAAACAGTTCGTGGTCATAATAAAGAGCTGTCTAATGGCTCATTTTAAAGGAAATTGCTGTTTATACAATATAGTAAAGAAAAAACTCTAGTACATAATGTCAGACGTAAGGATCTTGGTTTGCAGCGGTAGCTAGCAATCCGGGTTGCAGCGGTAGCTAGCAATCCGGGTTGCAGCGGTAGCTAGCAACCTAGTAAGAGACGATCACGTCCAATGCTAAGAAATATAAAAACCCATAGTTCCTAAAAAAGGAGTCAGATCAAAACAAAAAGTACACCATTAGAACCGCCTTGTCCGAAACCCCTGTATAGGAAACTTTCTGTCCCTTGGCTTGAACAGAAAGGGAAATATATTGGCTTGAAAATCAAGAAAAGTGGCAGCTACTACAACATTCTTCCTAAACGGGATATTTTTTTCTTTTTTTTTTCTTTGTTTCCAGAGATAGCTTGGCACTGGAACATCGTAGAGGGTTGTTCAATAGCTCATTTTAAAGGAAATTAATTGGGTTAAAAACCTTTTGTAACTAAAATAAATTATTTCTAAAAGAGAATAAATTTTTCCACCAAAAACTGCATTTTCGATGTCTTTTCACACTGCAGTCTTTCAAACATAATCGTTTACCAGCGGTAAGATTTGAACCCACGCCTCCGAAGAGACTGGTGGCTAACACCAGTGCCTTGGACCACTCGGCCAGGTTGCCTCTCATAAATAATATATATGTGAATCCGGGTTGCAGCAGTAGCTAGCAACCTAGTAAGAGACGATCAGTCCAATGCTAAGAAATATAACAAAACTCCTAAAAATAGAGTCAGATCAAAACAAAAGTACATCATTAGAATTACCTTGTCTGAAACCCTACTAGATAAATATTGAATGTCGTCATAGTTTTATATTAGAGCTATGACGTGAATAGAAAAACACGAAATTATATTGTTGTTTCTGAAGACGTCATGAAATAATATCATTGCGCTATGACGTCAATAAAATCATTACGCTGTGACGTCATAATTACTATATAAGAAGCGTCAGAACTGTAAATGTTCACATTCATAATTACATAATGGTTTCAATCAAGCAAGCTGCACGCAAATTGAAAAAACAGTACTACACAAACAACAGAGATAGTATCTTGAAAAGAAAAAAGCAAAGGTATTCAACCGACCAGGCGTATCGAGAAGTAATCAAACAAAACAGCAAGATGTGTTATCACAATGATGAAGATTATAGACATGCAAAAATTGAGACAGCCAAACAAAAGATCAAGGAACGGTATGATAATGATGAATATTACAGAGAAGCAAGAATTGAGCAGGCTAGGCAAAAGATCAAGGAGCGTTATCATAATGATAAACTTTATAGAGAAGCAACAATTGAGAAGGCTAGACAAAAGAGCAAGGAACGGTATGATAATGATTAAGATTACCGAAACAAACATAAGAAAAAAGTTGCTACCAGGATAATGGGTAGATACTGGGTTGACAAAAGCTATAATGAAAAAATTAAATTCTCTGCGAGGTTGTACCGAAGAACGCATAAGGACAAAGGGAAAAATTACATTCAGAAATACAAGAAGATGGCAAAAATGCAGGCTGATCTTTGTAAATTGAGAAACGTTTTACGCATGTTTTATCGGGATCACGAAAAGTATTCAAAATTACAGATTAAAATTCTCTTTGAAAGAGCGGATGCTGTTGAAAAGTCGGCTAGAAATTCTTTGGCAAAGCTTCATAGTAATATCCAAAGGAAATGTTGTCAGTTTAACGAAAAGCTTCCAAGGTATGGATTGGCAACTGCGGAACAGTTTATAGATGCAATGGAAAATGTTCGACAACACAGTGAATATACGGAGGCGTACTTCTTAGAAAATTCGTATATTAATTTTGGAAGGAGCAATTGCAGTTTATGTAGCAGCAATAAAAATATATATACAAGCATACCTATCAACAGCGAAGGAAAAGCAATGTTTTTCAATTATGGCGAAAACGAGCCTGTTAGGGTTATTAGTAAATGTGTTTGTAAGACTAATGATTTAGAACAAATTCCTGGAACACCGACTCAAGAAAAAAGCATTTCTAACTGTGTTTTAAACAGTTCGTTTAGTTCTACTGAATATTTGGCAAAAAATTCTCTGTGTAGTAGAACAAACTGTCCTGAAAAGTACGAGACAACTATTGAAAAATGCTCTAGAACTAGATCTGACAAGGAAATTATGATGGCTGAAGTCACCTATAACAATCTGAGTAAACATTCAAAACCAAAAATTGGGCAGCAGGTTACTTGGCAATGTCACCCTGATATCTGCAAGCTCTATCCGACGGATATTGAATTATGTCAAATTCTTTTTGATATCCTTGAAAATAATATAGCATTAAAATTTTCAACTGACAAAGTGGTTAATTTCTACCTTGGCGGCTTGGATTATTGTGAAATCAATTACAGGGACACAAGAAAGCATGGGCATTCGTTATACTGTAGCCCAAATGAGGGATGTCAGAGCTATTTGCGTTCTCTAAGGGCACTAGCTCCACATTTTCCTGTCTTGAACTGTTTCATTAATAGCGTATATAAGGCAGTATCAAAATGTAAGATTATACAACATATTAATCTACTAAAAGTCGAAGGTTCGTACAAGGAACTAAGTCATTACATAGAAGAAGTGTCAAGTAGACTCTGTCGTAATAATAGTCAAGACTTCATTTACGGTGATAGCAATATTAGAGTTTCTGTGGATGAAAATACAATAATTACAGTAAAGAACGATCGCTCTCCCATACTAACTGATATATGGTGGTTCCAGGTGTAGTTACATAAAGGACGAATATAGCTCATCATAAATGGTGTTTGTCAATTATCCGGGTTGCAGCGGTAGCTAGCAACCTAGTCTGGGTTACGGCGGTAGCTACTAGCTAGCAACCTAGTAAGTTACATTAAGGAACAAAATAAAGCCCATAGTAACTAACCGTCCTTTGGCTTGAATAACAAAGAAAATATATTGGCTTGAAAATCAAGAAAATTGACTTTAACCATGTTATTCTCGCCAAACGGTATATTTTTTCTTTTTTCTTCTTTCTTTTCCACAGATAGCTTGGCACCGGAAAGTCGCAGAGAATTGTTCAATGGCTCATTTTAGAGGAAATTAATTGGGTTAAAAATCTTTTATAACTAAAATAAATTATTTCTAAAAGAGAATAAATTTTTCCACTAAAAACTACATTTTTGATGTCTTTTCATACTGCAGTCTTTTCAAAGATATTTGATTTTTGTAATTAAATCATAATCGTAAACCAGCGGTAAGATTTGAACCCATTTATATATAGGATCGGTACAGTTATAACCTTTCCTGAAGAAATCATCAATGTCAAAAATTTCCTATGCCGAGAATTGAACCTGGTCCAACTGAGTGAGAGCCAGCGATCCTAACCACTAGACCGTATAGAATATGATAAAATACGGGTTGCAGCGGTAGCTAGCAACCTAGTAAGAGACGATCACGTCCAATGTTAAGAAATATAAAAACCCATAGCTCCTAACGAACAGCAAGGGAAATATATTGGCTTGAAAATCAAGAAAAGTGGCAGCTACTACAACATTCTGCCTAAACGGGATATTTTTTTTCTCTTTTTTTCTTTTGTATCCAGAGATAGCTTGGCACTGGAACATCGTAGATAGTTGTTCAATGGCTCATTTTAAAGGAAATTAATTGGGTTAAAAATCTATAGTAACTAAAATAAATTATTTCTAAAAGAGAATAAATTTTTCCACCAAAAACTGCATTTTTGATGTCTTTTCACACTGCAGTCTTTCAAACATAATCGTATACCAGCGGTAAGATTTGAACCCACGCCTCCGAAGAGACTGGTGGCTAACACCAGTGCCTTGGACCACTCGGCCAGGCTGCCGCTCATAAATATATATGTGAATCCGGGTTGCAACAGTAGCTAGCAACCTAGCAAGAGACGATCAGTCCAATGCTAAGAAATATAAAAACCCAAAACTCCTAAAAATAGAGTCAGATCAAAACAAAAGTACATCATTAGAACTACCTTGTCTGAAACCCTACTAGATAAATAATGACTGTCGTCATAGTTTTATATTAGATCTATGACGTGAATAGAAATACACGAAATTATATTGTTGTTTCTGAAGACGTCATGAAATAATACCATTGCGCCATGACGTCATGTAATAATCCGGGTTGCAGCAGTAGCTAGCAACCTAGTAAGAGACGATCACGTCCAATGTTCAGAAATGTAAAAACCCATAGTTCCTAAAACAGGAGTCAGATCAAAACAAAAAGTACACCATTAGAACCGCCTTGTCCGAAACCCCTTGAAAGGAAACTTACCGCCCTTTGGCTTGAACTGCAAGGGAAATATATTGGCTTGAAAATCAAGAAAATTGACTTTAACCACGTTATTCTCCACAAATTTCAATCCAGATTGACCACTTCCTTTTCAGATTAACCACTCCCTCGCACATGCCAGTACAGTATTTTACTATTATGCCTTCTAACTGCATCTTCCAGATCCTCGGCGATTTTATCTATGATCTTCATTTCACACCTCCTTAGTTCATATTTTAATCCTTTCTCCACTTTCTTTACACTCCTCTTATTTCCGTACTATCTGTCACTCAGATAATCCTTGTACAAGGCCCTTCTCTTCTCTGTTAAACATAAAGCTTTTTCACTAAAAAAACCTAGCTGTGTTTCTAACTTTCTTCCCTAAAATACCATCAGCAACTTCATAAAGTATTTTCCGAAAATTATTCCATCCATCTTCTTTAATATTAAAGAACGAACTGTTGCCTATAGTAAATGATCCATTTTTTAGTGAAGATCTGGGTTGCAGTGGTAGCTAGGTTGTGGTAAAGACCGAACTCTAACCCATAGTAATTAATTTAATTTTGAAAAGAAGTAATTACGGCAGAAACCTTTATGTTGGTGTAAGTAAACTACAGTTACAGTAAAGAGCGACATGTCCATGTTAACTGTAATAACCTATTGACAATATAACTTCAATTATCCGGGTTGCAGCGGTAGCTAGCAACCTAGTGAGATGATTCGAGCTGCAGCGGTAGCTAGCAACCTAGTAAGAGACGATCACGCCCCATAGTATATACTAAAGTAATCCGGGTTGCAGCGGTAGCTAGCAACCTAGTAAGAGACGATCACGTCCAATGTTAAGAAATATAAAAACCCATAGCTCCTAAAAAAGGAGTCAGATCAAAACAAAAAGTACACCATTAGAACCGCCTTGTCCGAAACCCCTGTATAGGAAACTTTCTGTCCCTTGACTTGAACAGCAAGGGAAATATATTGGCTTGAAAATAAAGAAAATTGACTTTAACCACGTTAGTCTTCCCAAACGGGATATTTTTTTTTTCTTTTTTTGTATCCAGAGATAGCTTGGCACTGGAACATCGTAGAGGGTTGTTCAATAGCTCATTTTAAAGGAAATTAATTGGGTTAAAAATCTATAGTAACTAAAATAAATTATTTCTAAAAGAGAATAAATTTTTCCAATAAAAACTGTATTTTTGATGCAGTGACGTCATAATTACTATATAAGAAACGTCAAAACTGTAAATGGTCTCATTCATGAATACATAACGTCATACGCCGTGACGTCATAATTAGTATATAAGGAAAGTCAAAACTGAAAATTCTCTCATTCTTGATTAGAATAATGGTTAGATCAAAGCAGGCTATACGCAAGTTGAAAAAAGAGTACTACACAAACAACAGAGATAGTAACTTGAAAAGAAAAAAGCAAAGGTATTCAACCGACCAGGCGTATCGAGAAGTAATAATTGAGAGAGCAAAACAAAGGTATTCAACCGACCAGGCGTATCGAGAAGTAATAATTGAGAGAGCAAAAGAAAACAGCAAGATGTGTTATCACAATGATGAAGATTATAGACATGCAAAAATTGAGACAGCCAAACAAAAGATCAAGGAACGGTATGGTAATGATGAAGATTACCGAAACAAACATAAGAAAAAAGTTGCTACCAGAATAATGGGTAGATACTGGGGTGACAAAAGCTATAATGAAAAAATTAAATTCTCTGCGAGGTTGTACCGAAGAACGCATAAGGACAAAGGGAAATTACATTAAAGAACGACTAATTGAGTGTTATATAGAATCATTATATAGATTTCCGGGTTGCAACGGTAGCTAGCAACCTAAGAGACTATCACGCCCCATGGTAAAAACTACAGTAACGAATAACTCCTGAAAAAAGATTATAATAAAGAACGACCACTTGCCTCTACTAAATTTTATAGGCCACTTAACTATAGTGTAGGCTAGTTCAGTTATATTTAAGGCCAATATATTAAAATTTTCCATTAAAAGACGACCATTGGAATAAAAACCCATTACATACATTTGATTTAGTTAGCTATTTGATTGCTTAAGGCTAGACTCTTACTATTTCAAAGAAGAAAAAGCCGTAGGCTTTTTCCTGTTTGTAATCAATTAGAAAAATTTATAATAAAGAACAGACTCTAGCCAATTACAATAAGGAACGAATTGTAACCAATAGTAACTGAATTATTACATAAAGGATTGATCCCGCTCATTATCCGAGTTGCAGCGGTAGCTAGCAACCTAGTAAGAGACGATCACGTTCAATGTTAAGAAATATAAAAACCGATAGCTCCTAAAAAGGGAGTCAGATCAAAATTACATTAAAAGACGATCATTGGAATTGATCTATTTCAAAGAAGAAAAAGCCTACGGCTTTTTCTTGTTTGTTATTATCATTATCCGGGTTGCAGCGGTAGCTAGCAACCTAGTAAGAGACGATCACGTCCAATGTTAAGAAATATAAAAACCCATAGTTCCTAAAAAAGGAGTCAGATCAAAACAAAAAGTACACCATTAGAACCGCCTTGTCCGAAACCCCTGTATAGGAAACTTTCTTTCCCTTGGCTTGAACAGCAAGGGAAATATATTGGCTTGAAAATCAAGAAAAGTGGCAGCTATTACAACATTCTGCCTAAACGGGATATTTTTTTCTCTTTTCTTTTGTATCCAGAGATAGCTTGGCACTGGAACATCGTAGAGGGTTGTTCCATAGCTCATTTTAAAGGAAATTAATTGGGTTAAAAATCTATAGTAACTAAAATAAATTATTTCTAAAAGAGAATAAATTTTTCCACCAAAAACTGCATTTTCGATGTCTTTTCACAATGCAGTCTTTCAAACATTCCAGTAAGGACCGAAGTATATCTCGTAGTAACTGATGCAACAGGGAAAAGAAAAAGAAGTGTGTGGTATATGTGACGTCATACATGGTTAAATTTGATTTTAAAAAAATCCATGCAGCTAAAGCAAAAAGCCTGAAAAATGTTTCAGGCAATGTTTCAAATAACATTAAGGAACAAACTGGTTCAGTTATATCTGTTGGTTCTGGTTAATTTTAAATGGGGACTATGTAAGTTTATTTGGTATCATGGCTGTAAAGATGGCCTAAACCTAGTAAAGAACAAACCATTGCACATTTTGGGCTCAGTTAGCTGCCAGATTATCTGAAGTTCGTCTCTTACTATTCCAAATAAGAAAAAGCCATAGGGTTTTTCCTGTTTGTAGTTATATTAAGAATCGGTCTTGTTAAATATCCGGGTTGCAGCGGTAGCTAGTAATCCGGGTTGCAGCGGTAGCTAGCAATCCGGGTTGCAGCAGTAGCTAGACACCGAGAAAGAGACGACCACGTCAAATGTTAAAAATACAATAATCCATAACTCCTACAAATAGAATCAGATCAGAATAAAAAGTACACGATTAGAACCGCCTTGTCTGTAACCCCAATATAGGAAACTTTCTGTCCCTTGGCTTGAACAACAAGGGAAATACATTGGCTTGAAACCCCAGAAAAGTGGTAGCTATTTCAGCATTCTGCCTAAACGGCCTCTTTTTTTTCTCCACAGATTGCTTGGCACTGGAACATCGCAGTGAGTTGTTCAATGGCTCATTTTAAAGGAAATTAATGGGGTTAAAAACTTTTTGTCATAGGTTTTAGCCAGCTCATCTCTTACTATTCCAATTAATAAAAAGCCATAGGTTTTTTCCTGTTTGTAATTTCATTCAGTACAAGATTGATTGGCTCAACCTCGCTGTCATTGGGCTTCGTTTATGGTGTTGTAATTAACTACACCCATCTTTCATATTAGTCTAATGGCGTGCTTTGTAATTCAATTACTATAGGCTATAGCTCTCGTTCTTTAATACAATAATTTTGACTAACACCATTTATGATGAACTACATCGATCCTTTAGGTAATTGCCTTGTCAAAACATAAGTGTGTGTCGCATCATCATGTATATATAATCATTTATTTTAAAATTGCAGTTACTAAGTTCGTCCTTTAATATAAAAATACATAGTCAATCCCACGTCGGGTAGTTAGAACCTAACCAAAAATAAAACTAATTTTAACATTTTAAGTTATTTTTCTAGCTTGTATTGAAATATTCAAACTATTCCTCGGATACCATGGATATTTTTGCAGTTTATACAAGCTGCAAAGAACGCTCAGATTGATCTTTGTAAATTGAGAAAAATTTTATGAATGTTTTACCGGGATTACGAAAAATATTAAAAATTAAAGATTAAAATTATCTCTGAAAGAATAGATTTTGTTGAAAAGTCAGCTAGAGATGCTTTCGCAAAACTTCATAGTAATATCCAAAAGAAATGTTGCATGTTTAGTGAAAAGCTTCCAAGGTATGGACCGGCAACTGTGGAACATTTTACAGATGTAATGGGAAATCTTATACATCACTGTGAATATATGGAGGCATAATTGTCCTTTACTTAGTTTCAGCTTAAATTCGTTGATCGAGCCCTTATGTAAACCTTGCTCTTTTATTTGGCTGTCTCAATTGTTGCTTCTCTGTAATCTTCATCATTATCATACCGTTCCTTAATCTTTTGTTTGGCTGTCTCAATTTTCGCATGTCTATAATCTTCATCATTGTGATAACACATCTTGCTGTTTGGCAAGAGTTCGTTCTTTACTATAACAACCAGGATGACGTCAGTTACAACTTGGAATTCGTTTTATGCTATATCATTACAAACAGGAAAAAGCCTACGGCTTTTTCTTCTTTGAAATATTAAGAGACGAACCACAAGTAACTACCCCTGGAACCACCATATATCAGTTACTATGCATGAGCGATCGTTCTTTACTGTAAATTCCATACTTCCATACTTCTTACATCAATGAATCCATACTTCTTGCATCAATAAAACCATATCATTACTATATGAACCAACGCCATTTATGATGAGCTATATTCATCCTTTATGTAACTACACCTGGAACCACCATAAATCAGTTAGTATGGGAGAGAGATCGTTCTTTACTGTAAATTTTGATCTGACTCTATTTTTAGGAGTTTTGTTATATTTCTTAGCATTGGACTGATCATCTCTTACTAGGTTGCTAGCTACTGCTGCAACCCAAATTCACATATATATTTATTTATGAGAGGCAGCCTGGCCGAGTGGTCCAAGGCACTGGTGTTAGCCACCAGTCTCTTCGGAGGCGTGGGTTCAAATCTTACCGCTGGTATACGATTATGTTTGAAAGACTGGAGTGTGAAAAGACATCGAAAATGCAGTTTTTGGTGGAAAAATTTATTCTCTTTTAGAAATAATTTATTTTAGTTACAAAAGGTTTTTAACCCAATTAATTTACTTTAAAATGAGCTATTGAACAACCCTCTACGATGTTCCAGTGCCAAGCTATATGTGGAAAAGAAAAAAAAAGAAAAAAGAAAAAAATATCCCGTTTGGGGAGAATAACGTGGTTAAAGTCAATTTTCTTGATTTTCAAGCCAATATATTTCCCTTGCTGTTCAAGCCAAGGGACAGAAAGTTTCCTATACAGGGGTTTCGGACAAGGCGGTTCTAATGGTGTACTTTTTGTTTTGATCTGACTCCTTTGTTAGGAACTATGGGTTTTTATATTTCTTAACATTGGACGTGATCGTCTCTTACTAGGTTGCTAGCTACCGCTGCAACCCGGAAATATCTTTGAAAAGACTGCAGTATGAAAAGACATCAAAAATGCAGTTTTTAGTGGTAAAATTTATTCTCTTTTAGAATCCGGGTTGCAGCGGTAGCTAGCAACCTAGTAAGAGACGATCACCTCCAATGTTAAGAAATATAAAATTATAATAAAGATCGAACTCTTCCCTATACTAACTTGCATACGCAACTTCACTATAGTTAAGATTACAGTATTTATATTATACATCATTATAAATTATAAAAGGTTCATATGTTCGAAGATTATAGAGTTAAAAATTTTCCCACACCGGGAATCGAACCCGAGCCTGTTAAGTGAAAGTTAACTATCCTAGCCACTAGACCATATGGAACCATAAAGAAGCATGATTTAAGAGCCATATGCATATTATTATTTCACCATACCAATTATAATAAGGCCAAAACAAAATCGTCGACTTGCAACCTTACTTTTGACACATTAGTTAAATCTTCATCAGGCTTAAAAATTTTTTTGCTAGTTTTACATGAAAGAACGAACCTTAGCCCATAGTAGCAGAAATAAGAATATCTAGGTTGCAGCGGTAGCTAGCAACCTATTACATAATCCGGGTTTAAGTGGTAGCTAGCAACCTAGTAAGAAACGCCAAATTAAAAGATGATCATTAGAAGAACAAACAATTGCTTATATTATAATAAAGAACGACCTCTTTCCTATAATAATTACAATAAAGAAGGACACCTAGCCCATGTTAACTGAAACATAAATATGGATTATGTAATCCGGGTTGCAGCGGTAGCTAGCAACCTAGTAAGAGACGATCACCTCCAATGTCAAGAAATATAAAACCCCCCAACTCCTAAAAAAAGAGTCAGATCAAAACAAAAAGTACACCATTAGAACCGCCTTGTCCGAATCCTCTATAAAGGAAACTTACCGCCCTTTGGCTTGAATAACACAGAAAATATATTGGCTTGAAAATCAAGAAAATTGACTTTTACCACGTTATTCTCCACAAACGGGATATTTTTTTCTTTCCGCTTTTTCTTTCTCCTCAGCTAGCTGGGCACTGGAAAATCATAGGGAGCTGTATAATAGCTCATTTTAAAGGAAATTGCTACATCTAGTGCCTTTTGTATTTAAAAATAAAATACTTTTTAAAGTAGAATCAATTTTTTCAAAAAATTGCATTTTTGATGTATTTCATACTGCAGTCTTTTCAAAGATATTTGAATTTTTTTTACATTAAAAGACGATCATTGAAATAACAAACAATTGCATACATTGGAATTAGTTAGCTACTTGATTGTTTGAGGTTCGTCTCTTACTATTTAAAAAAAGAAAAAGCCGTAGGATTTTTCCTGTTTGTAATCAGTTTATTATCCGGGTTGCAGCGGTAGCTAGCAACTTACATAAAGGACCGATATAGTTCATCATAAATGGTATTTCTCAATTAGGTTTTTTTTATATAATCCTGGTTGCAGCATAAAAATAAGGAATCTGCACTCCAGATTCGCGACAATGGATCTTTAAGAATTAAAGAGTATTATCCCCATAAGTAGTGGGGCCATAAGATCCGGGTTGCAGCGGTAGCTAGCAACCTAGTAAGAGACGATCACGTCCAATGTTAAGAAATATAAAAACCCATAGCTCCTAAAGCAGGAGTCAGATCAAAACAAAAAGTACACCATTAGAATCGCCTTGTCCGAAACCCCTGTATAGGAAACTTTCTGTCCCTTGGCTTGAACAGCAAGGGAAATATATTGGCTTGAAAATCAAGAAAATTGACTTTAACCACGTTATTCTCCCCAAACGAGATATTTTTTTCTTTTTTTTTTCTTTCTTTTCCAGAGATAGCTTGGCACTGGAACATCGTAGAGAGTTGTTCAATGGCTCATTTTAAAGGAAATTAATTGGGTTAAAAATCTTTTGTAACTAAAATAAATTATTTCTAAAAGAGAATAAATTTTTCCAATAAAAACTGTATTTTTGATGCAGTGACGTCATAATTACTATATATAATAAAGAACGACCTCTTGCCTATACTAAATTTTATACGCCACTTAATTATAGTATAGGTTAGTACTTCAACAGATAGCATGGCACTGGAACATCGTAGAGAGTTGTTCAATGGCTCACAATAAAGAACGACACCTAGCCCATGTTAACTGAAACATCAACAGGGATTATATAATTTCCATCAGTGTCATGGCTGTAGAGATGGCTGAAACCTAGTAAAGAACAAACCATCCGGGTTGCAGTGGTAGCTAGCAATATACTAAAGAATGAACTCTTGCCTATACTAGATTAGATACTCAACTTAATTATAGTTAATGATATAGTAATGTATTACATAAAGGACCAATATATTTCATCATAAATGGTATTTGTCAATTAGGTTTTTCTCTTATATAATTATCCATTATTATGTATCCATTATTGTGTTTTGAGGGTTTTCAGAAAAAAATTATTTGTTAAGTGGAACGAGAATCATTCCTGAAAAATTTGAATTTAATCCGGGTTGGAGCGGGAGCTTAGCAACCTAGTAAGAGACGATCAAGTCCAATGTTAAGAAATATAAAAACCCATAGCTCCTAAAAAAGGAGTCAGATCAAAACAAAAAGTATTGCTGTAATTACAGTAAGGACCAAAGTAAGAGACGACCAGTCCAATGCTAAGAAATATAAAACCCAGAACTCCTAAACATAGAATCACATCAAAACAAAAGTACATCATTAGAACCACCTTGTCTGAAACCCTACTAGATAAATAGCGAATGTCGTCATAGTTTTATTAGAGATGACGTGAATTGAAAAACACGACATTATGTTGTTGTTTCTGAAGACGTCATGAAATAATATCATAACGCCTCGACTTCATGAAATAAAATATAGTAAAAAACGACCTCTTGCCTATGTAAAATTTTATAGGCCACTTAACTATAGAGTAGAGGCTAGTACAGTTATATTTAAGGTCAATATATTAAAATTTTCCGTTAAAAGATGATCATTTGAATAAAAACCTATTACATACATTTGATTTTTACAGTAAAGAACGATCTCTTGCCCATAGTAACTGATATACGGTGGTTCCAGGAGTATCCAGGTTGCATCGGTAGCTAGCAACGTAGTAAGAGACGATGACGTCCAATCTTAAGAAATTAAAAAACCCTAACTGCTAAAAAAAGAGTCAGATCAAAACAAAAAGTACACCATTAGAACTGCCTTGTCTGAAACCCCTGTATAGGAAACTTTCTGTCATTTGGCATGAACAGCAAGGGAAATATATTGGCTTGAAAATCAAGAAAATTGACTTTAACCATGTTATTCTCCAGAAACGGCATATTTATTTTTTTTTTCTTCTTCTTTTCCACAGATAGCTTGGCACTTGAACATCGTAGAGAGTTGTTTAATAGCTCATTTTAAAGGAAATTAAATGGATTAAAAATCTTTAGTAACTAAAATAAACTATTTCTAAAAGAGAATGAATTGTTCCCCCAAAAACTGCATTTTTGATGTCTTTTCATGCTGCAGTCTTTTCAAAGATATTTGATTTTTGTACATAAATATAATAAAGAACGACCTCTTGCCTATACTAAATTTTATAAGCCACGTAACAATAGTACAGGTTAATAAAGCTTTCATGAAGGACTGATATAGTTTGTTATGGTAAAGAACGAATTCTAGTCCATAGTAACTAATTTATTTTTGAAAAAAATAAATCTACACAAAGGACCGATAAAGTTCATCATAAATGGTATTTGTCAATTAGTTTTTTTTTATATAATTATCCATTATTATGTAAAATGCAGTAATTTTTGGGGGGTTTCTACAAAAAATTTATTTTTTAACTGAACCTAGAATAATACAGGAAAGAACAAACTTCCAGCCCACAGTAACTAAAGTTAGGTTATAATTTAAGACTAAAATTGAGAAGAAATTTTCTTTAGTTTACTGTAAGGAACGAAATCTATTCGTAGCACTGATACAACAGGGAAAAGAAAAAGAGGTATGTAGTATATATGACGTCATGCAAGGTTACATTTGATTTTAAATAAACCCGAATAGCTTTCAAACAGTTCATGGTAACGAACTGTAAGTAAGATGCATAATAAAGAACGACCTTTTGCCTATACTAAATTTTATACGCCACTTAAATACAGTATAGGTTAGTAATTCAAGAGATAGCGTGGCACTGGAACATCGTAGAGAGTTGTTCAATGGTTCATTTTAAAGGAAATTAATGTCCGGGTTGCAGCGGTAGCTAGCAACCTAGTAAGAGACGATCACGTCCAATGTTAAGAAATATAAAAACCCATAGTTCCTAACAAAGGAGTCAGATCAAAACAAAAAGTACACCATTAGAACCGCCTTGTCCGAAACCCCTGTATAGGAAACTTTCTGTCCCTTGGCTTGAACAGCAAGGGAAATATATTGGCTTGAAAATCAAGAAAATTGACTTTAACCACGTTATTCTCCCCAAACGGGATATTTTTTTCTCTTTTCTTTTTTTTTCTGTTCCACAGATAGCTTGGCACTGGAACATCGTAGAGGGTTGTTCAATAGCTCATTTTAAAGGAAATTAATTGGGTTAAAAATCTATAGTAACTAAAATAAATTATTTCTAAAAGAGAATAAATTTTTCCACCAAAAACTGCATTTTTGATGTCTTTTCACACTGCAGTCTTTCAAACATAATCGTATACCAGCGGTAAGATTTGAACCCACGCCTCCGAAGAGACTGGTGGCTAACACCAGTGTCTTGGACCACTCGGCCAGGCTGCCTCTCATAAATAAATATATATGTGAATTTGGGTTGCAGCAGTATTTACAGTAAAGAACAAACTTTCAGCCCATAGTAACTAAAATAAGATTATAATTTCATGTTAAAGATTGATCAATGAATTCATAATCGTAGGTTGTAGCCAGTTTACATAAAGGATTGATGTGGTTCATTATAAATTATAAAAGGTTTTACATTCATATAATAAAGATCAAACTCTTCCCTATACTAACTTGCATACGCAACTTCACTATAGTTAAGATTACAGTATTTATATTTTTACATTAAAAGACGATCACTGAAATAACAAACCATTCCATACATTGGACTTAGTTAGCTACTTGATTGTTTGAGTTTCGTCTCTTACTATTTAAAAGAAGAAAAAGCCGTAGGCTTTTTCCTGTTTGTATTTATAGTTAAAAAACGAACTCAAGTCCAAAGAAACTGAACACTGTGGTTCATTCATATTATCTTCATTATTTTAGCTAGAATTATAATAAAGAACGACTTCTTGCCTATACTAAATTTTATACGCCACTTAATTATAGTATAGGTTAGTAATTCAACAGATAGCTTGGCACTGGAACATCGTAGAGAGTTTTTCAATGGCTCATTTTAAAGGAAATTAATGGGGTTAAAAACCTTTTGTAATTAAAACAAATTATTTTTATTACATTAAGAAATTTTAATTATATTCCTTAAGAAATCATTATAAGTAAAAATTTCCCATACGGAAATTGAACTCAAGCCAACTGGGTGAGAGCTATCCCAACCTCTAGACCATATAGGATATATTAAAATATCCCATTAATAAAGTTTATGTTAAAGAACAAATTATAAACCTAGTTAGCTGTCTGATTATTTGAGGGTCGTCTCTTACTATTCCAAAGAAGAAAAAGCCGTAGGCTTTTTCCTGTTTGTAATTTATAATCAGGGTTCAAGCGGTAGTTATAGTAAAGAACGGACTCAAGCGCAAAGAAACTGGACCCTGTGGTTCATTCATATTATCTTCCCTATTTTAGCTAGGATGTAAATAATTATAATAGCAACCTAGTAAGAGATGATCACGTCCAATGTTAAGAAATATAAAAACCTATAACTTCTTAGAAAAGCTGGGTGGCAGCGGTAGCTAGCAACCTAGTAAGAGACGGTCACGTCCAATGTTAAGATGTATAAAAACCCATAAATCGTAAAAAAAAGTCGTAAAATCAAGAAAATTGACTTTAACCACGTTATTCTCCACAAACGGCATCTTTTTTTCTTTCTTGTTTTCCACAGATAGCTTTGACACTGGAACATCATAGAGAGTTGTTCAATGACTCATTTTAAAGGAAATCTCTAGATCTAGTGCCATTTGTACTTACTTTTTTTTTAAAATAAATACATAAAGGATCGATACAATTCTTTATAAATGGGGACTATGTAAGTTTCATCGGATACTGCTGTAACTTAGTAGAAAAATAACCACGGCACACAGTAAATAAACGTTATCCGGGTTGCAGCAGTATCCGGGTTGCAGCGGTAGCTAGCAACCTAGTAAGAGATCCAATGTTAAGAAATATAAAACCCCCCAACTCCTAAAAAAAGAGTCAGATGAAAACAAAAAGTACACCATTAGAACCGCCTTGTCCGAATCCTTTATAAAGGAAACTTACCGCCCTTTGGCTTGAATAACAAAGAAAATATATTGGCTTGAAAATCAAGAAAATAGACTTTTACCACGTTATTCTCCACAAACGGGATATTTTTTTCTTTCCGCTTGATTTTTCTCCTCAGCTAGCTGGGCACTGGAAAATCATAGAGAGCTGTATAATAGCTCATTTTAAAGGAAATTGCAACATCTAACCACTTTTGTATTTAAAAATAAAATACTTTTTAAAGTAGAATCAATTTTGTCAAAAAAAATTGCATTTTTGATTTATTTTCATACTGCAGTCTTTTCAAAGATATTTGAATTTTGAAGCAATAAAACAGTTCATGGTAATGAACTCTATAGTAATAATAGCTACTTGTCTCAATAGTAACCGAAACTCCTGGAACCAAAATTTTCTTTTTTGGCTTAATCGCTAAAATTATTATGTAAACTGCAAAAATATTTATGATGCCTAATCAGTAATAGTAGTTTTTTAATTTAAACAACAAAAATACATGAAAATTCTATAATTAGTTTTGCTTTTTGTCTCCTGGAAGAAAAATTTTTTTCATCTCAGTTCAAATTTATTATTGTATCCTGGAACCAAACTTTTTTTGGTTTGTAACCCGTAAAGTACATATCTCCATATTATTGTCTCATAATTGCCATTATTTTAGTTTTCAGTCCAGAATCGCTAAACTTATTATGTAAAATGCAAAAATATTTATGGTGTCTAACCAATAATACTAATTTTGTAATTCAAACAAGAGAAATTCCTGAAAATTTTAAAATTAGTTTTGTTTTATGCTAGGTTTTTAGATACTCGACACGGGATTTTGTGTACTTAATAATTTTAAACATTGAAAAAATATGGTCTCACGCGAGTGGTATAAAAGAAAGAATAACCAAAAAAAATATCAAAATAGAGCAATCCAAATTTCTACTAATAGAAAACTTTACTACATAAAAAATAAAGCTAACATCCTGAAATATCAGAAAAGTTTATTTAAAAGAGATAAAAATGCCACCGAACGCAATAAAGCTTGAGAACGCGTAAGGATTGCTACTAAGATGTCTTGTGATCCAGGATTTAAGAAAATGAAATATGACAGAGCAAAACAGAGGTATGTTACGGATCAGGGGTATCGAGAAGGGAAAATTGAGACAGCCAAACAAAAGAGCAAGGAACGGTATGATAACGATATAGATTATCGAAACGAACATAAGAAAAAAGTTGCTACCAGAATAATGGGTAGATACTGGGGTGACAAAAGCTATAATGAAAAAATTAAATTCTCTGCGAGGTTGTACCGAAGAACGCATAAGGACAAAGGGAAAAATTACATTCAGAAATACAAGAAGATGGCAAAAATGCAGGCTGATCTTTGTAAATTGAGAAACATTTTACGCATGTTTTGTCGGGATCACAAAAAGTATTCAAAATTACAGATTAAAATTCTCTTTGAAAGAGCGGATGCTGTTTAAAAGTCGGCTAGAAATGCTTTGGCAAAGCTTCATAGCAATATTCAAAAGAAATGTTGTCAGTTTAACGAAAAGCTTCCAAGGTATGGATTGGCAATTGCGGAACAGTTTATAGATGCAATGGAAAATGTTCGACAACACAGTGAATATACGGAGGCGTACTTCTTAGAAAATTCGTATATTAATTTTGGAAGGAGCAATTGCAGTTTATGTAGCAGCAATAAAAATATATATACAAGCATACCTATCAACAGCGAAGGAAAAGCAATGTTTTTCAATTATGGCGAAAACGAGCCTGTTAGGGTTATTAGTAAATGTGTTTGTAAGACTAATGATTTAGAACAAATTCCTGGAACACCGACTCAAGAAAAAAGCATTTCTAACTGTGTTTTAAACAGTTACAGTAAAGAACAATCTCTCTCCCATAGTAACTGATATGTTACATTAAAAGACGATCATTGGAATAAAAAGTTATTGTATGCATTGGACTTACAAAAGATTACAAAAGACACCAATAAAAATATTGGTGAAGGATACAATTCATGGTACAATTAATGATGAACTAATTATGAGTAAAGTATCATTTAAGATCGACCGTTGCCACAGAGACTCTTGAACTCAAATCCTTCGGAACCAAAGGCAAGTCCTAACTCCACTGTACTAGTGGCAATACCATTCAGTTTATGATGTTTATAATAAAGATCGAACTCTTCCCTATACTAACTTGCATAGGCAACTTCACTATAGTTAAGATTACAGTATTTATATTATACATCATTCTAATTATAAAAGGTTCGAATGTTCGAAGATTATAGAGTTAAAAATTTTCCCACACCGGGAATCGAAGACGGGCCTGTTAAGTGAAAGTTAACTATCCTAGCCACTAGACCATATGGGACCATAATGAAGTATGATTTAAGAACCATATGCATATTATTATTTCACAATACCAATTATAATAAGGCCAAAACAAAATCGTCGACTTGCAACCTTACTTTTGACACATCAGTTAAATCTTCATCAGACTTAAAAACTGTTTTGCTAGTCCGGGTTGCAGCGGTATTATAGTATAGGTAAGTTTTTCAACAGATAGCTTGACACTGGAACATCATAGAGAGTTGTTCAATGGCTCATTTTAAAGAAAATTAATGGGGTTAAAAACTTCTTGTAATTAAAACAAATTATTTTTATTATATTAAGAAATTTTAATTATGTTCCTTAAGATCCGGGTTGCAGCGGTAGCTAGCAACCTAGTAAGAGACGATCACGTCCAATGTTAAAAAATATAAAAACCCATAGCTCCTAAAAAAGGAGTCAGATCAAAACAAAAAGTACACCATTAGAACCGCCTTGTCCGAAACCCCTGTATAGGAAACTTTCTGTCCCTTGGCTTGAACAGCAAGGGAAATATATTGGCTTGAAAATCAAGAAAATTGACTTTAACCACGTTATTCTCCCCAAACGGGATATTTTTTTCTCTTTTCTTTTTTTGTATCTAGAGATAGCTTGGCACTGGAGCATCGTAGAGGGTTTTTCAATAGCTCATTTTAAAGGAAATTAATTGGGTTAAAAATCTATAGTAACTAAAATAAATTATTTCTAAAAGAGAATAAATTTTTCCAATAAAAACTGTATTTTTGATGCAGTGACGTCATAATTACTATATAAGAAACGTCAAAACTGTAAATGGTCTCATTCATGAATACATAATGGGTAGATCAAAGCAAGCTACACGCAAGTTAAAAAATCAGTACTAAAAAATCAAGAAAAGTGGCAGCTACTACAACATTCTGCCTAAACGGGATATTTTTTTCTCTTTTCTTTGTTTCCAGAGATAGCTTGGTTATAATAAAGAACGAATATTTTACCGATTATCTACTAATAACCATATATGACTCAATAAATCACATGACGTAATATCTAAAACTTATAATAAAGAACGAACTCTTGCCTATACTAAATTACACACTCAACTTAGTTATAGTAAATGATATAGTAATGGTATGGTTCTATTGATGCTTTATAAAGGACCGATATACATCATAAATGGTATTTGTCAAAAAGGTTTTTGTATTATTATCCATTATTATGTAAAATGCAGTAATTTGGGGGGGGGGGTCAAAAAAAATATTTGTTAACTGAAACTAGAATTATTCCTGAAAATTTTAAATATAATAATTTTATTTAACTGCAAATTGCGAAAATATTTATGACGTCTGAGCAATATTACATTAAAAGACGACCATTGGAATAATAAACCATTGCAGACATCGGACATAGTTAGCAACTTGATTGTTTGAGGTTCGTCTCTTACTCTTTCAAAGAAGAAAAAGCTGTAGGCTTTTTCCTGTTTGTAATCATATAGCATAAAAAAAAACCCATTTGCAACTGACGTCATTAAATAAAAGCTTGATTTAGTTCATTAAAACTGGGGATTATTTGATCTAGAAGACAATGTCTGTTTAAATATCCTTAGAGAAGATTGGAAACCAGTGCTGATTATAAACTTTGTTGTTTATGGCCTCAAATACATCTTCTCAGAACCAAATCCTGAAGATCCATTGAACAAAGAAACAGCAAATGTACTACAAATGATCATAGGCAGCGCGCTAGTGCTGCCTAAGTAAAGAACGATGTGGCCACAATGTGTTTTTTTCTTCTTTCTCTGACAGGCACTTCGTATCGAAGGAGTTGTCGTATTTATAATAAAGAACGACCTCTTGCCCATACTAACATGTATAGGCCACTTAACTATCCTTATTTCCGGGTTGCAGCGGTAGCTAGCAACCTAGTAAGAGACGATCACCTCCATTTATAATAAAGAACGACCTCTTGCCCATACTAACATGTATAGGCCACTTAACTATCCTTAATAATTAAGAACGAGTTCTAGCTCATAGTAAAATATATCCTCATATGCTTTACTTGGGTCAATTCTAGAGCCATATTTGGTTCTGTTAGAGTAACAATTAGCACATACTCCATATCAGAGCAATATTCTGTCTCCATTAGGTTCATAATACGAAACAAATATACAAATAAGATACGCAGATAAAAATCTGAGTATGTTACTGACTTCTGATGATAACCAATATATCAGAGCCATGTTTGACCTTCATATAAAGAAACATCTACCACTATTAGAATATAATAATCGCAAAAATAACCTTGAAGCTTGAAAATGAATCGATACGTGACAAAAAATATTTACCTTGCATTATTTTTTTTTAATCAATTTTATAGAATTAAACACTAGTACATCTACATATAGAACTGAACATTGGTATATTTGCACATAGAACTGAACACTGGTATATTTACATTACTATAGAACTCAACACTGGTATATTATTTTATAGAGCTGAATTTGTCAATCCATAGTCAATGCAAGTCATAGTTTAATATTTCAAAACACCATTTTCCGCAAAAATGATGGTTTGAAACCTATTTGTTTACAACCTCCTAGATAACTATTTTCTTGTTTCCGTCTATTGTAGTTATTAAAGTTTATGCCCAGAAGGGAGAACGTGATTTTCTTTTTACTTTGATAATTTTTGTGTTTATGTGTTCCCACTAATGCGGTAGGTTACACCATCCTAGCTTCGACTTTTGGTTGCTTTTTTGATTGCGTGATATATTTATTGCTGTAACGGAATCTTTTTCCTACTCAAACAATTATAATTTGAAGAATGAATCAGTACTAAAAAAAGGAATTTCAAAGAAAAAGTTGATGGTTAAGTGAACTATTCAGACATTTTCTACATATGGGACAAGTTCTGGACCTCCTCTTACTTACAGTTGAAAGACACTGTTCACAGAATACATGCCCACAGAATGTTGACATAATTTTTTTATTTAAAGCTTTTATCTACTCAACGGTGTCTTAGCAGATGCCACATTCTATTGTAGTTTCATTGCTGTGTTGGGAACGAGCGACATCAGCATGAGTTTCGGACAATGGTTTTCTGCTAGTTAGACGCCTTTTGATTTGACAGTTAATTTTCCAGTCATTCGGAAATATTCACCCAACACAATAATTTCATCATCTTGTTCGTCTATTGGATAAGCAACTAAATTTCCAAGACTTTGTTCATTTCTAAAGCTGCTAGTAATAGCATTACTGTTATTTTGTTCAACTGTTAGGTCGACTAATTGACATTCAGAAAGGCTCCTCTTTTGATGTCTACTTTTTTTGTTGCCCTGACGAATAAAATTAACAGTAAGTATGGTGTAATTAGTACTTAAAACCTCAAATTTTGATAATTCCGACTGAATAGCTCTTTGAGTCGATTTTGGTATTAACTGAAGTATTTTTACAACTCTTCTTGAACTAATTTTTGAATTACTGACAATCTTTTTATGTAATTCACTTAAGACCATATCTTTTCAACATTTAAATTTCTACACATAAAATCCCGCGTCGAGTAGTTAGAACCTAACAAAAAACGAAATTAGTTAAAAAATTTCAGGTATTTTTCTAGTTTGAATACAAAGATTAAAGTTATTGCTCAGACACCATAAATATTTTTGCAGTTTACATAATAACCTTAGTGATTCTGAAATGAAAACTAAAATAAAAAAAATGAATTTATTTCCTACGGAGATATAGCACAAAAGATACGCATTTTAGAAGTTGAGCAAAAAAAAGTTTGTTTCCAGGAGACTATTACAACTTTAAAGTGAGAGATGAAATAAAACTTTTGGTGAATAAATCGAACAAAAAACAAAATTAATCTTAAAATTTACAGGTATTTTTCTAGTTTGAATTAAAAAATTAATATTATTGCTCGGACACCACAAGTATTTTTGCAGTTTCCATAATAACATTAGCGATTCTGTACTGATGTAATTATAGTGAACACTATAATATTGCATTTATTTTTACGCCATATATGGTTATATCACCTATGATGCAATCTCACGATTAATAAGTTTTCGTTTGGACTCTAGAGAAAACTAAGTTCCAACAGAAAAGTTTACGAAGTCCACATCGCCGAATACATCAAGGATGAAAAAAAGAAACGCTACCAACAAGGGATATTACGAAATCCTAAAATAAGAAATTGAGCAATAAAGTCATTTCTGACATCCAAAATAATATCATCGGCTATTTGGAACTAAGCATTTTCCCCTGATAAGATTTAATAAGAAATTACGTAAGTGTATCGATTCTTCTTTCCATCTATTAAGTTTTAGAGTAAAATTTAGAGCGAACTTTCGCTTGGTAAACTGGTCAATCTAAAAACATAAGTTCTGATCAAGACCGTAATCCCCCCCCCCCCCCGAAAAAAATCCTGGATAAATAAGTTTTAAAATCCAGATCCGGAGAGTTTATACAGGATTGTTTCCATCCATAGTCTCAGGGGCGCACCTAGACAGAATCTTGGGGGGGGGGGCAATTTGATTATGACTTCAGAATTATAACCATTTTCATCTGAGGTAACGTCATAATGTAGTGTTTTTCTATTTACGTCACAGTTCTAATTAATCTTTGACGACATTCATTATTTAGTATATGAAAATGCAGTTCTCTATAAAGCATTGATTTTGTTTTAAATGTTTTTTTTAATTACAAAAGCACGTATCTTCCAGTGCCCAGCTATCTGAGTGGGAAAAAAAGGGAAAAGGATACGCTCGATGCAGAGTATTGTATTTCAAGCAACTTTTCTTATTTTTCAAGCCAATGGATTTCCTTCACTATTCAAGCAAATGCACAAATGCACAAATGCACCTTTTGCTTTGTCATAATATAAATCCTGTAATATGAACTACGACGGTACAATGGTAAGCATACGTGCACGTAACTAGTGGTTATGATAGCTGGCATTCATCAAGATTGGCCATAAAAATGCAGTTTTTAGTGAAAAACTTATTCCGTTTTTAAAATATTTTTTTTTTAATTACAAAAAGAAACTATATCTAGCAATTTCTCTTAAAATGAGCTATTGAACAACTCTCTACGATGTTCTAGTGCCAAGCTATCTCTGGAAAATAAAATAAAAGAAAAGATAAAAATGATGCCGTTTAGGCAGAATGCTGTAGTAGCTGCCACTTTCCTTTATTTTCAAGCCAATATATTTCCCTTGCTGTTCAAGCCAAGGGACAGAAAGCTTTCTATAGAGGAGTTTCGAAGAAGGTGGTTCTAATGGTGTACTTTTTGTTTTGATCTGACTCTATTTTTACGAGTCATGGGTTATCATATTTCTCAACATTGGACGTGATCGTCTCTTACTAGGTTGCTAGCTACCGCTGCAACCTGAATTAAATTATTATTGATTAAAGTAAATTAATAAAGTTATAGAATAATTCTTGTGAATAATAACTTGTGATGGCATTGTGAATAAAGCTGCACCTTCTGACCTATAGTTGGCAGGCTCAATCCCAGGTGTCGCAATGAAGTTGATGTAGATACCTCTCGTTATATATTTGGCTTGAAAATTATTTTCAAGCATTGATTCGATATTTGCAAGGCTTGGTGTCCCAGGCTTGGTGGTGCTTTTGGTTGAATTTTGATATAACCTTTTTGTTGACAGCATAAGTTCCTTTTTTAACCTCCCTTATACTACAATGACGTCGAGACTGTGCTTTAACAGATTGTTCTTTTAAAAACTCAGAGTAAAGAAGTTTTGGAAATAAATCCTTATTTTCAACTATCTTTTCTTGTCATATCATGTTCAGTATTTTTTTCAAATAATTGATTCAGCATGGGGAATCACAAGTCACAAATCGAAAATGACGTCATTTATGTTGCCCCGCCATGTTGTTTCTATAGGATATCATCATAAAAATCCGATTCTTTGAACTGTTTGAATGCTTCAAAAATCAAATATAATTGAAAATGCTGCAGTATGAAAAGACATCTTTTTTTATACTTTTCTTTTACTAAAAGATTACCTACAGGGGTATGGGACCCAGGAGAAGTGCTTTTGTCTGCCGCCTGGTCATTGCTGTGAGTTTGTGTTCCCTTCATTAATATAAGTGTGGGATTGCAATTGTAGTCCGTAAGAGTAGTCAAGTATCTCCTTAATTTATTACATTTTCAAATAACACACCTTTCTTTCCTTGTCGTAGATCCTCCTTTACACCAAAATATTTCCCATCTCCAGAAAAAACTTCTGTTCATGCACCTAACCGGTGGTAATTTTTTCCTAGCTCATGACCTTCAACGGCCGTCTCCCTGCACAATTTGTAAGAGTTTCTCGTAAATTTGCTTATCAAGGAAGTTTGACCTTTCAAACAGTTCATGGTAACGAACTGTAAGTAAGGTGAGACCCGGCTTAATAGTAAGCGAAACTCTAAAAACGGAATTTTGATACCAATAGATACATCAAATGAGTCGGATTTTTATGTTGATTTCAAATATATAAGGTTTATCAACTTTAGTCTTATCCATCAAAAGTTACGAGCCTGAGAAAATTTGCCTTAATTTCAAAATATGGGGAAAACACCCCTTAAAAGTCATATAATCTTAATGAAAATCACATCATCAGATTCAGCGTATCATAGAACTTTACTGTAGAGGTTTCTTTCTTTTTTAGAGGATTTTTTGCCAGAAGAAAGATCACGGATGCATATTTATTTTTTTTTTTTTCTTTTCCCCAGGGGTGATAGTATTCACCTAGTGGTCCTAGAATATTGCGGGAGGGCTAATTCGAACGGAAATTAAAAGTTCTAGTGCCTTTTTTAAGTGACCAAAAAATGGAGGGCAACTAGGCCCCCTCCCACGCTCATTTTTCCCCAAAGTCATCTGATCAAAATTTTGAGATAGCCATTTTGTTCAGCATGGTCGAAAATATAATAAATATATCTTTGAGGATGACTAATCCCAGAAGCCCCCAGGGGAAGGGCTTCAAGTTATGAACTTTGCCCAATGTTTACATATAGTGTTAGTTACTGGGAAGTATACAGCAGTTTTCAGGGGGTATGTTTTCTAGTAGTGGGGGGAGGGGGTTGGTCAGGGGTTACGTCGAAGTTCCATGGAGGAAGTTTTCATGGGGGAAGGGACATTGCTCTGAAAGGGGCGCCAGATTTCCCAGCATTATTTAAAAAAACGATCAGAAATTAAATTTTAAAAAAACAACTTTTTCAACTGAAAGTAAGGAGCAATATCAAAACTTAGAACGAACAGAAATTATTACGTATATGATTGGGTTCGCCCCCTAGTCAATACCTCGCTCTTTACGCTAAAGTTTTTTTTAGTACTTTCATAAGAGCTATTTATTGTAATTAACGGCCTTTGTGATTAAGGGGTCATTTTTAAAGAATTGGAACAAAATTCGAACTTTAGCGGAAAGAGCGATATATTGACTAGGGGGCGAGCCCCTTAATATACGTATTAAAAATCTATGAATATAGAAGTTCGTTACGTAAGTTAATTCGTAAGTTACGTATATTTATTACTAATAAAAACGTTCGTAAATAAAATTAAACAACTTTCGAGAAAGCCATTTAACCAAAAAAAAAGAAGTAAAATTAATATTTAAATTTTGTTTTAATATTCATGTAAGGTGAGCCAAAATCAAAAACTGCATTAGTTCAAAAACGTTCAGAAATTAAATAAAAAAAACAATTTTTTTAACTGAAAGTAAGGAGCGACATTAAAACTTAAAACGAACAGAAATTATTTCGTATATGAAAGAGGCTGTGCCCTCCTCAACACCTCGCTCTTTACGCTAAAGTTTGACTCTTTCTCACAACTCTTTTTTTCAAAACAATAAAAAACTTTAGCGTAAAGAGCGAGGCGTCGAGGAGGGGACAGCCCCTTTCATATACGGAACAATTTCTGTTCGTTTTAAGTTTTAATGTCGCTCCTTACTTTCAGTTAAAAAATTGTTTTTTTTTATTTAATTGTAAAAGGACCGAAGTTGAATAAAAGGTTATTTGGTAAAATAAAAGTGAGACTTACGAACCCGTTATCTTTAAATTTATTTTTGAAATCCGATTGTACCTTATGATTGTAAAGAGCATAAAGAGCTTGCTCATAAAGAGTAAGCGAATGAAGTAGATATAGCTAAGAAAAAGTATATGTTACTTTAAGCGTTACTTATCAACTGATGGTCCAAAAGTAGCCAGTACAGTACTGTCTAAATTACTGCATTCCCGAAAATCTTGTCTAAAACATCATAACTAAAACCAAATGTGCCTGCCAGAACCTAACCAAAAGCCAAATTTTTATTATCACCGTAAAGTCTAGATGTTAAGTAACTGTTATTTTTAAAATTAGAGGTTCCAATATGTCTGTGAGTTTTACATTAGGTTGTTTGGTATTTTATTTATAAACCATCGTATGGTGGCATGAAACGTCTCTTGGCCGGTTTTTTTTTCAGAAAGGTTTGGCGCACTATTACCTAAAAAAAACAATGGCCATTGTTGATTATTGCTTATTAACTCATTTTTTTTGTATATGCCGAGGTTAATCATATAAGATGAATTCTATTCAAGAATTAATTCAAAATAAATGTAAATTATAATAGCAAACGTATCGTCATACACTTTCGCAAGGTTTAATGGGTGGGAATGCATGTAGAAACTAAAGAAGAAAACAAGAAAAGAACCCATAAAAAGTGCCATGCGCGATAAATAATACAGACATAGATTACAAGCTTGGCCTAGAGACAACCATCGCATTGGGATATTTAAAAAAAATTATTATCTAGAAAAAAATACAATTTTTCCGAAGGCACCAAGCAAGTGACGCTATTTAACTGACTCAGGCAGGGTGATCAATGTCGGAATGAGCGGCAGTCTGGAGATTGAAAACCAACTTGAATGATGGTGTGAAGGGAATCAAAACGTTGACAGAATTACGAAAATGAAACGTAGAATGATCAGAGACTGGAGATAGGCTAGTCATCAGGGCTGAAGGAACATTACACTATAGTTGGAGAAAAAACGAAATACACATATGAAAGATCATAGACTTTAAATCAGGTAATGGCTTTTCGTCAAGTAAAAACAAAAGACTATGGATCGTTTGCTGTTGCTGAGATTTTGTTTTATACCTCCGCAACAGATATGAACGCACACTTGAGGGAGAATGAAAAGATGCTAATCCGCAGCAATCTCCGCCCTCTGTTATAAAGAGTAAAATTCTATATGGGGAAAGTGCCTATTCTGCGTAATTTACCACAATTTCACAGACCCTTTTAAATTTGATGTGTTATTATATTAACTATATTATGGATTAACATTTGCTTGTAGCATATCACGGTAATTTACAAGTACTTTACTCATTCTTCATATTGTCTTAGCAAATTCCGTGACCCTTTTTTCTAGTCCCCCCTCTCCCGCCCACAGTATCAAAACAGGTTTCGACAAGAATGTTACGCATAATCCAAGTTGCAGCGGTAGCTAGCAACCATGACCTCTTTTTCTAGTCCCCCTCTCCCACCCACAGTATCAAAACAGGTTTTGACAAGAATGTTACGCATAATCCAAGTTGCAGCGGTAGCTAGAAACCTATTAGAGATGATCACGTCCAACAGTAAGAAATAAAACATCCAATAACTTTAAAAAATAATGTCAGATCTAAACACAAAGTCGTACTATTAGAACCTCCTTGTTCGAAACCCCCTATATAGGAAACTTACAGTTCCTTGGCGTGAACAACAAAGAAAATATATTGGCTTGAAAAACTACAAATGCGGTTGCAACCACGATATTCTGCATCGAAGACATCTTTTTTTCGATTTTTTCTCCGCAGTTAGCGGGGCACTGGAACAGCATACAGAGCGGTTTAATGGCTCATTTTAAACGAAATTGCTAAATGTACTGCCTATTGTAAATAAAAAGGCTTTTAAAATAATATCAATTTTTACGAAAAACTGCATTTTCGTATAGCACTTGAGTAACAAATGTTATAGACATCATCTTACATACGAAGATCAAAATAGGATTTTTGACATTATAAAAACATGTAGATATAGTTGTATAAAATGCAGCAATTTTTTAGGGTTTTAATCAAAAATATCTGGTTTGTCAATTTTACCGAAACTAGAATAATTTCTGAAAATTTTAATTATAGTAAAGAACAAACTCTAGCCCAGAGTAACTGAAATATTAAAACAAATCATTATGCGTATGGTCATGCAACAAACCTATCGTTTTACAAGATAAATAACAAGCATCTTTTGAAAAGCTGCTTCTCTGGGATAGGTATACGAACATACTATATGCATTATACCCAGATATGTGCCGAAATTTTTGTTATGGAAGATGGGGTAAATTAAAGGGTTCTTGCATGCATTTAACTTGCACACTTGTATTGCCCTGGGTACGGCATTCGTGCAAACCACCTAGGTTTGTGATATTTTAGTGTTGACGATTCTTCAAAAACTTCCAATGTATAAAAAAGCGGCAATGCTTTGTTTTGCGTAATTGACAGCACTAAGTAATAACTTTAGTATATGAATTGATCAAAAACAATTTTTATTACTCCTGTTTGTGGAGAATTCTACTTGCCAACTCTTCCCAACTTGTCAACTTGTCCAACTTGATGTAATTTCTTGTAAAAAAAAAAAGTGCATCTTATTTTAATCTAATGGCTTCCTACTATCAAAAAAGGCTGATAGAACTTTCAATATACGCAGTTGCTCGTTTAAAGAGAGTGGATATGCACAGTTGCTCGTTTAAAGAGATTGGATATACACAGTAAAGTGTTTAAAGAGAGCAGATAACAGGTTTGTTCTTTGTTAGATCCTAGCTATTGCTGCAACCATGATTTCCATGAAAACTCGACAGTTCATGGTAATTTACAATTGATAAAACGGAATAGTTTTATCAATAAAATATCAACTGATGAATGTTTTTCCCTACAAAATTTCGTAATGTAAGAACGCAAGGTCGTTGTTAAGTCTTTACTATGTTCAAGCTAAAAAGCCAACAACTTTTTATTCCGTGGGAGATTTAAATTTCCCTATCTCAGGAACCATTATTATCATGAATTATGAAAATTGTTCGGTTGCTCTAAACAGACATTCGAAACACAATAACATACATCCTAATGGAAATATAGTAGAAATAAAAATAACCGCTGATAATTGCTCCTAAGGGTGATTTGAACTTCAATTTTGTGTCTCCAGAGAAGAGTATATTACCTCTGAGTTTTATTTATTTGTTTGTCTTTTGTTCTTTTTTCTCTCCCCTGTTGTGTTGTTTTTTGTCTTTTTCTTTGAATGATTTAAATTATTTTTGTTTTCTCTCCTTTTTAATTTTACTTTTTTTTTCTTTCCCGCTGATAAAGGCTCCCGGATGTGGAGTCGAAATGTTCGGAATTTTGTTTTTTATTAATTAATGTTTTGATGTTGTTTTTGTTTTTAGGACGTTTTTAGTACGTTTGTCACAGCTTGATTTAAATTAAACCCGTTTTTCTCTCTTAGACTCCCTTAAAT